>OZ023318.1:45217606-45335106 GCA_964007375.1 Ophion obscuratus
CGCGGATATATTCCAGTCTTGTGTTTTGCCAGCTTCTTGGCTGCTCCAGACAGGACGATCCCGAGTGACTTCATCACCCAGATCGCTCGGTGTACGTGTGCACCACGGACGACGCGTATACATCAAGCAGACGTTAATCCGGCCCGTCGCTAGCCTTGAGGATCGCCCTCAACATCGGGTTAACCACTGGGTAGATAACCTCAGGGACATTACACATCGCACGTGCAGTGATTGATCGTCGCTGCGCTACTTCGTTTTTTTCTCCTTCTTCCTCTTCTTTCGTTTGTTTCTTAAGGCTGAACATATGTTCAACTGGGTCGAGTGGAATCTTCGCTGATCCGGACAAACGCGTAGCTCGGGCTGTTGCAACTTTCTCAAAGCTGCCCATTGTTTTGCTTTGTTTTTTTTGAGGCTATTCAATGGTCGGCAGGACCGTCGTAATGATCTTTGTGGGATTATTGTCCGGTGATCGTTTTATCGTCAGCTCAGCGTGAACAAAGGCCGTTCAATGATGAGAAATCAGCTGGCGAGCCACTGCAGGCTGAAGGCGTGAAAGAGGAGATGTCGACTGTTTCCTATTTAGGTGTTGACGTAGATTCGAGAACTCCGAAACGCACGAACCGGAAAGTAGACGGTGGAAGTAGCAATTTGGTGTCGTTTAGTCCAGTCGTTGTAGGGTAAATATGGAACGACCTAACTGAAGATCTATTGTCGAAACGGTGGTCGCAAAAGGTTGGTAGACGCAGAATTCGAATGGAAGCTTCAATTCCGTAAGGTAGTAGCTCGGGGATCGGTTTTGAAACTTTAAACGCACTTTTCGCGAAACTATCGTACGTTTTTGCAATCGGGAGAACGCAAAATTCGGGCAGTTTTCGTTCGATTGACTTGAAATTCTAAGTGTAGCTTCTGAGAGAGATTATCTGTAGAAATGCACAGGATTTTTGCGATTTATGAATAATTCTCGTGTTTATAAACGGATAAAGGCAGGACACCGTGTCTTTTTTTTTAAGGCAGGACACTGTGACGGGTAAAAATGCCAATTTATTTTGCATTTTCTTGAAGTATACTTATTCAAGAATATGTCAAAAAAATGTCAAGTTGACGTATGGAAAATTGATCAAGTTACAGATGATTTAGCGAGCCCAGGTAACGCAACGATTTACGTATACTGAAACTTTCAATCGCGTTTTTTCTCGAAACGACTTTTCTCGACCTAGCCGGAATCATAACTTTACCTATAAGTGTCCCATTTTCAATAATAAAAAAAACGAAATGACCGTAATTGCCTTAGCTATCATTGTACTAACCTTTTTTAAATTTAATATTTTTAATCATATCATCATTGATATGTAAACCATTTCGAATGGTGTCAAAATGATAGCAGGATCATGTCAAATGAAAAGTTGTATTTCTTCATTAAATAATGACACTAAAGTAATCAAACTAATCTTACTAAAAAGTACCCACGAAGGGCTATTTTCGTGAATAATTTCAGATTTTTAAACCAAGGGGTTAATAGAATACCACAGAGGGCACTCATAGGGTCCTCCAGTAGCTCTGGAGCCCTGAAAAGCTGCTGGCCATTTAAAATTATATTCAAATAATAAGTGTCCCGAGCTAATTATGTTTTACGTCCGCGCTCGTCGAGTCTCTTCAACGCGACTATTCTTACAGTCAAGGCGACTATTACGTTCACCAGTTTGTCTAAAATATTTGTAACTCCTCGAAAACAAGACCTCGAGGTCATCGGGACAATTTCCCAAAGTCACAGGTATCGACGAATCGTTGGGAAACGCTTTCGTTGAGTCGCGGGTCCAGTTGACGCCCACGCAATACGTACATGCAATTTCTGATATTGGCACGAAAGTACAATTGGTACGAATTGGTACGAATGGCACGAATTAGCACAAATTGTCACAAATTAATACGAGTTAGTACAAATTTGTATGAATTGGTACGAGTGATACGAATGACACGAATTGACATGAAGTGGTAAAAGTTTGTACGAATTGGCACAAATTGGTACGAATGGCGCGAATTGGCACAAATTGGTACAAGTCGGTACGAGTTGGTGCGAATTGGCATGAATTGGCACAAATTGGAATGAATGGTACGAATTTGTACGAATTGGCACAAATTGGTACAATGGCAGGAATTGGCACAAATTGGTAAGAGATGGTACAATTCAATACGAATTGGTGCGAATTGGCATGAAATGGCAAAAATTGGTGCGAATTGGCATGAATTAGTACAAATTGGTAGGAATTTATACGAATTGGTACGAATTGGCACGATTGGCACAAATTGGTCAAAAAATGGTACGAGTTGGTACGAATTGGTGCGAATTGACACAAATTGGCACGAATGGTACGAATTGGCACGAATGGTACGAATTGGCACGAATTGGCACAAATCGGTACTAATTGGTACGACTTTGTACAAATTGGTACGAGTTGATACGAATAGTACGAATTGGTACGAGTTGGCCATGTACGCTGCGGTTCTCCGATTGCGACGAGCAACCTCGCCATTGACCGGGCCAATTTTCTCTTGTCTACGAAACGTGTCGAGAATTTAACCGCGTCCTCTTTCAAAAGAATTTCCGCAATGCGTACACGTAAGTAGTTCTTGGGCTTTTTTTTGTTCGCTTCGCGAGATTGAAATGACGAGTCGATGAGACGTGTTTGCTGGCACGACGATAAGTCAGGGCATGAGGGGAATTGACGCTGCGAACGATCCTCAACAATTTCTCGCCCATCGCGTACTCTTTTCTAGCCATCATTTTTCTCTATCCGGAGTACCATCATCATCCCCCTGAGAGACGCCGCGTACGAAGCGAGAATTCCGCATGATAAATAAAAGATGAATGACCAAAAAACGACGAGAGTGCGTGGCGGGGTGAAAAAAGATGGGGAAAAAAACGAGAAACGCATGAAAACGAATGCACGTATAATCGTGTGCGCAGAAAGTTGGCTTTTATTAATTTCCTCCGGTATGATTGATGATAATTCAACATAATGGGTCGGGCCACAGGGACCGGGGCAATAATTCATCGTTGTTGTTGTTGTTGTTTTTTTATGCCCCTCGCATTTCGCGGCTGCGCGAAGGTTTGCGCGTGTGCGTATCCCCGCATGTATGGCTGGGGCAGGATTGTGCACGGGAGTGTTCGCCATGGGATCGGTACAGCGGTAGCAGAAGTGGAGAACAGCGACACCCCCTGAGAAAATAAACTCGGCCGCGAGAAACTGGTACAATAATTTAGAGGGCCCATTGTCGATGCTGTTCCAGGTATAATTTCTCTCTCTCGCTCTCTTTCTCTCTCTCTCCGTCCTCTCCTCACTCTCTCTTTCTTCTCCCCTCTCTCTCTCCATTGCACCCTCTTTCCCTGACTCTCCGGCACTTTTTCTCTATTTTTCTCTGGCCTATACGGTCGTTGCAATGATTGGTCGATGGGCTCCAGTTTCACTGCCCGAGGGACGAGCACTGCCAATGTTCATATCGACCGCGTTCACCAACAAAGTGGCCTAACCCACATTGGACTCGGAGTGACAAGACCGGACGACTTACGCCCTTTTATGCCGCTTGCAACTCCCCATATACATATCCGTATACATAAGCGCTCATATGCGCAGGCTCCTGATATAGCTCGCGAGAGCAAAGAGGAAATTAATATTCTCTACCTACCAGCCCCGGCTAAGAACAGCTAGAATTGCCCGAGTGTCGTTACCGTCACTGTGTACCGGCTACCACCTAGTCTAGAATTACGACCGTCTACGCGCACGTGCACGTGTGTGCATATACGCATATGTCTACATTCGTATACACGTCTGGGCTATTTCTTGGACGCCGATACTGTCGATTCGATTTACCGAATGGAGACCAATGAGACGTAGATGGGCGCCGTTTCTGATAAATTCGAGTTTACCGGACACTTGGAAATATCACTCGATTTGCGGGATCGTATTCACGAAGAATTGAGAATGGGTGCTGGAAGAACGTCATATGTATGTTGGTGATGTTGGAAAATTGAAGTCGTTTTCTGTACGTTCGGTTGGGTCACAAACAGTGAAGGGACGGCGTGCAAAGATCCCGAGCATGGCCTGAGGAAAGCATAGACCGAGGAGTGCATATTTAGTATGCTGTTTTGGGATGCAAGGACCTAGACTTATCACTGCATGGATGTGTGGAAGGGACAGCAAGTGAATGATTCTAGGACGGGGAGGGGGTTGAAATTATCTTGAGGGATATGAATGAACTTGGCATTTTTCAAATGTGATTTTTTATTGTGTGGTTTTATCGACTAGAGTTTTAACTTTAATTCGCAACCAGGATTTTATAAAAATTCGAAAAATGTATAGAGTTGTGACGATTGTTGTGAAGGACGATTCGCATAAACTTGACATGTTCAAATGTTATTTTTTTATAGTGGATATTTATAGACTAGAGTTTTAACTCTAATTTGCAACAAGGATTTTATAAAGAATCGAAAAATGTATAGAGTTGTGACGATTGTTGTGAAAGGCGATCTGCATAAACTTGCGTGTTCAAATGTATTTTTTTTATATTGGAGTTTTATAAACTAGAGCTCGAACTTTGATGTGCAACAAGGATTTTATAAAAATTCGAAAAAGTGATCGAGTTGTGACGATTGTTGCGAAAGGCGATCTGCATAAACTTGACATGTTCGAATGTGACTTTTTTATAGTGGAGATTTATAGACTAGAGTTTTAACTCTAAATTGCCACAAGGATTTTGCAATAATTCGAAAAATGTATAGAGTTGTGACGATTGTTGTGAAAGGCGATCTGCATGAACTTGGCGTGTTCAAATGTGATTTTTTATAGTGGAGATTTATAGACTAGAGCTTAAACTTTGATTTGCAACAAGGATTTTGTAAAAAATCGAAAAATTTATAGAGTTGTGACAGTTGTTGTGAAAGGCGATCTGCATAAACTTGACGTGTTCAAATGTAATTTTTTTATATTGGAGTTTTATAGCTTTAACTTTGATGTGCAACAAGTATTTTGCAAAAATTCGAATAAGTGACTGAGTTGTGACGATTTTTGTGAAGGTAGATCTGCATAAACTTGACATCTTTAAATACGATTTTTCCATTGTGCAGTTTTATAGACTAGAGTTTGTAGTGTAATTTGCAACAATGATATTGTAAAAAAATTCGAATAATTGATCGAGTTGTGACGGTTTTTGTGAAGGGCGACCTGCATAAACTCGACATTTTCAAATGCGATCTTTGATTGTGTGGTTTTAGATTCTAGAGTTTTTCTTTAATTTGCAACAAGGATTTTGTAAAAATTCGAAAAAGTGATCGAGTTGTGACGATTTTTGTGAAGGGCGATCTGCATAAAATTGACATATTCAAAACCGATTTTTTCGGTAGTTTTACAGACTAGAGGTTTAATTCAAACTGCAACAACGATTTTGTTAAAAATTCAAAAAATCCATCGAGTTGTGGCGATTTTCGCGAAGAGCCGAATCACCCACTGCGTGACGACGGACCGCTTTTTTGCGTTTTTCGCGGAACTATGTTTTATGTAACGGTGTAATTCGTATCTCAAAACCTATTCGTCCGTTTCACTTCAAATTCGGGCAATGCATAGCTTATAACATTTCCTATCGTACAGCCCGATGATTTTTTCACACATTTATCCGTTTGTTAGTCACAAATTATTAAAGTCGTTTTTTCGGTCAGAAATCGAACTTTTTGGCACCGCTTGCCATATACATAATTTTAAAAATTTCAAAAAAGTATGTGTTAATACGTATTTTTTATTATAGTAAAAGTGAATTTTTTTTATTTTCCATTCCAGACCACCGGCGTCGTCACAACCACCTACAGCGATTGGCCTTGCAGCATTAGCGGCACTTTGTTTAAATAATAATAACTCCATAATTTATCAATATTTTTCAATGAAAAAAAAAACTCAACCTTGACTAGACTATGCATTAACTGTATATAAAATCCCGACCTCGTCATTCTAATACTCTCAACGCGATAAAATATTGAAAGTTGACCTGTTTCCCATACATAATGCTATTTATGCGGACATTATATATTTATTAAGAAAAATAAATGCTACAGTTCATCAAAAATAACAAAAACCAAATCATTTGGGCTCACCTCAACGAAAAAAAAAACACTTCTTCACAACAAATATTTGTTCACGCCGGCAAAAAGTAGCATCAGGTGACTTTGTGGCATTTTTTTTCAGCAACCAGAAGTTTTGCAGTGGTTACATCTTAAGACCAGTTAGTGAAGAGTGTCTCAAGATGATCTGACATTTCAAATTGAGTGCTATTTTTTTTGTGGCGAACATAAAGTCCTAATATTTGACAATTAGCATCAGGAAGTATTGAGGTTTAGTCATGGAGAATTACACGATCGAGCACGGCATATCGATTGTTATTTGCTGCACTGTTACTGCATAGTTATTGCAGACGAAGTTTCATGGTCGTGTTATCTCCCGCCGCGACGATGTGAATTGGCCACCAAGAACGTGCGATTTGACGCCATTGGACTTCTTGCTTTGGCATTTTCGGAAAGGTAAAGTGTATGCCAATGATCCACAGACCATTCCGGAGTTTAAGGAATCAATTGGACGCACCATTAATGAAACTAGTCCGCAATTATGCCAAAATGTCATTGAAAATTTCGTCAAAAGAGTGAACGTTTGCAAACAGGGACGAGGCGGCCATTTATCGGATCTTGTGTTCCACACATAACCTCCATGTTTGTACCTCATATTAAAATAAAAGAATGCGTACTTTTCAAATAAATCATTAGTTTTATTAATAAATACAAATGTCAGGCCATTTCAAAACACATTATATTGTAAAAATCAAAAACATATGTCTCTATAGAAAAACTCGGGATAGCCCACTATCCGACATTAAGGGGTAAGGCCACAGTATAATTTAAAAAAAAAAACGATTTTTTCGCCAAAACGGTGCTTTATCATCATAAGAATACGTTACTATTCGATTTATAGCAAGAACATTTTTTTTCACCGACATTGAGCGTATAACGTAAGCCCACCTCTGGCACGACCATAGAGTACCTAAAACTTAAACCGCGTTTTTCTCGAAACAGCTTTTTTCCAATTGGCGTGACAGATAACTCCAACAATTTTCACTCGATTTACTTCAAATTGAAAACTTATGTTCCTAATTGCATTTCACAAAGAAGTACGTACGGAATTTCTGATTAATCGAAAACTTTTCATTTTATGAGCAGTTTTACACGAAATTTTTCACTGAAAATTCATTCAAATATCTATAACTTTTGAATAAAACAATATCTTTTAAATTCCGTACGTACTTCTCTAGCTATTCTAATGTAGATTGATGAGAATTTTTGTTTTTTGTTCTAGGTAAAAAATTGTGGTTGCTAAATATCACGCCGCGGAGCGCCTAAAAAAAGATAAAAGAAAATATTAGTAGTCGGCAATTTTGTACACCAAAAAAAAATATATATATTTTCTAACAGCTTGATATTCATACTAAATAGATGTGAAATTAATTTTGTGAGTGAAAAACTTTTTCGTACGAAAAAAAAATTGTTAAATTCGCACATGGTTTTATACCCGTTACAACCCCTAAGCATAACCCATTAAGCGACTATCCGATATATGGTGCTTTGTCCCCTATATCGCCCTTGTAAAGAATTCAATGACAGAACGATCAACGTAAGCTCGGCCACCTAATACATAGCTGGAATGCAGGGCCGATGGTGCGCGTGCCTCCTCGCGAAAATGTATCCCGACTGTTGATGAGTGCGATATGAGCCAAGCCAGAAACAAACAAAGCCCCGAAGAGAGACACAACAGGCACACACAACGACGCAACGGTGCATCTAATCTTCGTGCGGTATCTCGCCGGTTACAGTTATGCCCCCGGGGACATGCATTTCAGTGCGGAGCACCATTGATCACGGAGATGATCTTGGGGCGGCGTGGCGCGAGCGGGAGCAGCCAGCGGAGCAAACCGGACAAGTCGTGCGACCGATTCGTGTGCACGACGGTCCTCCGGCGCAAGAGAGAGAGAGAGAGAGAGAGAGAGAGTTGTCTCCTTGTATCCGCGCTCACGGGAGAGGTATTATATCCACGAGAGCTCTCGCGACGGCTCCGGAAATGTCACGAGGAACCGCCCGCGGGGAGCCTGAATCTCGCGTCGCGGCCTCACGAGCCTCGCGATCTCTTGCCGAGCCCGTCACGTGTCTGTTCTGGACCGCGGCCAACTTAAGTGGCGAAAAATCCTCGGAGAATTGCGACCACACGAAACCCCGCCAAAGACGGCGGAACTTGTTTTGTTTTTTTTTTTTGCGACTAGCGCCGCAGATAGCGGAGGAGAATTTGCCCCGACGGATTTGCGACTGTTGATATGGAAGCTGCGTCCAATCTTGTTTGTACTTTCGGTAATCCCCGAGTCTCGGTACGAGCATTCGTAAGGAAGGTTTATATCGGATCTCCCTGACGCATATTTGGATTGATTTTCATGGAATTCATGGAATGATTCTATTCATTGTTGATCGGATAACTATTTTTTATGTAATAACTATAACTTTCCTATAGTGTTGAATGCTCGTTAATTAAATGTGCTTCTGAAATGTTTCATTGAGGAACACGTAGAATTTTGTTGAAGAGCATTAATACTAAGTTTCAAGTCAATTTGAAATGACATTTATGTTGTCATACAAACTTTGCTATTCCCTTTTCACCTTCAGGCGGGATCTACATTTAAACGGGATAAAAATAAGCTATATCGAGGAATTTTTTAAACTAAGAAATAATTATTCCACAATTATCAAACTTTAGGTATACTTTAATAGTGAATTTAAGTATACAAGACAATTTTTTTAAATCAATTTTCAAAATTCATCAAAATTTGATAAAAAAAATGACAGAGAATCATCATCAAAATTAATTCATCGTCAAAATGACAAAATGACGGAGACGACCTTGCATAGTGTTACAGCAAGGTCGCCGCGGGAGTTGCGAATCGGCGTGCAGTCTAGCTTCCCGTAGACTTTGATTTGCAAAAAAGTTTAATCATTTTTTCAGTTAGAACACGTGTAGTTTCTGTGTGACGGTAATTAAAATGAAGAAAATGCAAGGTTAAGAAAATGGCACGGATTTACAAAAAAAATCAACATTTCACGTAACATTTCTGTAAAATGTGAATTAAAAAAGTATGTTCTTTTCCATTTTTTTTCAAAAACAATTCTTTGCAAGTAGAAGGTACCAATATTATCAATATTTCTACCAAGTTTCAAGTCAATCGGCTTAATAGTTTTTGAGTAATCCTGCACGGCAATTTCGATAAAGCAGTTTTGAGAAAAACTCGTTTGAAGTTCACGCCCGCTCCGAATACGAGCGGTGAAATTATCGAAAAACTTCAAACAACGTTTGAAGTTTTTCGAATTTTGCTTTGACACTTTAGGAAAATATTCTCCAAATATAGTTCTATCGTTTAATGAAAAAAAAGAAGAGATTTTTTTATCGTGAATGTATATCCCGCCTCAAGGATTGAATTTCCAAAAACGCTGAAATTTCATTTCTGTCTAGGAGCAGTAATACATAGCTTCAAGTAAATTTAACCCGATCTTTTTTTATTTTCCGTACAAACTTTGCCACCGTTTCGTTCAAGGGTTGAATTCCGAAAAACGCTAAAATACGTGTTTTATTAATTGTGTTGAAGAGCTTTAATAGTAAGTTTCATGTAAATTTTCTAACCATATTTTTTTTATTTTACATACAATCTTTGCTACCCTCTTTATCCCCTTAGGGGTTGAATTTATAAAAACGCTGAAACACGTGTTCCATTAATTGTGTCAAAAAGCACAAATACCAATTTTTTAGTAAATCCGATCAGATTTTTTAAATTTTCGTACGCATTCTGCCACCCCTTTTTCCCCCTTAAGCGTTGAATTGCGAAAAATCCCTTCTTAGTGGGTGCTTACGTCACGAAACCAACCCACTGTCTAAATTAGATGTAATTAGTCAGGAAACTTTGTTTTATATTTATAGATTTATGGGTTGGGAATAATTTTATTAATCTTGCTCTTTTACTCTATTACTTGAGGCAGTATTCTGGTCTGGATATTTGAGAAAATCGTTTTTTCGGCATTTTTTTAACGTATAAACCCTTCAAAATATGGGGTCAAAGGGAAACTTTGAAATTGCCTATATTCACGCCAACAAACGAGATCGGAGTAGGGTCGATGATCGGTACGAACTTCAGAACCCTCTAAGGAAGCTAAAACTCACCGCAGGGAAGAACGAACTTCGGAAAGTCATCATTTCGACGTCGAGAAAGGCACACTTTACGCGGCAGGAATGGCCGATTAATATAATGGCATTACCATGCCATTATACCATTTCGCCATTAAAGTTGCCATTGAAAAAAAAATCTGTTTGATACCCGCCATAATGATATTTCTATTGATCAAGAAAATTGGCATTATTTCTGTTTCAAATGAATGAGAGCTTTGGAATTGTGTCAACCACGTCAAATATTTTTCTTCTCGGCCATATGTAGAGGCCCATAGCGTTTTCAATTTAATTTGTTTTGCGCAAAAATGTTTTTTGTTAATTCTTGAAACATTAATTGAAAAGCTGTGAAAAAATGGATGGTAGAGATGTTAATTATTTTTTATCAAGCCCGAAAAAACGCGCGACATTTAGGCCTCTAGATTATAAGTCTTAAGGACTTTGAATTTAATTAATTTTATTACGATGACCATAATTAGAATTATTATTATGCAACCAATTATTATGCTGTAATTAATTTGTTACATTGAAAATTATTATATCATAATAATAGCTTTTTATTGTATTTAATACGACCATTTTTAACGTGATAATTAACGAGTTACCCCTAATTTGATCAGCCTGCACCGATAAAAGTAATATAATAATTATTTATGAATGAATCATTTAATCTCAAAATTAATATTATATTACTTCTGGATGGGAACAAATTAAACAATAATCGAAAACTTGGTTTGAAAAATAGTATGCTTATTTTTTGCTCAAAATTCGTTTCACCTCCACGTTTCCCCCTCACGCTTTGATTCGATTCGCACCCAGCAATAGCAACCCAACATGGAAAAAAAACTCGGTGACTATTTTTCACACGCAGGACAGAATCAATAAAAAAGAATCACACTGGAACAAAAGTATTCTTCAAAAAAATCGATTGAATCTGCACAAGCAGCTAAATAAAAATTCGAAAATGATTTTCTGTCGTTTTATTTAACTTTAACTAGGTCAAACCGCTCTCCGGTTTGATCGAAATCTGTTTCGACGACATCTTTCGTGTTCCTCCATTTATTTTTTTATTTCTTTCATTCCGCACTCATCTTTATGTATTGCAAAAATTAATTCGATTTTTACACAAGGTTGCCGCGCTCGTCACGCCCCCGTTCGAGATCATACAAGGCTTGCAAACTATATTTATATTCGCCGGTGTACAAAATAATTGGCGGCCTGTAATTATACTCTAATCACAGTTTCGAAGATCGTATCTTCAAGTTTTATAGGGAGTTCATTTCTCTCTCTCTCTCTCTCCCTCTCTCTCTCTCTCTCTCTCTCCCTCTCCCTCTCTCTCTCTCTCTCTCCTCTCTCTCTCTCTCTCTCTCTCTCTCTCTCTCTCTCTCTCTCTCTCTTCTCTCTTTCTCTCTTTCTCTCTTACGATACATACGGGATATGGAAAAGCTCTGACCGGAGAAGAAGTTGACGAAACTTGACCGTATATGCAAGAAGGATATCGAGGGGATCTCGTTAACTGGCTATCTGCCCACGTGCCGGTAGAAACTCATGCGTATATGTATATACATGTATACAGATATATAAAGTATGCATAAGCGAGAGCTCGTGAAGAGACCAGGGCAGGTTATTGCTTCGCAAGAGGGCTCTCTTGCCGCAATAATTTTTATCCCCTGACCTACAACACTCCATACTGGCGCTAGGTTCTCTTCATCTTCTCTCTACTCTTTTCCCGTACTCTCCATATCTTCCTCTTCCCCTCATTTTTTTTAGCGCCGACCATAACTGATGCGTGATCTACAGGCTGATGCAAGACGGAAATCGAAAAGTGTCTTCTCGTTAGTCCTTTACAAGAGAATGTTGAAACCTATCGAAGAAGTCTTCCGGAATAGAAATAAAAAATGAAAAGTGAATTATTAAATGAGTGAAAATGAACTACGTTAATAAACAAACATAAAAATAAAAAATAAATATTGGAATGAAAAATTCAAATTAAAATTATAGGTAAAAAATAAAAGAATTTTCTTTTCTTAGAATTTATGATAGGAATTAGAAAATTCGAATTAAAAGCGAACATTGAATATTTAAAATCTAACTTCGAAATAAAAATGAAAAAGAAAAATTTGACGTGAGAATTAAAAACATAGAATTAAATATTAAAATTAAAAAAAAGAATTGAAAATTAAAATGAAAAAGAAAAATTAAAAATTACAAATTAAACTTAGAAATTAAAATAAAGAACTTAAACTTGCAAAATTTAAATTCCACCGACGCAAGAATGTTAAGAACGTCCTGATTCCATTTTCCAATCTATCGTCAACCTGCCAATTATTCCCATTCAAAAAATTAAGACACCTCGAACTCAGTTGGGCCCCAATCATGTCTTCCATGCCAAACCTCAATGGCGCCCAAAAATAAACCAGCATCAAGACCATTCGAACGAATGATAATTTCCTTGATGGCATACTATATATCTCCAAAATTACCAGCCACACCTGACGCTCGGAATATCCGAGCTAAAAAAACTCATTGTTCCACAAAATAACAAGATTTCCTCCATTGATGTCCTCCATATTGCACGAAAAGACTATTATTTTTAAATCTGGTATTTTTTCCTCGCAACGCGCGTTTGAAATTTATTTTTCAAGGCGGCACCTGCATTAGAGTGTCTGAAAAATCGGTTTTTTTTTGCTTAAATCGAAAGATAATCTATCCAAGAATATATTTACAAAGTTACAGAGGCTAATTGTAAATATTTCCGAAGATACAAGGCCAAAAGCAGAGAAGCGATTGATATTTGATATTTATATATTCTCCTCCTGAAAACTTTGAAGCGCGTTTTCTTCAGTTTTCATTTTCACGGTTTTTCCACATTGGCGACATTTTCCACAAAGTTTATTTTCTTCAGTATGAAAATTTCTTCAAAGTGAATGAAAAAAGTCGTTGAAAAAGTCTTTTTAAATAAATTTTATAGCACGTTAAAGTGTTTTTTTAAACATTTTTTTTTCAAACCTGAGAAAAGTTATAATTTCACGATTTTTTCCGCTTTTTCTCAATTCACCCAGAAAAAAAATATGACAATTTAAAATTTTATTGTTTTATTTAGTTCAGTCAAGAGCTACGAGCTGCATCTTTTCCGTAGATTAGGGACTGCAGTGGCAAGACGCACATGGAATAGGCTGATAAATCTGGACTCATTTATTGTTTCATGTTGAACATTTTTAAATACATTTCAAATATATATGCATACCTCAATGTTTACTGGGCTCTCTTATTCTTTCCCCTTCTAAAAAAACTCTCAAAAAAACGTTTTTTTGGACCTTCTAATTCAGGCTCCCGCCTTAAGGGGCTGTACCAGTGTGACACTTTCAAAAAATTATTATTTTTTTTGCTTTTTTCGACAGTTTATACTTTCACGAATATGAAATGAAATTTTTATACTTTCAAGATTTTTATACTTTCAAGAATACGAAGTGATATTTTTCAAATTTGCTGCGATTGTAACTCAAAAAGAAATTATCCGATTGACTTGAAATTTGAACTGACTATTCTTGCATATATTTACTCTACAATGACGTAGGATATTTTTGATTCGATGAAAATTGACGATTTGGCATTGAAAAAAACGACCATTTTATAGGCAAGAAAACAGACTTTTTTCATAACTACGCCATTTTCTTAGATTTTGATATTTTTCGAAAATCCTACGCCATTGTACAGATAATACCTTCCAGTTCAACGACATTTTTTTCCTTTTTCGGTTTCAGCTACTCAATCGGCCGGGATCATGTCAGCAGTGGAGGAACTTTTTTTTGCACCTCCGAAGGCAGCGCATAAGTCGCTTGGATCTCAATATTTTTCTATGAAAAAATTATGTATTATAGGTCAAATATAGCCAAATATATTCTTCATTTCCCGAAACATTTAATTGAGTACCTTTCTTCCAAAAAAATCCCGAAAATCACCCAAATTTTCAGCGTTCACACTGGTATAGCCCCTTAAATAAATGTCCTCGTCTCATGCGGTTGCATTTGACGTGCAATAAAATGGACTCTTGAATCGCTCTGTACGGATGAGCAAACCTCGCAATCTTTGTATATATGTGTGCACATGCACACGCGTAGATTATGTAATATTCGCCCAGAGATAGAGCGAGAGAGAGAGAGAGAGAGAGAGAGAGAGAGAGAGAGAGAGAGAGAGAGAGAGAGAGAGATGCTGGAAGATCGAGTCATGCTCTTGCACGTAACTAATCACTGCTTACAGGAAATTACACGGATGTCTAGATGCAAAGGGGACGTTGAACCGCATGCGCAGCGTTTTATCAATCATGCATAATATAAATGTCTATACATCGTTACATACAAATGTACACACAGTATATACAGCGTACAGTGAATAACCGATTTGCAACGATGTTCTCAATGTTCGAATGTGTCACTTGGCCAAACGTACGACCATTTTGGCGATTTATCTCGGTACTTTCTATTTTCAAGGAACAAACGGCGTCGCGCGACGTCATTGCCAGAATTCTGTGAAAAAAAAAAAACGAAAAAAATATGCCAACACTAATCGAACGTGTCTAATTTATGGAAACACACGTGAGCAAAATCTACGACGGAAGTAACAAGACTTTGTGGAATATTTCGAATTTTCGAGTGGACCAATAATTGGCCTCGTGGAAGTAATTTTTTTTGTTTTTTTTTTCACGGACGTAGAAACGTGTCGGAGAGAAGGAAAAAAGAAACAAAGAATTGACGAGTCGTGCGAGGTACGAATTTGTTAGAACGGTGGAGGACGTGCCGTGTATATGCAAGTATAGGTATACATCGTTTGTGCGCAGCGAAGAGGGACGGGAAGAGCGAAGGCCGATCCGGGAAAGAGACCAGGCTGGAAGGAATCACCGAGGAGCCACGGAGCAGCATCAGGGCCGAGTGCGCAGAAGTGAATGAATGTAACGTGAAGCGTGGGCGAGGGAGAGCAGAGGTTCTCATGAATGTCGGATCCATTGCCGATGATGCATGAACGATCGTTATGACCGCATGTATACATCGTGACTTATTTAAAAAACAAAAAACAAAAAAAAATGAAAATTCGATTAAATTCCCACGATGTATTGTTATCTCCTTTTCGTTGGTTGACTTGTCAACAAACCATTCGTGACGTGTGGAGTAGAAATGTGTCGCTGGAATAATGGAGTTTCAGGACAACCGGAAATCACATTTTTTGCAATTTTTTTTTAGTTCGGCTGTCACTTTGAAGTGCCGGGAAAATTCGTGACCAAGGACGCGATCGACTTTGATGGCGAACTGCAAAATTTTCAATCGACACACGGAATTAAAAATGTAATATCGAATCGAAATTTAATTATTTAAAAAAGAAATGGCACTTTAATTTTTATTTATTTTTTTTATTGTTTTTCATTCGCATTAATAATTAGGTTTTAATTTGTCTCGGATTTCAACAGCATTTTTTTCCAAGTTCCGATAATTATCAATATTTAAGGTGTAAACATTTTCGAGCAGCGTCGAAAAAATGGCGTATGGAAGCTTAATTAATTAAAAAATTATTATTGAATATTTTCTTATTTTTATTATTTATCATGAAGTATTTAAAATAATTATTATTCGCCTTTTCTTATTCTTTTCCAAAGCGAATTATTTTACAACAACCGCAACAATCTAACTTGAAACTACTCACGAAATTCTCAGGCATGATTTTTCATTTTTAAACCCAAGGATTGAAAATATCGAAAGGATTTGTCACGGTGGAAGGGCACAAAATTGTGACGGACGGACAGACTTGAACCTAAAAGGGAGCCCAGTAGACACGAACCCCCAAAAACAAAAGAGCAGCTGAATTGAATTTGGAAACATGGCCCTGGCGAACCGAGTGACTCGGACGAGGCACGTGCGCGCGAGCGAGATCTTTCCGTTGGTCAATCGATCCATCGACACACGGAATTGGAAACAATATGGAATATAAATTTGATTATTTTAAAAAAATTCACTTTGATTTTTATTTATTACTTTTCATTATTTTTTATTTCAATTAATAATTAATAATTCATTTTTTTAAATTTAAACAGCAATTTTTTACAAGCGCCGATAAGTATCAATATTTAACGTGTAAAATATTTCTAACAGCGTCGAAAATGTAGCGTATAAAGCTTAATCAATGGAAAAAGTATCATATTGATTATTTTCTTATTTTTATTATGCATTATCAAATATATAATAAATTAATCAAGTATATTAGGTTTTTTCAGTTTGCTTCGAAGCAAATTATTTTACAACTGCAACAATTTCAAGTGAAGTACTCACAAAATTCTCAGGTATCATTTCTTGAAAGTTGAAAGTACTCACAAAATTCTCAGGTATCATTTCTCATTTTTAAACCCAAGGATTGAAAATATTACGAGAAGGGGGGAGAGCTCACGATTGTGACGGATGCACAGACTTAAACCTAAAGGGGATGCTAGCAAACACGAATCCCCAAAAACAAAAGAGCAGCTGAATTGAATTCAGAACTGGCGAACCGAGTGACTCGGACGGGGCATGTGCGCACAAGCGAGATCGTTTCGTTGGGCGGATCGCGTATGGGCTGCTGGAGATTCGCCTTTTCCATGCGCGCACAAGCGCGACTTTTCTCTCTTTTTCCCTCAACCTGAGCTTCTGGCCTCGCGGTGAGCTTGGCTCTGACACTTTTCGATCTTTCTCTCCCTTTTTTAGTCCCTCTCTCTCTTTCTCTCTTAGCACACGTTGCCGCTTGATTCATTGTAGAAAAACACCGAGATTTTATCCCAATTAAACACGACTCTCCACTCAATTCCTGCGAGCCACGACCGGGACATTAATTTTCCACGGAGAGAGGAAAGAGAAAGAGAGAGAGAGAGAGAGAGAGAGAGAGCTCTCGGAGGCTTCGACGAAGAGCGGAGAAGGATATGCCGCGCATACAAGACCTCGATATATGCTTCTTATTCTTCGTCTTCGTCTTCTTTCTACTTGGTCGCCGCCGCCAATAGATAACTTTGTTTCTCTTGACTCTTTTCGCGCGCGCCCTGTGCAGAAAAGATCTCTCTCTCTCTCTCTCTCTCTCTCTCTCTCTCTCTCTCTCGCACTCTCCTTCTTGCACGTCCCTCCCGACTTGGATCACTTGATCTTCTCCCCTTCTGTGTACCTTTGCACTCGCCCTTTTCAGCCCTTCACAGACTCCCCATCCGCACGCATTTGTTTTCTTTTTTCCTCGTACTTTTCTCCCGATCGAGCTCCCCGAGTTTTCTTTATTTCTCTCGCAATCTTCATCTCCTTTTTTTCACGTTCTCTCGTGTCCTCGCTGGTTCGCTTCGACTTCTGAGACATTCGCATTGCTTTCCATGTATATATATTCATTTATGTTTATATATACGTCACCACACACTTGAGCCACATTTTCTTGTTTTCTTTTCACCTCTTTTAATTCCGCAACGATTGCCTTTTACGTAGTTGCGACCGACAGAGAGGAAGAGAGAGAGAGAGACAGAGAGAGAGAAAGAGGGCGCACCAGACAGCCGAATACGTGCATCTACCCACGCAATTACGGATCAACTATATACCTGACAGTATGTATGCGTGTATACTCAACCTATGGATGCATGAGTACATCGAGATTTTGAGGGCACAAAGGCGATAGAGTCCACGAATTGATACGTGAGTTACGCCCTTTTCGGAAAACTGTCAGTCGATGTGCTATATATGTATTTATGGTCAGCAGTCTCTCCACAGCATCCCGGATAAATATAGCGGTTACCTAAACGCCTCTTCTCGATGACGACGAGGCGCTGGCCCAGCGCACGCGAATGACGACAACACCGTTTTTCATTCGCATTTATATTCACCATTATTGTACCCGCGATCAAATGTTCGAAAATAAACATTCTTCTTGCCAATCTTGATAATTACAAAAAAAACGTTCGAGAGGGATCAAATAAGGTTGCTTGCAAATTTCAAATTGCTGATGAAGAAAATAAGGTGGACGGTTAATATTTTAATTTCCGATAAAAAAAATAAGGTTTACTCTCAATTTTTAAATGACCAATGAAAAAAAATAAGGTTTGATATTAAACTTCACGTTTCTAATTAAAATAAAGTTTTACTCTCGAATTTCAAATACCCGATCAAGAAAATAAGGTTTACTCTCAAATATTAAATTCCTGATTGAACAAAATAAGGTTTCCTATCAAATTTTAAATTCCCCAATTTTAAGAAAAGGTTTACTGCCAAATGTCCGATTTCGGAAAGAAAATAAGGTTTACTCTCAAATTCAAAATTCTCGATTAAAAAAATTAATTTTACTCTCAAAATTTGAATTCCCTAGGAAAGGGAAAGAAACAAGGTTCGATCTCAAATGTCAAATTTCTAATAATAAAAAGATGAGTTTTCCTTCAAATATCCGATATCCGATTTGAAAAATAAGCTCTACCTTCAAATTTCAAATTCTCGATTTAAAAAAGAAAATGTTCCTCTCGTATTTTAAATTCCCGATTTATAAAATAAAGTGCACCCTCAAGTGTCAAATTCTCGATAAAAGAACAGGGTTCAATGTCCAATTTCATATTCCCGATCAAGAAAATGCGATTGCCTCACAAAGTTAAAATTCTCGATTAAAGAAATAAGGTTTGCGCTCAAATTTAAATTCCGAAGGAATATAAATAAGGTTTACTTTCAAATCTGGAATTCCCGAATAAAAAAAGGAAGGTTCACTCTCCCATTTCATATTCCCATTACTAAAAAATATGTTTCATCTAAAATTTCAAATTCCCGATTTTCCGACTTTCAAACTTTCATCTTCGAAATTCCCGGACTGTAAGGTCACTTTTGGAGACTTTGATGCAGAGTCCCAAAGAAGCTGCTAACGACTCCAATTGCCATGTTGATACGTCAATGACGGCTGTATATAATCGAAACTAGCCACCAGCTTTGTATTTACCAGAAATTGTAGCAAATTGTTGTCCTTTTTGGTGTACGTTATAATAAGATCGATAGCGTTGGTATGAAAAAAAAATGGGATATCAAATGGTACACTAGAGCGTCGATTATCCGAATGGCGATTCGGTTTATCCGAAACGTCAATTATCCGAATGGCGATTCAGCTTATCCAAAGTATCAATTATCTGAACAGCAATTTTGTTTATCCGAATGCTCAGTTATTCGAACGATTACGCCCTATACATTGTTGCACGATGCATACATTGTTGCACGATGCATACATTGTTGCTTCACAACGAGCTTTCGTTGTGAAGCAGAAGAAAATCGTCGACTTTTTTCAAAATAAATATATGAGAACTCAAAGATGTACGAATGTTGATTATTTTGAAATACATGTTTAACTTCGACCTGTATCATTGAGGTCTTAGGCCACAGTAACGGGTATCGAATCATGTGCGAATTTGACCATTTTTTCTTATAAAAAATCGATTCACTCATCAAATTAATGACACATCTATAAAGTATGAATATCAAGGTGTTAAATTTTTTTTCGATGTACAAAATGGCCAAGTACTAATATTTTCTTTTGTTATATTTTTTTAGGCGCTCCGCGGCGTGACCTTTAGCACCCACAATGTTTGACGTAGAACAAAAAACAAAAATTCTCGTCAATTTACATTCGAATACCTAGAGAAGTGTGCACGGAATTTTAAAAATATTGTTTTATTCAAAAGTTGTAGGTATTTGAAATTAAGAAATGAATTTTCAGTGAAAAATTTCTTTATGCTGCTCATGAACTGCTCATAAACTGCTCATAAAATGAAAAGTTTTCGATTATTCAGAAAAATTCCGTACGTACTTCTCTGCAAAATGCAATTAGGAACATAACTTTTAAATTTGAAGTAAATCAAGTGAAAATTCTTGAAGTCATTTGTCACGTCAATTGGAAAAAAACTGTTTCGAGAAGTTTCGAGTAGTCGGCCATTTTGTACATCGAAAACAAATTCTAACAGCTTGATATTCATACCAAATAGATGTGTAATTAATTTTATGAGTGCACTGAGAAAAAGAAATCGTTGAATGTGCAAAATGCATTTTGTTGTCTCGAAATTTTGTTGTTTTAATAGTTCCTCAGACATGCTAAATAAGCTACAGTTCACACCACTCAAATTATCAGTTAGATTAAAAAAACGTTTGTTATGCCAATCAAAAATTAAGTTGAACGTATTTAAAGATACATTTTGTTAAACCAACTGAATTTTTGTTGGATGAACGAATTTTTTTTTTTCAGTGTGAATCACTTTTTCATACGAAAAAGTAATGTTAAATTCGCACTTGATTTTATACCCGTTACGGTGGTCTAAGGCCTTAAATGATACAAGGGTTATTTATAAATCACCAAAACGTACATGTATCATTAACATATTAATGTTCATTGTATTTTTAAATATATATATTTTATCATATCGAAAGAATCAACGTTTTTTTTTCGCTCGCGGAATATTGCGGTTCGGTTATCCGAATTTTCGATTATCCGAAAGGCGCCCCGTCCCAATTGATCCAAATAATCGAAAGATATATGCTACTGGATATATTTTTGTGGTGCTCTTCCACGCAGAGAAAAACCATAAAATTGTAGAAAAACAAAGGAACTTTTTTTTTCTTTCAAGAGTCAAAATGAATATAAATGGGAAAGACATACAGAATCTTGATCATAAAACCGGCACCGTATAGGGACAACCGCATTCAAAGATACTTGACAAGAATTCTACCCGAGAATCACGCGCCTCGTTTCTCGCGTATAGATATATATATAAATATATGTATGAATTTGCATAAGCGCGGCGCCATAGACACGATTTCTTTTCACTTTGCCACACAAAAACTCTCAACCAGCTCTTTGGTTCTCCTTTCTCTGTCTCTTTCTTACTCTCTCTCTCTCTCTCTCTCTCTCTCCTTCATTTTCCCTTCCTCTCCTCGTTTCCGTTATGTAATTACAACGACAGTTGCATAACGTCCACTACACACTCTCCTTATCCCTCTCTCTCTTTCTCTCTCTCCATCTTGGGAGTAGATGTAAAAATTCGAGAAAACCGGCTACATGAAACGATGCCTTTCTGGTCCACGCAGTGCTGGACCAAACCAGCGAGAGAGAGAGAAAGAGAGAGAGAGAGAGAGAGAGAGAGAGAGAGAGAAAGAGAGAGACAGAGAAAATCAGAACTGGAAATCAAACGGGTCGACAAATCGACACTTGACAAGCAAAAGGGACTAAGTCACGTGACTCTACATGCTAAATGTTATGAGTTTTAGGCCCATTTACTTCCCAGCAGCTGACAAAACCAGAAAATACGCTCTAATCTATATATTTATAATATTTTTTGTCCGCGACGCGTATCGCGATTACACTGGCGTCGAAATCTTGCGATCCGATTCACGTGCAAAACATTCGTGACCCGAGAAATAGAGAGAGAGAGAGAGAGAGAGAGAGAAAGAGAGAGAAATAAAGTAAAATGAAAATTTATTTATGCCCTAGCAGGCTATAGGGCAATTTTACAAAAGGTGTTGAAAAGACGACTTACATTAAATTACATAAAAAACTAGAGATGGAAATGAAATAGGAGTAAAAATAAAAATATCAATAAGCATAAAGTAACAGATGTATAATGCAGGATTTAATATATAAATGGAAAACTTAATTAACAATAAATAATATAATAATTGTAATAATAAAACAATATGTAGAAGTAACGATAATATGAATAAATTTTAAAAAAAACGTAGTATTTAGAAAATGATATATTAAGTAACAGACATAAGCCGGAATATAATGTATAAATCTTACCACTAATTAACAGTAAATAAAACAATAAGCTTAATAATAAATTAATAAGTAAAAGTAATCATAAAAACAAATAAATTGAAATAAAAAACAAAAGTAGTATTTGAAAAATAAGGCAATGAAATAGAAGAAATAAAGGTAGTATTGAGGGAAAAAATAAATTAAGATTAAAAAAGAAGAGTAGTAAGACAGTGAGAGAGAGAGAGAGAGAAAGAGAGAGCGAGAAAGCATGAAACTCAAACAAAAAAATATCATTGCAAAATTGACGGAACAGACCGGAAATGTGGATATATCTTAGCAACATACCTAATCAGCATATTACTATAAAAAAAGCAAAAGATCGCGGACACAATATCTCGATGAATCACCCAACGTCATTCACGTATAAAATAATAATCATTATTCCCACTACCGTTTCTATAACGTTATAACGATATAAGGCGTGATCACCATTAGTCTCTACCTCGATCAATATTATAATTAATTACGTCCATACTCGCAATTAACACATCTCATGTTCGCGCCATTTCTAATACTCATTCGCAAACATCGCGCAACGCGTCCAATATTTCTTTCGCGCGTTAGAATTGTACGCCGTGTATGAAAAGCGCGAGATTCATTCACTTGGCAAATTTTCAATGAGTCGAACTTCCACGTACACGTAGATCGAGTCTCCCGGCGTTTTATGCATCGAGGAATTTGCGTAACGATCACTCTCGCGCCGGTGGAAACGTTCATCGCGCTCGAGAGCTGCATGAATAAAAACGTTGTTAAATGCACTCGGGTACGAGCTACCGGGCGTAAAGTGCGAGCTCGTACGTTTCCACACATTTGTATCATGAGTCGCGCACTCGCGAGTAACTTTACACGATACATTATCGCGTATACAAGTGAGCTAAAGCTTGCGAATTTCCCGCAGGGGAAATTCGTACACAGGACGAATGTTAAAACGAGAATGTAGGGGCGTGTTTGGATGTGGGAGAGATACCTTTGCATCGACGAAACGAGCATTAGTTCCGGATAACTGGGTCGATCGCGATCTCCAGTCTCGCCGAGAACGATTTCATTCTAAAGTACGGGTAAGGTTGCGAACCGACCCCCCCCCCCCCCCCACGCTCCTGAAATTTTGCACAAACGTTCCTTTTAATATTTTGAGGGGCCAGTCCACTTTGAAAATTTCGGAGGGAACAGAAGGGATTTTGTACGGGATTTTGTAAGGGATCAAAATCAGAAGGGATTTTCTACGGTGCCGGAATTGCCGATTGAGTTTAGGTAAGTTTTTCATAGTTTTTTCAAACGCGTTTTTCAGGAAACGTATTTTCAGGAAAAGTATTTTCAGGTAAAGTATTTTCAGGAAAAGTATTTTCAGGAAAAGTATTTTCAGAAAATACTTTCAGGAAGTATTTTCAGAAAGTATTTTCAGGAAAATACTTTAAGGAAGTATTTTCAGGAAAAGTATTTTCAGGCAAAATATTTTCAGGAAAATTATTTTCAGGCAAAGTATTTTCAGGCAAAGTATTTTCAGCAAATACTTTCAGGAAAAGTATTTTCAGGAAATACTTTCAGGAAGTATTTTCAGGAAATACTTTCAGGAAGTATTTTCAGGAAATACTTTCAGGAAGTATTTTCAGGAAATACTTTCAGGAAGTATTTTCAGGAAGTATTTTAAGGAAAAGTATTTTCAGGAAAAGTATTTTCAGGAAGAGTATTTTCAGGGAAAGTATTTTCAGGAAAAGTATTTTCAGGAAAAGTATTTTCAAACGCGTTTTTCTGGAAACAACGTTTTCAAAATCTAGCTCCATCGTATGTCTAAAACTAATAAACCGATTCTCTTGAAATTTGAACCACATATTGATTCGCAACAAGATGACCCTCGATGGTTTTAAAATATTGATTTTCACTCTTTTTTTTGCGAAAAACTGCGAAAAAACGGGTTTTGAAAAATACTTTTTTCGTTTTTCATCTGCCATTTTTTTTATTTTTTGATAAAACTTTATATCCGAGGGTCCTTTTTTACCTGGTGTCACAGTGAATCTAATGGACTTTGATTTTTTTATTTCAGACAAGCCGTTGCCGAGTTGTGATGGAGCTACCTAGCCCGCCTATTTTTGAGGCCTTACGTTAAGGGGAGGGTAGGGGTTTGCACTTTTGAAAAATGGATTTTTTTTGTCTTTTCTTATAGTTAATCATTTCAAGAATATAATCCCAAAATTTCAAGTCAATCAGAGCAAAACTCTCGAAGTTATTGAGTATTTAATCCCGCTCCTCTAACACCGTAGCTCCGACTTCTCTAAACTTCAAACGCGTTTTTCTCGAAACCCCTTTTTCAAAGTCCGCGTTCACTGCCATTTGAAAACTACATGACCGATTTATTTCAAACCTGGTACACACTTTCGACATATAAAATACCTCCCGCCAACGGTTCGTTTGAGATTTTTTTTTACATTGAGGGGGTTTTCCACCCCCAAAACGGCGGAATTTTTCGTGAAAAATAGCACTTTTCACTTTACATGACCACCAAAAATTTAGAAATGAAAGAAAAAATATCAAAGACCGTTGGGGGGAGGATTTGATGATACTTTGACTAAATTGTAATGGTACTTGATTTCAGATAATTTCTAGCCGAGATACAGTGAACACCGCAAATCGTGTTTTTCCAAAGGCGTTCTCGGAAAAGCTTTGTCACCGGCTTGTTTGTGGATATTTTCGCGTACAAATTTCACGGAATGTTCTTGAAATGACACTTAGCAATGTATAAAAGGTTTCAATAAATTTACTCTATCCATATAGATGAAAAAAACTCGCAAAAATGTGTTTTTTCACGCTGAAACCCCCTACCCTCCCCTTAAACTATAGTTTTTGTACTTCAAAATGAATAAAAATGAATGACATTTAAAAAAAATGTATTTCAAGACTTTATTTATCAAGCCCAACAACTTTTATATTCATATCTTTTATAAAATCCTCAAAAGAAATCGCGAAAATAGCCTTTTTCGTGGCTCCAAAGTGGACCCCTAAAGGAATTTTTGGCAATGCGCATTAGATTTTGGATTTTGTTTTTTTTTTTAGTCGTCGAATCGTTGCCGAAGGTCTAGCGGTTTGTATTTCTTTAGCCTACATGAGATATAATTTCTGTCAAGTAGCTGCGTTGCTAGCTGGTTCGGATGTTGGTCGATACGCGTTTCGTAGCTACTGGATTTTTCACATTTAATTAAACTTTTGTTGCAGCGCACATACAAATAGTTATAGCAGAAAAATTGACACTCATATTTGCCTCTGATTTGCTCGACTTCACATGTAATAACATTCAATTAAAGCTTAATCCTATCGAAAAATGTTTATCAAACATATTTGAATAAATATTTTCTCGACATTTTATTAAATTTTAATTTTAGTGGACATACCTACGAATAGCTATAGCAGAAAAATCAGCACTCATTTTTGCCTCCGATTTTACATATTTCATTTTCTATTAAGGGGAGATATGTACCTAGATGCTATGAACATTCCGTCGACCGTAGAAGACCTACACTATGGGCCTGATATTGATGATTCCATGCAAGTTGACAAATTTCATGATTTATTCATTCCCAAATTTTCAAACGCGTTTTTCTCAAAATCACTTTTTTCAAATCGATGCCCAAAATTTCTCGAAAACCAATTAACCGATTGCCTTGAGGTTTTTTGTGGTTATTCTATACACCATTATCTAGTACTTGTCATAGGATTTTTTTCCGTTGCTTAGTTTTTGTTTTATAGGCAAAATAATAACTAATTTTTAGCCCAAAAATCACTATTTGTGTTCAAATCTGCCATTTTGTCATAAATCGATATTTTCAAAATCGGCTATGACAAGTACTAGATTATAGTATCTAATTTAATAATCTTTTTGGTTTTTTTTCAGATGATTTTTTAAGAAACGCCAGTGGATACCGTATACGCAAATTTTTTTTTTACGACACTCCAAGGATCATACAATATCCTTGTATATTTTTTATATTTTTAAATAAAGAAAATTAAACATATTTTTGAATGCATATACTTTTAAATAATTAAACCCCAATCCGAAATTTAAAATAGTGTTCCTTGAAAAAAATCACAAACGTGACCTTTTTCCGGCTCCTAGGTGTATATCTCCCGTTAAAACATTAAGCATGTGAACTTTTCCTCCTGAACAAATTCTATTGAACATTCTATCAACATTTACTTAAACCTTTATCCTGGTGGACATACAAATATTTATAGCAGAGATCTGTCTGTACTTATTCTACTGCCGATTTTCTCGACTTTCTTTTTTTCCAAATTGCCGAATAATTAAGAAAGAAAAAAATAAGACTATCTTTATTGACCGATCCGATTTATTACCGAGTGGCCCATATGCATATTTTATTTTTCCAACCAGTATCCTAGTGCAGTGTGTGTGTGTACCGTTGACCAGATCTGGCATTAAGCCTGTCAGCGATGCGTAAAAAGTGCTTTACGCTTCTTGACTACCGAAAGGGAAAGGTGCTGCATGCATTCTCCACCTCACCGTCCTTTTTATCTTTCTCTGTCTTACCGCATCTCCTCTCTCCGGCCTCCCGTGGCTATCTCACTCCTTCTCGCTTGATGCATCGTTCTGCCTTCCTCTCTCTGGATTTATTTCGAATTCTGCGGATTGCAACGACCTACCGTCATTCCTGATCACTTTTACTTGGGCGTATTATAGCAAAATAGCGATATATATATATATAATAAGATTTTAAAAAATGTATATATCTATAATAATTATATATTATTATATTATGTTATCATATCAATATAATTATATGCATAAAATTATAATATGTATTATAAATTCTATACAATAATTATATAATATTACATATAATTCGATGAAATTGTTGGTCAATATAAAAACTCCGAAAATGACAGTTTCTGTCATTGGTATACAGGGTGACAATTATTCGGTGGCGATGTCTTTTTTAAGGGTCCTGCGCGGAAACTGCGATCGAGAAAACGACGATTTTCAATGGTTTTTCGAGCGCTCATCGGAACAAAATCCAGCGTATTTATTTTATGCGTAGCATTTGGTAAAAAAAAATTGCGCAGTATGGAAAAGAAAATCAAAATTTCATTCTATGTACAGTAAAATAGCGACAATTAAATTCTCAGTACAAAACACTCCTGATAATATGTTTTTGTCGTCACCGACAAAAAAATGACAAAGATTCATTTTAAGACGGATAAATGGAATTCAACTAATTTTCTCGGTTGAAAAATGTCCGCGCCAGACCCTCGAAAAAAATATGGCCACCTTAAAATTGGCATTCTTTATACCTATCAACAGCAGAAAGTCTCGTTTTTTTAGTGTTGATGTCCACCAACAATTCCCGCCATTTTTCAACACATCGATACGATAACGAGAAGAACCAATGAATCGAGAGCCTATTGAAAGTCGAGAGGTAGATACGATGCGACCTCGAAATTTGTTCTCCCTCTTTTACCGTCGTAAAAACGGGAGAGAGAGGGGGGGAGAAACTTGTAACTTTGCATAATAACTTTCCATTCCTCCTCAACGTCACTTTATATTGCCAATATTTTCTTGTCAATTTACGCTCATCGCACGCTCAAAAGCACCATGATAACTGCGCCCAACACATTTTTTCACACTTGTCCGACACCGCGCTAATACTGCAGGGTGATAAATATAAAACGACGGTATGGACTTTTTTCACCCGCAATGCACCAAAACGTATAAATTTCAGTATTTTTTTTCGAAAAACGTGCCATACGTGTAATTATTCTTAAAAAGGAAGAAACCTCCAATGTGTCGGCGCGCGCATATGTAAAATAAAAAATTGCGCAGTGCGAGAGCAAAGAAGTAATAAATAAAATAAGAAAATGGAGTGTAAGCTTAGAGTACTTTGTGGCGGCCGATTTTTGATCGGTACTTAAATTCTGACCAGACTGACAGATGATCAGTGGCTTGTGGGAGTTCGGTAAAGTCATCGATCGCTTACCGATCGCTTTTCGCGTTCTCCGTACTCAGCCCTTTTTCTCTTTGCCCTTTTCGATGCTTTTTTCGCTATTCTCGGCGGACGCAACAGAATAGCTGAACGAACGTTTTACTATCTCTTTGTCTCTCTCCCTCTCTCTCTCTCTCCCGGTGGACGCCAATTAAGAAGCGGAGAAAGGGGACGACAGGGATTTATCGCGGAGTTATCGGGCAACCAGAGAAACAAGAGGGCAACCAACAGAGGGAACGAAGGAACGAGATGAAGAGAGAGAGAGAGAGAGAGAGAGAGAGAGAGAGAGAGAGAGAGAGAGAGAAAGAGAGAGCGAGAGAGAGAGGGAGAGGGAGAGAGAGAGAGAGAGAGAGAGGGGGGAAAGAGAGAGAGAGAGAGAGAGAGAGAGAGAGAGAGAGAGAGAGAGAGAGAGAGAGCGTAGGCACGTAAATACCCTCTATGAATGTATTTAGATCGGAGAGGCGAGAGAAACGTGTGTGCATCCCCCGCGATAGAGCCTGCGTTGCTCCGGCCAAAGATTCTCGCGGGCGTGTGCGCACACTCCGCGGCGCAGTACAGATTTATTATCCCGCGGGACGTAGGCCGTGTGGCGGTCGCGAGATCGCGCCCACCATAACACAAAATCGCCGGGATATAGCCTCTGTCTTCCCACGCATCGCTCAATCGACCAAGAAAGAGAGAGAGAGAGAGAGAGAGAGAGAGAGAGGGAGAGAGAGAGAGCTTTGAGCCCGTTTGCGCGGAAATTTGTCCTTCTTGCCAAGCCAACTTGCGGAAAATTGCACCATCGATACTTTTTCTAGGATGCCATTTTTTGTTAAGGGGCTATACCAGTGTGACACTTTCAAAAAATCTTTTTTTTTTACCTTTTTCGACAGTTTACACTTTCAAGAATATCCTGTAAAAATTTCAAGGCCGTATCTCTAATCATTTAATCTTGCAAAAATCGATAGTTAAATTTTTAAACGCGCTTTTCTCGAAATGAGATTTTTCAAATTTGCTGACATTGTAACTCAAAGAGCAATTATCCGATTGACTTGAAATTTGAACCGAGTACTCTTGAATATATTTACTCTACAACGACGTAGGATAGTTTTCATTGGATAAAAATTGACGATTCGGCATTGAAAAAAAAGCGACCATTTTATAAGCAAGAAGACAGACTTTTTTCATAACTACGCCATTTTGTTAGATTTTGATATTTTTCGAAAATCCTACGTCATTGTACAGGAAATACCTTCCAGTTTAACGACATTTTTTCCTTTTTCGGTTTCAGCTACTCAATCGGCCGGAATTATGTCAGCAGTAGAGGAACTTTTTTTGGCGCCTCTGAAGGCAGCGCATAAGTCACTTGGATCTCAATATTTTTCTATGAAAAAAATATGTAATATAGGTCAAATATAGCCAAATATATTCTTAATTTTCTGAAACATTTAATTGAGTACTTTTCTTGGAAAAAAATTCCCGAAAATCACCCAAATTTTCAGCGTTCACACTGGTATAGCCCCTTAACCCTTTTATCACCGTGTGACAGTTCTGTGACGAACCATCTTAGTCCCTACAAAGTACCATATTGACATTTAATCCTTTTTTCAATCAAAGTTACACGATGGCTACTATGGATCGGAAAATTTGTTCGAAGTTCACTTATCGCACGATTGCAAGATTCGAGTGTGCGATAAAGTTTCCAAAAATCGAAACGACGAACGGTGGGTGTGTAATGTGGCATGGCTTTGTGCTATAACAAGCATTTCATATACATCGTGAAGGAATCTTACGACACAATATAGCATGCCTGTCACACTGCCTTTATTGCTTTGTAACTAGTCCCCTGATTTCATTTTTCGAAAACTAAATAACTTTACGTAGGTAAGAATAAATGTTTATTTATTAATGCCTACCATAAAGTCAACTATTTTTCAATTTTTACGTTGTAGAGTTGTGAAGGGTTAAGAGCTTACACGTATTTGAAATTTTTTAAATGTCACTTTTGCTTTTCGAGGCATTCTCCAGAAATAACACTTCAAAAATATTCTCTGAAAATCCGCAGCCGTTCCGTTCAAAATTGAGAGTTTTATGGGCATTTCTAGGAAGGCTCCGCGAAACGGCAAATTTTATACGCGTTTTTCTCAAAATTACATTTTTAAATCGCTGACCACGATATCTGAAAAATTACTGCATCGATCAACTTCAAATTCTACAAGTATCTTTGACATGTCAAAAAGCAGTGCTTGAACGAAGGGTTTTTTTTCGTTGCACAGTTTTTTATTTATCAGCTAAAATGAAGCGTTTTTTCACCGACAATATTTTATCAAATCCTTCGGCCAAGTACTAGAAAAGTTCATGCAAAAATTAAATTCGCTTGTTTTTTTTTATTTCGCATGATTTGCTTCCAAGCAGCAGTGGTCACCGCGGATCACGTTTTTTCAAACCGTGGTCTGCACCAACCTATGTATCTACCACATTTATAAATATTTCTAATGCAAAAGTTGTAAAAGATACTTAAAATCATACTCTTTAGTGTAAACAAAACAAAATGTAAAAACCGGGACAAGATTTCGCAAAAAAATTACAGAAATTCCTCTTTTTCCACCCACGCGCTAGGTGTAACCTGTTAATGTGTCTTCAATAAACGTCCTTTGATATTGACACTGTACAAAGAATACATAATTAAATTATTTGTCAAATTTGCATGGACGCAATGATTTTTATCGCTCGAAGTGTTTTTGTCACTCGTCCTTCGATGTTAATATTATTTCGAGAATAAATCAATTCACAAAGTCTTGTCAAATCCACAACACTGCAGGTTCTTTTTTCGGACTGCTCGAAGTGTTTTTAATACGCGTCCTTCGCTATTAATATTGCGCAGGAGTAAATTAATTCACAATGATTCGTCAAATTTGCAAGCCTGCAATTTCTTTTTCCAATTGCTGGGAGTATTTACGATAAGCGTCCTTCGATATTAACATTGTCCCAAGAGTAAATTAATTCACAATGTTTCGTCGATTTTCCAAGGCTGCAACTTTTTTCAACTGCGCCACTCGTCGACTCCGTTCGTTCCTACGCGCGCTTCCGGCGGATCCTTTTTTCACTTTTTTCCGACTGGCAAAAACAATCTATGAACCAATCGATCGCTAATTAAGACGGAATGACACCTCATCGCGGTCGGTATGGTAAAACAATTATAGATACCCAAAAATCTCTAAAACGGCTCTACAGATCCCGTTGAAACTTTGCCAAACGACGTCAAATAGATACACGAACTGCCCCTCCATTTTTCTGAATTTGAGGGGAAAAAAGTACATTGGCTTATGATAAGCAAAGCTACTTTTTTTTCTCAAATTCAGAAAATTTAAGGGGCAGACAGGTGTTCGTCTATCTATTTGACGTCGTTTGGCAAAGTTTCGACGGGATCTGAAGAGCCGTTTCAGAGATTTTTGGGTATCTATAATTGTTCTACCATACCGACCGCGATGAGATGTCATTCCGTCTTAATCACTAAGGTGAATCATAGCAATAAGGAAAGATACGAAGCCGGAAATATGTAAATGTCATTAAATCCATTCGATTCCGCTATGAGTTCTACAGATTACTAACTATAACGATTTTTAATATATTTTTACCGATTGATACTACCAATTACCATACTGATTTTCAAATATTTTCGCCGATTTATATTACCGATTACTATACCGATTTTCTATATCTTCTGTATAAACTGTATAAATCTTTACCGATTTATACTACCGATTATTATATTTTACTGATTTACATTACCGATTTTTAATATACTTTACCGATTTTTAATATGACGGATTACTATGACGGTTCAAAAAATATTTTGACCAATTTATACTATCGATTACTATACCGATTTTTAACATATTTTGCCGATTTATGCTACCGACTTTTTAAATATTTATACCAATTCATAATACCGATTACTATGACGATTTAAAAAATATTTTTACCAATTTATACTACTGATATAAGTATAAATTGAATACCGATTTTGAAATATTTTTACTGATTTATACTACCGATTACCGTACCGATTTTATATATTTTACCGGTTTACATTACCGATTACTATGCCGCTTTTTAATATATTTTACCGATTTGTGCTACCGATTTTTAAAACATCTTTACCAATTCACAGTACCGATGACTATGACTGTAAAAAAAATATTTTTACCAATTTTTACTACTGATTACTATACCGATATTGAAATATTTTTACCGATTTATACTACCGATTACCGTACCGATTTTATATATTTTACCGGTTCACATTACCGATTACTATACCGATTTTTAATATATTTTACCGATTTATGCTACCGATTTTTTAACAAATTTTACCGATCCATGCTACCGATTACTATACGGATTAAAAAATATTTTCTCGATTCACATCATCGATTGCTATGACGATTTTTCATATTTTAACCAATTAACACTACCGATACCATACCGATTTATATTTCCCCAAATTTAAGTCCAACGAATTATCATTGCTACATTGTTGCACTTCTACTATTTCTACATAGAAAAAACTCGCTCGATATTTTACTCGGTCGTAGTCTGGCGTATGATATTTGCATTCGACTGTACGCGTCTTCCCGCCCGATAGGACCAAAGATAGTCCGCGTACATCGCGCACACAGCTGATGTAAATTGCCAATAAAAGAAGCTCGATCAACGGTACCTCGCGACATGTACCAAATCACGATTTTCCTGATTGGCGAATCGATACCGGCCATTTTGTAGCCGGCTATATACATGTAAAAATTCTATCGTCGAATCTAATGCCGAACGGCGATGTCTACGCGTATTCGTGTGTCAATCATCGGATCAACCGTTCCGTACCTCGACCTTCGATACAAACGTCCAATCATCGAGCGTAGCTCGCCCATATCTCATTCCACAAGACAGCCTGTTTATTTATCTTTCGCTAATTAATTCGTGGCTCTCGTGTGCTCCGAGTGAAAAAATATTCGGCCAATTAAGCAAACAGCATTTTTTCTCCCGTAGAATCTGTTAAGCCGCGAGTGTATCGAAACGTATCGGCTTGTACAGTCCCAATCTATTTATTTATCGGGCAACATTTTTTATTCGTTTTATGCAAACGAATGGCAAGTGCGACGGACTCTCGGTATATCGGAGTGTGCAGGAGGATTGTGCGGCAAGAGTCCGAGGGACGCGGAAATTCTTCATAATCCATCGAAATCACTCGACGAAATGCGGTTACGTAAGCGGCCTCGTGAGAAAATCACGAGGCTGTACGAGATCGCTACGAAATCTGTGGGTCTGGATAGGTGTATATACTTACGAGAACTTGAGGATCGCTCAATTGCCCAGACGAGAGAGAAAAAGAGAGGGAGGGAGAAAGGGGCAGGGAGGACGAAAGAATATCGACGATCGTGTTCCCTCGATCGCGTCTTCTTCCGAGGCGAAATGTCAAGTAGCAGCGCGTTAATCAACAGCTTTTACAACAGAAACGTCAGTTCGAAGCATAACCAGGAAACGAGAGAAAGCTCCTCCGAGTTGCTCTCCAACGATAAATGATTTTAAGTCGTTACATCCAAAAAGTACTATACATGATCTGCCTTCCCTGGGTGGGGATCGAAAATTCGAACGATCTACATTCAGGACCAAAATTTCGAATTCAGTAATGACCAACGTTCCTATATAGATAGATCAATTTTATGATAGTCTGTAAAATAGTTAATCGAAATTGTGAATACAAAAATCTCGAAGTTGATTTTTAGCGAAAACAAATATAAGATTTAACACGATAATGAGAGATATAATATCGGCTTGCATGTGTATATGTACCAAACAATTTGAGACGTCAAATTGTCAAATTGTAAATATTACGACAGTTTATTATTTCGAATTCATTAAGGAGAGGGTAGGGGTTTCAGCGTGAAGAAAAATACTTTTTTGCGAATTTTTTTCATCTATACGGATAGAGTAAATTTATTGAAACCTCTTGTACATTGTTAAGTGCCATTTCAAGAACATTCCGTGAAATTTGTACGCGAAAATATCCACAAACGAGCCGGTGACTAAACTTTTCCGAGAACGCTTTTGGAAAAACACGATTTGCGGTGTTCACTGTACCTCAGCTAGAAATTATCTGAAATCAAGTACCATTAAAATTTAATCAAAGTATCATCAAATCTTCCCCTAACGGTCTTTGATAATATTTTCTTTCATTTCTAAATTTTTGGTGATCATGTAAAGTGAAAAGTGCTATTTTTCACGAAAAATTCCGCCGTTTTGGGGGTGGAAAAACCCCTCAATGTAAAAAAATCTCAAACTAACCGTTGGGGGGAGGTATATTATATGTAGAAAGTGTGTACCAAGTTTGAAATAAATCGGTCATGTAGTTTTCAAATGGCAGTGAACACGGACTTTGAAAAAGTGGTTTAAAAAAAACGCGTTTGAAGTTTACAGAAGTCGGAGCTACAGTGTTAGAGGAGCCGAACTAAATAGTCAATAACTTCGAGAGTTTTACTCTGACTGGAAATTTTGGGAATTTGTTCTTGAAATGTTTAACTATAAGAAAAGACACAAAAAATCGATTTTTCAAAAGTGCAAACCTCTACCCTCCCCTTAAGGCAAAGGACCAAAAAGTCGATGAGTTAAAATAGCGATGGGCCAAAATGGCGAACGGTCCGGATATCGAAAACTTGGGATCGAGCATTACTACTTGCGCTTCAGAATGAAGATGGCAGATGGCGTTAGTGGTCAGTCGGGTCAGGCAGCCATGCCATGTTCGCCATTTAGGTATTCGCCATTTCGGACCATCGATCATTTGCGTTCCTAAGATCAACACACTCGAAGTTTGTAGTCTCGATATATGGCTTTTTGCTATTGACGGTATTACGAATATTAGATACTCACGTTTTTCTATTTCGGAGATACGAATTTTGGAGATTGTTCGAATCTGTATTTGTATGATTCAAACTGCAGACTATCTGAATATATGTTCTCGAATGAATGAGCTCTCGAATAAATAATCCTTTGGTGTAATAGTTATTCGATTTCGTCATCGGTCAAAGGATCAAATTTCGAATAATTTAAGCTTCGTTATTTGGAGAGTTCATAATTCTGTCGTTTCGAAACCTTTGTCGTTCTATATTTGGTTTTTCGACATTTTGAGCCTCACCCCTTCCCTAGATAATATCAGGCTCTGGTCGGGCCTTCCACCCTAGAATAGATTGGCAATGTAACAGATCTACGACCAGGTCCCGAACCGCCGTTCCCGTTCTATAGTCCAGTAAAAGAGACGAAAATCCAGCACTTTATAGCGTAGAATATGAATTTTTGACTAAAGGTAGATGGTTGCATACTGAACGTAACCCCAATAACATTTGCCACTCAACTCGCCCCAACCCTAAGAAGTAGGGGTTGAATACTTAAAAATCACCGTATCTCGACAATTAAGAGGCCCGATCAAAAAAGTTTTCAAACAAAAGTTGTTTGGAATAATTTTTTTTCGGGCTTCTAGGTAGACGTAGCCGCTTAAGGGGAGATATACATCCAGGAGCGGGAGAAAGGTCATTTTTGTGAATTTTTTCAAGGAAAACTATTTGAAATTTCGGATTGGTGTTTTAATTACCTAAAAGTATATACATTCAAAAATATGTTTAATTTTCTTTATTTAAAAATATAAAAAAATATACAAGGATATTGCATGATACTTGGAGCGTCGTAAAAAAATCTGCGTATACGGTACCCACTGGCGTTTCTTCAAAAATTATCTGAAAAAAAAAACCAAAAAGATTATTAAATTAGATACTATAATCTAGTAATTGTCATAGCCGATTTTGAAAATATCGATTTATGACAAAATGGCGGACGTTTGAACATAAATAGTGATTTTTGGGCCAAAAATTAGTTATTATTTTGCGTACAAAACAAAAACTAAGTAACGGAAAAAAGAAATCCTATGACAAGTACTAGATAATGGTGTATAGAATAACCACAAAAAACGTCAAGGCAATCGGTTCATTGGTTTTCGAGAAATGTTGGGTACCGATTTGAAAAATGTGGTTTTGAGAAAAACGGGTTTGAAAATTTGGGAATGAATAAATCATGGAATTCGTCAACTTACATGGAATCATCGATACCAGGCCCATAGTGTAGGTCTTCTACGGTCGACGGAATGTTCATAGCTTCTAAATCCTCGACCTCGAACATCTAGGTGTATATCTGCCCTTAACAGCCTACGGAATATACGATCAATTTTGTCCATCTCCCATTCGTAATAAAGTCGATTTTTTCCTCCGGCAAGAATTCTATCGACCTGCTCGAAAATTGGAACTTTTTTAGTCATCAGCGATCACGTTGCCTGTCAACTAATGCTCAAAGACACGATACGACGTCGGGAAACATAAATCCCTCAAGCGCTCGGCAGAGGTTCAAATTAGTATCGACGCGCGTTTAACACTCGAGGTCATGCCTGTCGATAATAATTGAATAACATTATCGTTCCGCCGATTTATCAGCGTAACACGAAGTATCCCGATCACGCGGAGCTTGACAAATGTCGCAATTAATCAATCTCGCGAAGGCTTTTACATTCGACGTTGGATCCTTAGTAGCACTCAAAAAAGACAGACGATTGTGTCACCGAGGGTCGGAAATTCGTGTAATATTTCGTCGATGGATTACAACGTATCGATTGTGCGACTGATTGTATTTGCTTTCGAGATTGAGTATGGAAGACGTTTTTTTCACGTAACTGAACTAAGGAAACAACTTTATAAGGTTAGAGTCAATTTCTATGATCGATAAAAAAAATATCAGTGTCCGGCGTATGAGAATATTTTTCTACATTTAGTTTTTTTTGTACTTTGCACTTGTCATCGATGAAAAAGCTTCAAGGCATTGTTTTGTGAGAAAATAATTAAAGCTAGGAAATTTGACTGCGAGAATATATTGAAATCTAGGGAATTCTAGTATCAAAACGTATTGAAATGTAGGGAATATCAGGATCGAAAAATATTTAGGTCTAGGGAATTTCAGTATTGAGAAATATTGATATCTAGGGAGTTTTTTAGGATCGAAAAATATTCAAATCTAGAGCATTCCAGGATGGCAAAATATTGAAATCTAGGGAATTGCAGGGAAAAATATTGATATCTAGTGAGTTTCTCGATTGAAATATATTTAAATTTCGAGAAGTTGAGGGTGGAAAAAAATGTTTGAATCTGGAGAGCTTTCGGATGAAAATATTCTGGAATCTCGGAAATTTGTGGATTCAAAATGTTTAAATCTAGGGAACTTCCGAATCTAAAAATATTAAAACTTAAGGAATTTTACAATCGTAAAATATTTATATCCAGGGAATTTTACGTTACAAAACATATCCAAGTCTAGGGACTTTTCTCTGGGCAAACGTTAAATCTAGGGAATTTTCCTTCAAGCAATACCTAGAAATCTAGTGAATTTCACAACTTTTCTATTTAAAAAAACTCCGCCGTATCGCCTAGAATTCAAATCTATTTATCCTTGCACGAAAAAGATTCTAGTGAGACTTCCGAAATTTTCCGGGTTGAATATTTGCATCGCGTATCTACATCCATATCAAATCCGTACCCTTCGACACATTTATCGATAGAGCTTCCTGAAATGTCCAAGCCCCACGCGGTCCTCGGGCGACTGAATCGACGGTGCAGAAAAAAAGGCCGTCCATAAACGAGAGGACGCCACTGCGCGTGAAAGAGCCGATGCATCTGTGAGTGCGCGAATTGCGCAATGAGATGAGAGAGGCGGTAAAAATATCGGATCGCAATGCGGGCGCAGAAGGCTCGCACGGAAACGAGCCACACCGCGTTGATACAGCTCGTAACAAAGCCCGCTCATGAAGGAGCATATACATAGGGAGTTTGGAATGAGCATAGGAGAAGTAGAATCGAACCTATTGGAATTTCGAGAGCATACCGTTCTCACCGTGTGTCTCTGCGCGATTCTCATTCGACATACACACACCGTTTGATTGTGTCATCGCGAGTGTGTGTCTCTCCTCGTACATATGCATGTGTGTGTGTGTGTGTGCATTTGTGACTCTCCTTTCCGCTGATCTTCGTACAGCCAGGATTGGAGTAATACTTGTTAGAAGCCACGGAGCAACACATGTGCTTCGTGATTTTACGCCTGTAATGTTCTTCGATCTCGGAAAAAAAAGGGACGAAAAACAAGAACAATGCGAAGAAAAAAGCCGAAGAGATCGACGCTTCTATATAATCCTTGAGGTCAAGCGTAGGCGTCACACTAAAATTACAATTCACATTCGATAGCTAACGAAACGATGAGGGCTGCACTATTCGAGCATCACAGCCGCAATTTTGTGGTTTGGACTGTTTGAACTTTCGCGGAAAGAATTGTTTTGCGCCGGGGACAGAGAGAGAGAGAGAGAGAGAGAGAGAGAGAGAGAGAGAGAGAGAGAGAGAGAGAGAGAGCGAGAGAGAGAGAGAGAGAGAGAGAGAGAGAGAGAGAGAGAGAGAGATCACGGCTCTGGTTCTACTCACAATTAGTGCCTTTTTATGGTTGTCACCACCCTGGGACGGTACTACCAAGTGGATTTGTTTATTTATCACTAGATCTATTTACGATAAGGCAAATGAAGGATTTTTCTATTCGTTACTAGCGCAATACGGAATAATAAAATTAATGCGAAATACGTCTTCATATTAGTGCTACTGGTATAAATACTAATGAAGTACTAATATTATTACTAATATTTTCAACTATTACAGTAATACTATGATTTTTGTAAACTATCCTATAGTGGTACTATTATAGTAGCTACTATTTTATTTTTCCTATAATAGTGACGACTATTTTGTTTTTCTATGATAGTGACTATTTTATTTTCCTAGTATAATATTTTCCCAAAATAGTGACTACTATTTTATTTTCCTATAATATTGACGACTATTTTGTTTTGCTATAATAGTAACTACTATTTTATTTTCTTATAATAGTGACTACTATTTTATGTTGCTATAAAATAGCAACATAAAACTACTATTATAGCTAACTGACACTAACTACAGACGTAATGCTATTCGGTAATATAATAATACTATCAATTAAAAATACTATTTCACATCAGCACTGCTATTATAGTACAGTAACGTCGTCACCAACTATAATGTACCGTAGTATAATTATACTAGAAATAAAAATATCCTTCTTTACTAGTAAAAACACTTTTATTTACGAATACTAATACCACCAATGCTACTATTTGTTAACCGTGAATCTACTATTACTACCTGTAATAGTAATACTATACAGAAAAATATAATTCAATACTAGTACAAATACTAGTATTGTCTAATACTAAAACTATTACTGCAACCTATAATAGTAATACTATAGTATAGTGATACTATCAATGAAAAATGTTATTTTATAATAGAACTATTATGATCACCGATACTATTACTAACTGTAATAATACCATAGCGTAGTGTTATTATGAATAAAAATGCTATTTTATACCAGAACTACTATTATAATACAGTAATGCTGTTACCAACTATAGTATAGTCAACTATATCACTATACTATTACAACTGCAATAGTTATACTATAGTGTAATAAAAAAATAAAAAATAGTATATTATAGTAAAAAAAACTATATTATAATTTAAAAAATACTTTAGTATAATAAAAAAAATAAAAAATAAAATACTATTTCAAAACAGTGCCACTAGTAAAGATACTACTATTTATAAATACTGGTATTTTATTTGCGGAAACGTCTCCACGTCCTGAAGTAGAGAAGTTTCCTGACGATTGACCCGAGGACGTGGAAGAGGATCGAACGAGCCGCGAAACTATCAACAGCCAGTGGATTCATGAAGTCGGACACGCTCGACAGACCGAAGAGGCCTCGCCGATCGAGCCGGTGCTCTTTCCCGTTGAGCGTATATGAGACCGCAGCACCGAGAGAAAGAGGGACGAGAAGTGAGAAAGATACTTTCACTTCGCGGGCGCCACAGCAGCCGGCAATCGTGAGAGCAGTCGTCATCATCGCGCGCCCGCAAAACCCCGCACTCACCCGTTTCATTCCTCCGACTCGTTTCTACTGGAACCCCTCCATAAACGAGCCTCGAGATCTTACGTAATTTCCGACGGGTCCGGTCAGCTCGAGCTCCAAACTCCCCAAAACAAAAACATTTTTTCCATCGATCGGCCGTTTTTCTCCCGGGCATTCGAGAATTGTTTAGAAAATGTTGCTTGTTCGAAAACGATGTAGCGAAACTTGGAGAAACTTTGGTCATTTGTGATATTTTTACAGATTGGGATACCGGAGGGAATAGGAAAAAAATAAAACCCGAAATTGAAAACATTGATCGGTGGAATACTTGGACCTTCATCGTGAAAAGATTTCCATGAAATTATAGTTAATTAAAAAGTATTTAATTAGTACATTTAATAATTTAGCTCTTATTAATTAAGTTAATTAAGTGATAAATTGATTGGAAGTTATTAAATAATTTAGTTACTTAATTCGTAAATTAAATAGCTTGATTTTACTAATTAAATTATAATTATAGTATACAGTGTATCATTTACAGTATTTTTACAGATTGGGATACCGGAGGTAACGGGAAAAAATAAGACCCGAAATTAAAAACATTGATCGGTAGAATACGGAACCCTTCGTAGTGAAAAGATTGCGATGGAATTATAGTTGATCAAAGTTATTTAATTAGTAAATGAAATAAATTTAGTTCTTATTAACTAAGTTAATTAATTCATAAATTGATTCGAAGTTATCAAATAATTTGGTTACTTAATTAGTAAATGAAATAGCTTGAATTTACTAATTGAATTATAATTATAGTATGCACAAAATCATAGTTAATTAATTAGTCTTTTTTTCATCAAACATTTTTTTAATACAATTTGTATCCAAAAGTTACCCTCAACTTAAAGTTATTTAGAGGAAGAATTAATTATTGCACATTTTGTCGTTCTCCCTTAAATTCGAGGCTGGCTGCTTTTTTCCTCGGAATCTTTCCTTTCCAAAAGAAAAAAAAATCGTTCGGGATCGAATATTGTCGAAAAATAATCGAAAAACGTTCTCCAAGATAAAACTATTTTTTCAACCCTTCCTTGACACACCGATATATTTGGCCACGGCTTTGACACCCTGGGTCAATTTGACCCGGATAATGCTTCATCCACCTGCCCTTAACAACCCTTCGGTCGGTTTTTATGTCAAAAAATCCGGGATACCCTCTGAACATTTCTCAATATGTCTGCATAATTAAAAGTCGGAAAATATAAATTTGGAGTGTCGTAAAAAAATATTGAAAACTTTCAATTTTGGGAAAGTGAGCATTTTATTTCAATTTCGTCCGGGTCACAATGACCCAGTGCGTCAAGAAAGTGTTAATATTTGAAAACTATTTCCCATCAAGTACTTCCTCGATCTTTTCAAAACGAGCCTTAACCACGTGGCAAAAAAAATTATTTACAAGAAATAAAAACGTACATCCTTCAAGATGATTTTTTGACGTTTCACAAATTAACCAAACGGCATTTCCGTCGCTGCGAAATCCGCGACTGGTGCAATAAAAGGAAAACGCGAGAAATCCGGAATTGGGCAAGAGATGCTTTATCGTAATCCAGGATGTACGAGAGAGTTTTGCAAATGGTATCGCGATTTTCTCGTCCGATCTCGATCCCAAGTCCCGAGCGTAAAAACAACCGTATCCGAGGCTGGTACACGAATCTCTCCGCTGCGAAACAAACGCGCAGCCGATCGCAATTCAACGCGACGTATACACAAAAAGACCTACTACGTACACCAGTTGGCGTATAATTAGCGATTGTTACACACGGAAGCGTTTACTTTTCGCATACACCGTGGACGGTTTTTTTTCTGCGTACTTGAAAACAAAAAGGAAAAAAAAAAGAAAAAAGGGAAGGAAGAAAGAGACGGAGAAAATAAAACGAATGGCGGATAAAAGAGACTCGGCAAGACTCGCTTAATTTTCCCATTGAGCGTATTTTATTTTACATTGTGTGTGTGTGTCGCGAGAACGAACTCCTTTCCCTTTGCCGAGCGTGTTACTATCGGGGCCGGGACTTTAGCACGGGAACGAGCTCTGCGGCCTCACCTTCCTTCCTCATTCCCGTCCAAATACCACCAAATTGATCGTAAAAATGTGAAAAGTCAGCAATCCCATTAGAATACAGACGCAAATTTATTCTCATCGAATTCAATTTACGGTTAAGCTTAGCAAACACCTTGCAATTCCATTCGCCCTCTCTGACGATGCGGAAACTTGCATCGTGGGATTGCAACGAAAATTCAATTTTTTATTTTTATTTCTTTATTTCAGTCGGTATCGAAAAAGTTTCTAAGAGATTGGGGCTGCAACTCCCTATTGTGGATTCTAAAAAAAAAAATATTGAGTGATTTGCGTGGCCCAAAAGTGCGAAAAAAAATTCTGGCAATTTGGGGAAAATGAATTTACATTGCTGGCCAACGATGCTTGGAATCTTGATTTTTATGCGGATAAAAAAGTCTATCGTGATTCGATTTGGTGGCGATTTGAAGAAAGCGTTCCTCTGATGCCCGTTAAGGGGTTACCCCCACATGCGATTTTGAAAAAATCGGCTTCTTTTATTGCATTTTTTTGAAGTACAAGTATCTGAGGTTATGTCCTGAAAATTTCAAGTCGATCCGAACAAAATTGACTGAGATATGAGCGTTGAAAGAGAAGAATCCGTTGTGTAAACGACCGGAAATTGAAACTTTAAACGCGTTTTTCTCAAAATGGCATTTCTGAAGTCGGTGACCAAGATTACTCGAACACTAATGAACCGATCTTCTTGAAATTTTGCAGGCTTATTTAATACATAAAAATGTAGTCTTTAATCGTTCGATTTTTTTTTCGAAAAAAATGGCCGTTTTATAGCCAAAAAACGGCCGTTTTTTTTTCGTTAAAATCGAACCATTAACTTTGACTGTCCGCCATTTTGTGAAAAATGAATATTTTTTAAAATCCTTCGATTAAAGACTAGTTTATACTTATATTTGACTAAATCCATCCGCATTTTTTTTCTCAGATGATCCACTTCGCCGCAATGTTGGTCACCGCAAACCGTGTATATAAAAACATTATTTCATGTGGATTATTTCATCATTTCTTGTGGAGCACCTCAAGCCGCATGAAAAACGTTCAGAGGTCAAAGTCGTTCAAGGTCATTCAAGCTCACCTATTTAGATTTGTATAATCGATACTGACCTCGAATGACCTTGAACGACTTTGACTCCCGGATGTTTTTTATGCGGCTTGAGGTGCTCCACAAGATGGTTGAAAAAAATGTACCATTCCATTTTAAAAAGTGGAGTTGACCTTGACGTAGCTTCAGCGCCTCCACCGATAAAAAACATTGGGTGGTTCAGTATGAGGGCCTTCTCAAACACTGAAACTTTTGTCTGAAACATTTTTGGATATGATCAATAGTTTGAGTGCTATTGCTCTGTAACACTTGATGTGCCTCACCCTGTATATATATATTTTTAATAATAATAATAATATATATATATATATATATAAGCTGCATCTTGCATTGTCGACTCTTAGATACATTTTGCAAAATTTTAGATTCCCAAATTTTCGAGAAGTGGGTGAAATATCGATTTTCCGTTCTGAATCTCACAGAAAGTCAAGTTAAATAAAAGCTTGTAAAAAAGCGACCAGTCCATGGAGTAACGTGAAAATGTCCGAATTGCACGCTTTTCCAACATGGAACCTTTCTCCTCCATTTTGAATTCTTGTTATCAAGAAGCAGCAGTAAACTTCTTCATTGACAACAACTCATCCTTACAAAAATTCAACATTTATCGTACAACCTGTTTTATTTTATTCACCAATTAAGTGACGCTCGATTTTTTTTTCCCAAAAGGCCTTCATCGGCTCGACAAAAGCGTCACGTTCATCGCCGCAAAGAAGAAATACGTAATCCCCCGGAGTGCGCGCGGTACGACAATCTCAGTGTTCCACGTGCCCGAGGGGAAAAGCTAAAAAAGAGCGAAGAAGAGAAAAGATACGACGAGGACACGCATCTTGAGTGGCGGTCGCGTGCGGTGCGTTCTCCCTCGTTGTGCACATGCGGTAATTCTATGCCGGTGCACCGAGTGCGTTGGCAGCCAAGTAGGCGTCCCTATACCAACACAGTACGCGTGCCAATCGCGCAATTTTCGAACCCCCGCTATTCACGAACAAAGAGCCAAAAAAAAAAAACAAAGCCGATAAAGAGGTTAGTGGTCGCCAAAAACCAAATGGCGGCAGCCATCCTAAATGAAATCTCAAAAAAGGCATCCCAAGAATTCTTTGGTCCTGAAGGTCACGGAGTAATATGTTCATCCGCAAGATTCTTTCGACAGGACCAAAGGACCGCGTATGATGCTCAGGCATGGATACCGGTTTTCGATAACATCGAAAAACCGGAATCTCGGACCAAAAATCTGACATCAACTCTGCATGGATCATATGAGTCATTTTGGACCTGAACAAATTTTCCCTGTTAAATATCTTCCGGATCCTTGAAGGGCAGGGCTTCGCTCTCCACCATGAAGCGGCTATAAAAACTATCAGAACTTAAAGTAGAATCAATAAAGAACATGCCAGAATTTCCCCAGCTTTTTTTCTCTCTAAATACGTGAAATGTGAGCTGCCGTACATATGTGACCCATATTATCCGGGGTGCCACCAAAAACCATATGATCAGCGCGAAGTTAACAAACCGATATTTGACTCGAATAATACTAATATTTCGATGTCAACGTTGCAAAAATGAAAATGTCATTATAAATGTTATTATTTCCAGTTAAGTTACTTTTACTGGTGTTTTTTTATTACGTTTGACAGCCTTAAAATATTATTGCCTACATTAAATATTTTCACAGTGTCAACTTAGTTATCCACGAGTGTGGAATCAGAAAAGGCCTTTTCTTCCGCGGCTTACACCTGCAATAATGTAAGGTCGTCTGTGAAAGACGAAACGTCAGATGTCCTCTGTTTTTTGCAGTCATCGTTTCGACAATCTCAATCTCGTTAATCAAAGTCACCATGCTGTTGCCTGCCTGTCACCAGCTATACCAATTGTTTGCATTCTGGTAGCTACTACTACGCTGACTTGCATAAAACTTCCGATTTTAAATTTTGCTTGTTTACTCCTTATTTGATTTGCACGAAAGTTCCTATTTTTTAATTAATTTTTTGTTTATTTAATTTATGTTGGGTTGAATACATCTCAGAACATAGTAGAGTATGTTTGAAAATGTATAATAAATGAAGGTCTCAATTTAAAAAACGGTAATTTTTGACAAATACTGTGGTTTCACTTATCCCAGATAGACACATGTAGCTGATATTGGCATAATACGTAGATCTTCTATGAGGCATAGAAAATCACACAGCTATGTGTCTCTTATGAGTGATCCCCTTCAAGTCATATTTGCATCAAATGATGATTCACAATACCAAATCCAAATGAAGCAAAGTTGTTCTCACGCGAGTATGCATGCAGTGAATTCATCAGCACTAGCAAAATCGGCTCACGAATGTCCAACAATAAGTGAGTGCACATGGGGCCCATATGGGTGTCACGGCGTGAAGAAATTGTGGTGCTCCTATGGAGCTCATATTGGCGGTATGGCGTGACGTAACTATGTTGTGCTCATATGGAGCACATATGAGTTTCACGGCGTGAAAAATAAAAAAATCCAAAAATGTTTAATAAAAAGAATCTGGTAGTATTTTTCGTGTCCATATGCTTTATTTATGTTCCCGCCTATATGGCAATTGGATTAAAACGAATCCTGCCTCGTTAAAGTTGTTACCTATCCTGGGGATTTGAACCTACGTCTTCTGATTCTAGAGCCCTACTTACTTAGCCATTCTAACACTTGTGTAAACTTTTTTTTGTTTCTTTGCCTATTTTTACCATTCTTGATTTTTTGCAATATGCATATTGCCGTCATATTGCTTGCATGGCATGTCTACTGCCAGTGCTAACCCAGTGAATTCACCCACAAAAGCCGGTGGATGACTTTCATATGACGTCGCTCTGCAAATATTCATTGCAAAATTGAAATGTGCCGTCTTATAAGTTCATCTTGCAGTGAACTAATGATGCATTTCGAAACGACAAATTTAAGTCACTATGTATCTCAAATTGATGACACTGAATGAGCTCGCGAAATGTCTTCATCAACGTAATCGAGATGGCGTTCGTGTTAAGGCCTTAGGCCACAGTAACGGGTATAAAATCATGTGTAAATCTAACAATTTGTTTTCGTATGAAAGAGTGATTCACTCATAAAATTAATTACACATCTATTTAGTATGAATATCAAGCTGTTAGAAATTTTTTTTTTCGATGTACAAAATGGCCGACTTCTTGAAACTTCTCGAAACAGCTTTTTTCCAATTGGCATGACAAATAACTTCATCAATTTTCACTCGATTTACTTGAAATTTAAAAGTTATGTTCCTAATTGCATTTCGCAGAGAAGTGCGTACGGAATTTCTGATTAATCGAAAACTTTTCATTTCATGAGCAGTTATAACGAATTTTTTCACTGAAAATTTATCTCTTAATTTCAAATACCTTCAACATTTGAATAAAACAATATTTTTCAAATTCCGTACGTACTTCTCTAGGTATTCTAATGTAGATTGACGAGAATTTTTGTTTTTTGTTCTATGTCAAAAATTGTGGATGCTAAATATCACGCCGCAGAGCGCCTGAAAAAAAAGATAACAAAAGAAAATATTAGTAGTCGGCCATTTTGTACATCGAAAAAAAAAAAAATTCTATCAGCTTGACATTCATACTAAATATTTGTGTAATTAATTTGATGAGTGAATCACTTTTTCATATGAAAAAAAAATTGTTAAATTCGCACATGATTTTACACCCGTTATTGTGGCCTAACGCCTTAAGTACAATTAATGCTACCATAGTGAATACACGCCAAAATGTCTGCACATGACTTCAATATGATGTAAAATTTGTGGATATTAATTGCGGACACTTGAACTGATATTGAATGAGTTTATAACTCTGCATCACGACATGTAGTCAATATGCTGTGAAATTTCCTTCATCCATCGTATGGACGGCATGATAATCATGGCTGTCTATCTGGGTTAGCCTTACACTATTATTTCTACAACTTCCATCTTGACTTTCAAGCTTCCAACGTTTCTAATCAAGATTTCACGTAAATATTGGAAAATATCAAAATACCGAAATACAACTTGTTGATATCGAAATAATACCGGCAATAGAAAAAGCTCCGACAGTCCAAGCTCTGCTCACGGCGTCCCGGTGCGTGTAGCGCAGCTGCATGCGCGCGGAAAAAAGCCTTGCGGAAGGCAGTCGGCCAGTCGACGCGAAGAAGGGCGAATGAGGTGGGAAGGGAAAGGCACGAGCAAGCTCGTCAAGTCCTCTTCACGCCTGGATGACAAGCCGCTCGCGCCGACCGAGCAGGCACCTCCATAAGAATCCCGCTCGGCGTATTATCCTCTTCTACGTACCTGGATATACATATATCCATGAAGCAAAAGGTGATTTGTGAGGTCGTTCGACATTGAGAATCGTCCTCAAAGCTGCCGGATGTACCGATAGCCAACCCTGCATCGATACAACTGCTTGTGAATGTCCTTTTCCCATATGTACATGATCACGTGTACCATTGTTGATCTACTTCGCACGGACATAGCGTGTCTCCAACGGCACCAAACCGGGACCCAACAACTGTCTCACGAAGCGAGCTCGTTAACCGCTCGAGGGAACTTTGGTGCATCATTGACCGTTCCACTAATTGTGTGTTGCCACTGACGACGCGAGAGCTGCAGGGCAGTGGCTTGGAACGGAAGCTATGGCGGTTTGATTACCAAAAAGCTGGACACACGCTGGAGCTTTGATCCCGAGTCGAAATTTTCCACCCATTTTTTCCCTTAAGATCCTCACAGTGGTGAGAGATAAAGGCAGTAAAGTAGCTTCGCATTCAATATAAAATGAGCTTCTACTTAACTATCTGCAACGGGAAAGAATTTCCCTTTTCTCCACTTGCAGGCGCTAAGGAGGACGTCGAATGGTACACGCATACACTCTATGACGCATATGACAAATTCCAGGTCACTTCAGCCAGTAAACAATTTTAAAAATCCACAAATAATTTTGAAAAATCGAGTTACTTTATTGAAAAATATTCATCGAGTGTCGAAATTTTTTAAAAAATTCTGACTTTTTTTCTCGTTGATTATCATTTTTTAACATTTTTCCATTCAAATGGCTGTATCTCCGGCAGGATTTGACATATTTGCATTCGTAAAAAACGAAAATGTGCGTCTTTTTATAGCCTTCCAGAAGAAAATTAATTTATATTTTATTGAGCAAGTCGAACGTCCGTTTCAGGGCAAAATATGAAAAAATATTTTTTTTCTCAAGGAAAGACACTCGTTATTTTATTTTTTTAAACTTCCCCGAATTGTGAATGGGAAAAACGGTTTTTTCGTATTTTTTACATTATGGGATTCCTAAACACCGTGAAGTAACAGTTATTTTTTTTTTATTTATTTTTTATTAATATTCGATGGAAGAGTGTGGAGCACTCTATGGCTCCAATACATATGACATATATGTCATATGTGTTTCGAAAACCTGGTAAACATACAGCGAGTGCTCCACACTCTTCAATCGAATATTAATTTAAAAAAAAAAAAAATAGCTGTTACTTCACGGTTTTTAGGAATCCCATAATATAAAAATTACCAAAAATCTGTTTTTCGGATTCACAATTCGGAGAAATTCTTAAAAATAAAATAACGAGTGTTTTTCCTTGAGAAAACAAATATTTTTGCATATTTTGCCCTGAAACGAACGTTCGACTTGCTCAATAAAATCTAAATTAATTTTTTTTTGGACGGCTATAAAAAAACGCACATTTTCGTTTTTTACGAATGTAAATACGTCAATTCCTGCCAAAGATACAGCCATTTGAATGGAAAAGTATTTAAAAAATGGTAATCAACGAGAAAAAACGTCAGAATTTTTTTAAAAATATCGACACTCGGTAAATATTTTTCAATAAAGTAACTCAATTTTTCGTAATTATTTGTGGATTTTTTTTTACTGGCTGAAGTGACGTGGAATGTCTCACATAGAGATACATATGCCTGAATACGCGCATGCGTAGACACACGTATATACCCGCACACATACATGCCTAAGCGACACCAACACACCTATACTAGTACCTATACACATGCATGCGTACCTGCTATAGGAATCCGCGTATACATGCATACATGAGGGCAATTCCTATGAAAAATATTGTAACTGTTTGCCCAAGATCCATTTCTTCCACTTTGGAGAGTTGCTGGAACTGTAGGGGCAAGTTTGAAGCGAATGCGAAAGGTTCGCTGGGTGGATATAATGGAAAGGCCATTGGAAAAGTAAGCCTCTACGTCGAACGCGCGGTCCTACCTAGTCCAACGCATGATGGTCATTGAGAACGATCAGACCTGCTCTTTCGAATGCGACCATCCCCACCCTCGTTTCGTCGAAACAGCCAAATGCACGATAGGTCCAAACGCAATCAAAAGAGAAGCCGCAATGACTTCATCTAGGTTAGGCAGGAGTATAAGGGCCTATGCAGGAGGTAAGCAGCAAAGAAAGGGCATATTAGGAGTCCATAGTAGGACTTCTAGCAGTAAACAGACTCAAGTGAGGCTGACATAGGATCAAAGACCTTTAAAATAGTCTGAAAATGTCCACTCTGGATGAGGGTTAGAATTGAATCGATAGGCTAGAATTGGACATTGGATTGATGGAAGCAGACGCCGGGTGAAGCGGTCGGAAAGTTGGGTTTAGTTGGGCTTCCTTCCGATCGATGGAGGACTTGGAAGTCTGGCGAGCCAGCAAAAAGTCTTGGGTCCTTAGCGTGTGATCAAAGCCGCCAATTTTTCGATAGGCCCCTTTTGCGGGGGTTGAAGGAGGAAGAAGGAATACGGGGAGACGACGAAGCCTAAGCTGGGCTTCGGTTCTAATGTAGAGTCTGGAGGACATGTATGGATGTGCGGTGTTAGGAGAACGAGAATACTATGAGGGAGAAGGGGAGACAGAGAGAGTGGAGGGACTATCCTAATTGGTCAAGCTACGGGGTGGCACGTGATGAATAGGCCCGCCCAGGGTTTCTGTTGGTATCTCGACGGTCGAATCTCTCTACCGAATCGACCTAATGACGATCCTCTTCTCAACTTTCCTCCTCTCTGTCTTTCTCTCGCGCCCTTTCTATCTGCTGCTCTTTCTCCGGGCCTAGCCAATTTAACGTGTATAAACGATGGCCTATTTTCGTTTTCGACAATTTATCGGGCTAGGGTCCCGACATCCACCCCTCTATTGTCCCCGGTTCCCTTCCTCCCCAACGGCCCTTCGCTGCTTCACCCTGTAGCAAAATGCTACCGTGGCAGCAAATTCTCCAAATCCGGCTCGACGTCGTCACAAACGAGATTTCCAATACATAGGTATATTTATGTCTACCCATCGCAATTATCGATTACCAAGGGACACGTGAGTTTTAAAGGGACAAAAGAAAGATAAAGGGTAACAAGAGGAGTTATGCATTTCTGGTAATAAGGTATGATTTCTAACTGTTATAAATGAATTATTCATAATTATAATAAATAATCATAAATTAATGATTGATCATTATAATGATTAATTATAAATTAATGAATCATTATTGTAATGAAAAATTATAAATTAATGAATCATTATTGTAATGATCAATTATAAATAAATGATTGACAATTATAATTAACGATCGAAAATTATGATCAATAATAAAAAATAAATTAGTTACTATAATCTATTTTTTGAAATAAAAATAATAACGAATCCGGCTTGACATCCAGCCAAACCGTATTTCCAACACACATATTTATATTTACCTACCCCCATGTTCGAATACCAAAAGAAACGCAAGTTTTGGAGCGATAAATTATTTATTCATAATTAAAATATCTCATTAAAAATAAATTATCGATAATGGTGAATTAAAAATTTAGAATTATAATTAATAATTTCAAATTGATTATTGATCATTATACTGAACAATTATAAATTAATTGATCACTATGATAAATGTCTATTGACAAAAATAATGAAATAATGAAATAATGAAGTAATGCAAATTATGAAACAATGCAACGGAATAAACATAACGAAAGAATCATCAAAATCGGCATTTATTAAATAAGAACACTCTTATAGAAGAAATGGAAGAAGATGATAAAAGTCGCGAAAGAAAATTACATGATAGAACAAAATAGAACAGAGAGAGGGAGGGAGGGAGAGAGAGAGAGAGAGAGAGAGAGAGAGAGAGAGAGAGAGAGAGAGAGAGAGAGAGAGAGGGAAGAATTAAAAATTTCGAATTATAATTAATAATGACAAATTGATTATTGATCATTATACTGAATAATTATAAATTAATTATTCACTGTGATAAATTTCTAACGACAAAAATAATAACAATGCAAATAATGAAGCAATGAAGGCAACGAAATAAACATAGCGAAAGAATCATCAAAATTGGCATTTATTAAATAAGAACAATCTTACAGAAGAAATGAAAGAAGATGATAAAAGTCGCGAAAGAAAATTACATGATAGAACAAGATAGAACAGAGAGAGAGAGAGAGAGGGAGGGAGGGAGGGAGAAGAAAAGAAAAAAGGATCGTGTGGCCACTGGAACTCTAAACATGCATTTTTATTATATCCAAACGTTCGCAAACGATATAGCGGGAAAAGAGAGGAGATAAGCAGGGGTTGTTACGAACGAGAGAGAGAATTCATGCGGTGTGGAACGTCAGGAGACCGCGAGCGAAACACACACTTGTGAGACTTTGGTGTCGTAGACGTTCTATCGAATAGACTTGCATCGCGGTGTCTGAAAAGCCCAAGAATCAACAGACACACACACCCACCCACCCACACACCCACACACACACACACACACACACACACACACACTTCAGAGCGATCGAATTCGGTCCGTTCGAGATTCAATTCGTGACTGTCTCTTTGACCTCGATCTCCCGTTCCCTTTGCCCCCCTTGAGGCTCCTTTCAGCCTCCTTTGGTCGTATCGCCACTATCCTGTTCCGCGGTTCGATATCCCACCAGGCCACGACGGTAACAAACTCGGAATCTCTTATTCTCTCGTAGACCATGTATACGTACGAGTGTGTGTATCTAGTACTACCTAATACAAAATTAAGTAAGAGAGAAAGAGAGAGAGAGAAAACTTCTCATTATTCGAATAATTCGCGTCGGGGTCGTACAAATATTTTACCACTGCCAATGTACGTTCTACTGCCTGTCTATAAGGTGCATGCACATTGGCCATTTTTTCTTTTGTTTTAATTTCATTTTTTTTCTTTTCTAAGGGTTACGATATAGTTGATGATATGTGCAGTATTCACAATGCATTATGGTACATATTCGCCGACAGACGTACGTACACAGGTATGCATACATTTGCAATGTGTATATGTACTTGTTGTTGTTATTATTGTTGTTATTATCAAGTGTGTATTTATTATTTATTGCCTCTCGTACGCAGGTTCTCACCGCGAAACTCCTATCATGTTTAGTCTGTACACCGCGACTCCCTTGCAATACTCCGACGACTACGTGTAGTTTGGTGAACGTTGGATATGAACCACCTGCTGTTCACTACATTTCACCTCTCTCTCTCTCTCTCTCTCTCTCTCTCTCTCTTTCTCTCTCTCGTTCTATCTCTCTCTCTTTCTCTGTGAACGTGTGTTCAGGGATCTCGACCAATTCCTATTCTGCATCAAATTACATGGCGAATTATTATTGGCTTGTTGAGACTGATGGCGAGAGAGAAGAGAAACAGTGTACAACGAATGAGGCATGATTGCTCGATCAGAACTTTTCCCAAACTGCTTGCTAATGTCGCAGAAAGAGGGGAGGGTATTCCAACGGGGATGAAAAATCCAGTCAGCAGGAACATTAGAACGCACTATATGAGAAAATATTGCTGTGTGTTTTTTTCCCAATATTCCTTCGTGTACTGCGAGCTTTTGCCACTCCTTTGATTTTTACTCCATACTCATCACATAGTGAATATTGATGCTTCAGTTCGGTGTTTTTAGGGGTCTGGATGAGCTTGGAATTTCGAAAATACGATTTTTCGTGACACAGTTGCAGAGCCTAGGGTCTTCAATTTAATTTGGAACAAGGATTTTGTAAAAAATGCATAATTTGACAGAGTTGTGACGATTGTTGTGAAGGTAAGATCGTTGGCTGGCAAGGGACATCGCTCTGGTGTCTGCCTTTGATATTGGGGAAACTCAGGTATGTAGAGTGTCGAGAGAGAACTCAGGTGGTAGAGTATCGAAATCTATGAGATACGTATTTTTTTTGTCGGCGGATAAACGGTTTTAAGGGGTGAAACCACCCCTTGGAGTGAAGCGTGTCAAGGGCTAATTTCACTCGCAAGCACTCCACCGATTTCAGTGGAACATAAACGACAATTCTTTTAATGCGGTACGACCAGAAATCCATTATGAGTACATTGAAAAACATAAGGGATGAATAAGCCCTTAATTTTTTTCTTTTTATTTCACATTTGAAAGGGGTGCGTTCAGATGAACGTAGCGGGCAACACTTTGAAGCGGGAGCACAATCGAAGTTTACGTATGTTTGCGTTTTTTCCGGATAGCAAGCTTAAGGGGGTAAATCACGTTCCATGCATTCGGGACGATTTGTAATTAAAATTGAGGGTTCTGAAAAATAGAATGGACAATTCGTATTCATTCGTATTTGTATTCAATGGTAAATTCGTATTCAGGGGGTAAAAGTATATCGATAGAAACTTGTAAAAAATAATTTTTAATTCACATATTTTCTCGTCTTGGCCGAAAATAAGTGGCTTCACTGAATCGTCGATCATTTATTTTCTGCTTCGTATTTCAACGTTTAAAAAATTTTACCCCTAAGGGGGAAAAAGGGGGTGGCAAAATTTGTATGGAAAATAGAAAAAATCTGGTCAGAAGATTCACTTGAAACGTAGTGTTAATGCTCTTCAATATAAATAATAAAAGACGCATTTTAGCGTTTTCCGAAATTCAACACCTAAACGAAAGGGGATAGCAAAGTTTATATGGGAAATCACATTTTTATGGTCAAATTTACTCGAAAGTTGGTATTAATGCTCTGTGACACAATTAATGAAACGCGTATTTCGGGGTTCTTCAAAATTCATCCCTTAAGGGAAGAGAAGGGGTGGTAAAGTGGGTATGGAAATTAAAAAATTCTGGTCGCATCTACTTGAAATTTGATCTTCACCCTTCTTGACCCAATTAATGAAACACGTATTTCAGCGTTTAAAGAAATTCAACCCCTAAGGGGAGAAAAGGGGGTGGCAAAATTTGCATGGAACATAAAAAAATCTGATCAGAAGATTACTTGAAACTTAGTATTAATGCTCTTCAACACAATTGATAAAAGACGTATTTTACCGGTTTGGAAATCCACCACTTTTTTGGGCCCCAAGCTTACGTAGATCCGTTAATCGAATTTCAGCTTTCCGAACATTTGACCTTGCCTGAAGTCGCAAATTTTGCACCCGAGCAGCGACGAAAAACACGGTCTCTCGTTACCCACGTATAGCGCGGCGAATTCTCGAAACGGCAAACTAGAGTAGCCCAAAGGGCCAGACGCGATGGCCCTGTTATAAAATCTATGCCGCTGGGACTCCACTTAACGGAGTTCCCCCACCCGCCGTGCCGAGTCCTTAACTATACGAGACCCAGAAAAAAAGGGGGCCCGCGCAGACACCGGATAAACGAAGAAGGAGCCCGGCGGTGCTTCGAGCACAACCCGATCATTCGCGAGGAGTTTTGCTGCATGTGGTTCTCAAACTCAGCCTTTATATACGCGAGTCATTCGGGCCTGGTTGCCTCATTAATTGATAACTCGGGCCTGCTTCCATCTCTCGTGACGTATATCCACCACCTGGGGACTTGGATCGGTGATTTTTTTATATTCCATTTCAAATTACCCCAGTATCACCATCTGGACCGATTGGTCATGCAGCAACGGCGGCACTTTGTTCAAATAGTAGCAACTTTATTGTTAATCGAGATTTTGTAATTTAAAAAAAACTCTAAGTTGGTAAGACTATGTATGAACTGTGTTCAAAATTCCGGCTTCGTTGTTCTAATACTCTCGACAGAAAAAAAATTTTGAAAATCAACCTCTTTTTTGGGTCTCAAGCTCAGGTATGAAGACTTGGCAAATCCAGACGAAGTACAGCGAAGTTCTGAGAGCGTCCGTTTTGACATACCAAATCGATTTTTTTTTCTCAACGGGAAATTTAAGTATGTTAAGAAAAAGAAAGTTTTACAAAATTTGAGATTTCTAAACAATTTTTCTAGTTAGTGCTCAAACGCCTTCGTCATGTTTTTTTCATGATTATCGGAGTATTCGTTTTTTTATCTCGATGCACAAAATGTTAGTGCGCGATCCAATGTAAGTCTTGATTTAATCTTTCCTGTAACAATACACAATTTTTATTTAAATATTTTTTTTGACCATAAACAATTTGTGTTTGCAGATTAAGAATCAATGTATGTAATTAGGTTGTGAAAATTATACCAACCATTTGATGAACAAGAATACGGTGTTTACATCACTGAAAGTCTAACAAGTATGCGTGTGTTTTTGGAGTAACATGTTGTTTTGAAAAATGAAGACCAAAAACAATATATGATGCAAGTTATGAGCGAGCACAGAAAAACCCATCCTTTTTGCGAGAAGGGAAATTATTATTCGGCTTGATCTTCGGAGTGATTACGTAAGTTTTTCAACAATCGCATACTGTGGTACAGAATACATATTTTTTTAAACATCGTTTGGAATTATTATTTTTATTAAAACGACTTCAAATGAAAATGACCTGTTTATATTAACTTAGGAAATACTACAGAGCATTAAGTTTTGAGAAAATCATATTATTATTATGTCTTTTTGCGGGGGAAGAAAATTGACGAAAAATCGAAGAAAAAAAGGGTGGGGGTAAAAATGTCGAATGACCAAATATAAAACGACAAAGATTTCGAAACGACAGAATTACGAACTCTCAAAATAACGAAGGTTAAATTATTCGAAATTTTATCTTTCGACTGATAAAAAATCGAATGACTATAAATCGAACCATTATTTATTGGAGAGGTGATTTATTCGCAAACGAATATTCAGATTGTCTGCAATTCGAAACATAAAAATACAGAACCGAAAAATGTAGAACACCCATATCTCCGAAACCGAAAATAGCGAGTCCCTAACATGCGTAATACCGTCTATGGCGAAAAGCAATATATCGAAACGCAAAATGTCGATGGCCCGAAATTAAAAGTCGTTTGAGCACTACCAAAAAAAATGTTTAGACTTCTCAAATTTTGTATGAAATGACTTTTTCATAACGTAGTATCATTTTCCGTTAGGTACCGTGAAAAAAAATCTTTTTTTTAACCACCCTAATATATATATATACGACGTCAATTTGTTTCTTGACATTTTGTTTCTTTAATTTTATCATTATCCAAAGCCTTTTTTACAATTTGACGTCGTAAATCTCTAATAAGGATACGGAAAAACGTTCGAGTGATTTTTACAGGCTAAATCGGCAAAATAAAAGTAGTGCAATTAAACAAAAAATAATTTTCCTTGTGATCCAATGATGCAAACTTTAATATATATATATATATATATATATATATATATATATATATATATATATATATATATATATATATATAATAGCGATACTACACAAAAATTTGTATGTATTGAAAAGTTAATACGATTGGCCATAAAAGCGATACTCGACCTCCTCGATTTCTTTGCACAGTCCCATACCACGCGCTCAATATTGCAATAGGCTCTTTTGCGGCTACGACGTCGATCAACTTTCTTCCATTACACCGTGTACTGTTATTCCCATCTGTGAAACAATGATGCATAGTTTTTAACGTGCGAAACCCATATTGTCGGTGGGTCTCTCTCGCGCACTGACGTTGCTATTATTATCTTCATCACTCGCGTATTTCCATATCTAATTCGTATTAAGCATATATATATATATATATACACATAAAGGATGTCTCAAATTAACCTGTCATTTTAAATAGCGCGCTATTTTTTTGTGGCGAACATAGAGACCTAACCTCCGTGTTTGTACCTTCTATTAAAATAAAGACATTCTCACTTTTCAGCTAAATAATACGTTTCATTAATAAATAAAAATGTCAGTTCATTTTAAGACACCCATTATATATAATAAAAATCAAGGTATCAATTTTGTCTGTAATAATCGAAGTCCAGGTAATCTAGTCCCCCGCTTCTTACGAAATGATCAATATTCTCTAACACTTATCGTCGAAACGCTCGACCCTCTTTGAAGACTCGTTATTTTCAACATGTGCACAGTGTATGCGTGTGCACGTTGGGTTCTGTATATCGGTACATCGTACGTTAAAAGGACTCGCGCTACTCGGGAGAACACCAAGTGCCGATATAAAGTACAACGTACGTGTAGAAACGTGGCTTTGGAATACGCGTCGCTTTTTACCGGCATCCGTAGAAAGTAGTCCTCCCCCCTGACCCTCTAGCCCGTGCAGCGCCGATCTGGCTTTCCTGCAGCGTACAGCACTACGCTCTCTCGATTCGCGATACCAGGCGAGTACTCGCGGCATAATGGAATCGCGGTGCGGGCATTGCGGGTCCGGGAAACGGTTCACAGTCCGCGAAATCCTCGGGCTCCTCAACGGTGGATTAACGGGGGTTGAGAAGTTGTGGAGAGAGAGAAAGAGAGAGAGAGAGGGAGAGGGAGGGAGGGAGAGAGAGAGAGAGAGAGGGAGAGAGAGAGAGAATGAGAGAAAGCGAGAGAAAGATAGGAAGAGAGAGAGAGAGAGAGACAGAAGACAACGGACTGCACTGTACAATCAGGGACACGCGTTCGCCCCCGCGGGACTTTCTTAACCCCGAAAGGTTAAGAGTACAGCTCGCGATTTGATTCGCATCTCTCTCTCTCTCTCTCTCTCTCTCTCGCTCTCTCTCTCTCTCGCGCTCTCTCTCTCTCTCTCTCTCTCTCTCTCTCTCTCTCTCTCTCTCTCTCTCTCTCTCTCTCTCTCTCTCTACCCCTCCCTCCCGCCCTCCCTTCCTCCCTCGCACGCTCTAATTTTCTATCCCGCTCTAGGTGTCTCACAAAACTCGCTCGGAATAGCTAAGTGGACAAATCTGGACACGCCAACAAACGCTACTGCAATCTCCTCCCAAAGTTCCATCATAAAGAAAAAAACACGACACTCTACTCTGTTCAAGCCAGCATCGTTGACATGCCTGAAATTATCATCTTTTTCTTAACGTTTTCATTTCGGTGTTTCTTCGAATGCCCTTGCGAGCTTTAACGACCCCATCTCTGTGACTTTTAGCCCGGAATATAATTTGCCACCCATGAAGTTGCCAATCGCCACCTGATGCACTGAGTTACCCCATTTGCACGAGGGCACAGGGAAACTGGGAAAACCTGTGCTGGCGCTGGCGCCTATATCTTCACCAATTGTCAGTTTCAGCTTTGTACACAGTCAGATTTTTTGTTGTTGCCATTACCACCCAGAATTCTTTCATCGCCTGCGTTCAAAGCCAGGCCTTTCGTTTTCTCCCTCCGGAAATCTTCTCCCTCCCTCCGTAGGTAGGAAAATCGTAATGACGCGAGACACGCGGCGGACGAACGACGCTTCAGGGCGCCAGGGGCCTTGGAGGGGGGGAAGAAAAGAGAGATATCCCGAGAGACCTGGAATTACAAATATCAGAATTGTCTGCACGCAGATACGAGTAATAGTTGTATGCTGAGCTGGCGATGACCTTGAGACGCGAGGTTACGTGAAACGCTGCTCCTGCTCTCGCTGCTCCTGCTGCTGCGGTTATTACGAGTTGGTTTATTACACGAGTTTTCGTACTCCTGTACCATCCATCCATCGAGACGAGAAACAAAACGGATGTAACTCTACCACTTGAGACTTGAGTAAAGTGATGTGGGTTACGCCATTTTTGTAAGCACCACTCGAGGCATGAATACCTCGTGTCTCGAATATATATATATATATATATATATATATATATATACAGGGTGCCCTGTGATGAATGGATAATCATGAAACTGTCGAAAGGCCAGATCATGTCCTGCTAACGCTGGAATTTCAGTTTAGTAAGCGGCCCACCGTTTTTAAGATTTTGGGCGCTATCTTATTAAAAAAAAACCATCTGCTTTTGGTTTTTCGCATGCCATTTCTACAAATGATATGAATCGACAATAACTGAGCAACTTTTTCAAGGCGTCTGGCCACCTTGGTCGATCGAAAAATGGGTATATTAAAAAAAAAATAATAAACTCGAAAGTATGGGCCGGAATATTTTTATTTTTTTACACAACGTCAGAAAGGGTTTTAAGAATAAAGTTAATAAATTTCCCTTCAAAATATAAAAAAATGGCGCCGTTATGCACATTGCCGCGGAGGCCTTCCGCACGATACGCACGGTCGTTGTCCCAGCTGTTATTCGGTCATGTCACGTCTGAAAAAAAATCAGCTCATTCGTGAGTAGTGTCGTGAGTGGTAGGTGGGCCGAAGATTCACTGAAAAATACAAATTTTTTTCTTCGGCTCACCTTTTGTTTTTTTAATGGTCGAAAAAAACCGCTACTCTACATTGTAGCGACACTACTCACGAATGAATCGATTTTTTTTTCGGATGTGACATGACCGGTTAACAGCTGGGACAACGACTGCGCGTATCGTGCGGAGGGCCTCCGCGGCAATGTGCATAACGGCGCCATTTTTTAATATTCTGAACGGAAATTTATTAACTTTATTCTTAAAGCCCTTTCTCACGTTGTGTAAAAAAATAAAAATATTCCGGCCCATACTTTCGAGTTTATTATTTTTTCTTTAAATATACCCATTTTTTTATCGGCCCAGGTGGCCAGACGCTTTAAGTAATTGGCACGATATGCGCAGTACATTTTTTTTACGCCGCAGACAATCAAAGTCAGATGTTCGAATTGGTTTGTATGAAAGTTCTGTATATCTTTTTTTGTAAAGTTTCCTTAACATTTAAGGTTGAAAAGAAGATTTTTCTAGATAAATCAAATAACCAAGAGTATTTTTTTTAAACCGGTTAAAAAAAAGTTATCATTCGTAGAAATGGCATGCGAAAAACCAAAATCAGATGATTTTTATTTCGAAAACCGTGGGATTATTACCAAACTGAAATTCCGGCATATAGTAGGACATGATCTAACCTATTGACAGTTGCAGGATTATCCATTCACAACAGAACACCCCGTATACATACATACATACATACATACATACATACATACATACATACATACATACATACATACATACATACATACATACATACATACATACATACATACATACATACATACATACATACATACATACATACATACATACATACATACATACATACATACATACATACATACATACATACATACATACATACATACATACATACATACATACATACATACATACATACATACATACATACATACATACATACATACATACATACATATATATATATATATATATATATATATATATATATATATATACAGAGTGTCCCTCTTATCTCTGCCATCCGAAATACCTCGGTAATTATCGACGTCACAAAAAAATGTTCCAGACAAAAGTTGTACGGTGTGAAGGGGGCCATCAAATGCGGCCAATTTTTTTTTTATTTCGTTGAAGGCGCTGACGCACTGTGAAGGTCAACGCTACTTTTTAAAATGGAATGGTACGTTTTCTTCAACTATCTTGTGGAGCATCTCAAGCCCCATAAAAAATATTGGGGGGTCAAAGTCTTTCAAGGTCATTCAAGGTCAGTATCAATTATACAAATCTAAATATCTCGGATCACTACCAAATATTTGGTAGTTATCCGAGATCTGTAGATTTGTATTTCATTTTAATAGGTGACCTTAAATGACCTCGTTTTTGCTTTACGACCATTTTTCGCACCGTGGCAGGCTTTCGAAAATCAGCGAAACAGTTCGGATTTTTTTCGTATCTAATTTTTGTGCTTAGTGTGTGTGTATGTATGTGTGTGTATATATATATATATATATATATATATATATATATATATATATATATATATATATATATATATATATATATATATATATTAGGGTGGCCCTTCATATGGGTAAAAAAAAAATTGATCGCGCCGCCCTCCAAGACGGTTCCAAATAATGAAAAAAAGTCTTAGCGAAGCTCCAGCACTGTCCGTTAAGAGGAAGGCGTGCCTGTAAGCATGAACTTTAATTTAAATATCAATTTTTCTTCATGATTGGAGAAATTTCGATTTTATAAATCTAGTTTATTTGTCAATTTTTTTTTTCACTTTCCGAAGCTATCATATATTGGTATTCAATATACAGATCAAACAATAAGGTCCTCCATACTAGATTTGATGAGCGTTCAGTTTTACCATCCTATTATTTTGGAACAATAGTTCGATTTAGCTGCTGTCAAACGCTTTTATACACATGAAAATCAAACTTTAAATTTGCATCTTGTCAGAAAAATCTATTACGTACGAAGGATATAAATTCACAATAAACCATTCACATCGAACTTCCGGATTGGCCAGAATTGTTTTATTTTTTTTTTTTATTTTGTTAGAAATATTCCTTGCGTGCTGAGATACAAACATAATAATATTTCACTGAGATCAGACTTCCAGTGCTGTGGATAAAAAATGTATTTGAAAATTACTTTCGCAAAAATGCATAGGGACATTTTAAACTTGGCAGGATTTTAAACTTGGCGAGCTTGTTCGTTTTATTGAAAACAAAGAAATTATTTATTCGCACAAGTCATCCAATTGGTCGGAAAAGACATAATATTTTTTAAAAATACACGTGAGATATCGATACTATTTCGTTCAGTACGAATTGTTTATGTAAACCACAGAAATATCGTGTTGAAAAATTGACGAATAGACTAGATTAAAAAAATCGACATTTCTCCAATCATGAAGAAAAATTGATATTTAAATTTAAGTTTATGCTTACAGGCACGCCTTCCTCTTAACGGACATAGCTGGTGCTTCGCGTAGGTTTTTTTTAAAAATTATTTGGAACCGTTTTGGAGGGTGGCGCGATCAATTTTTTTTTCCCATATTAAGGGCCACCCTAATATATATATATATATATATATATATCGATCTCTATATTATTTTCAGCATCATAATCATATTCGATTTGTAAAGATATACACGGTGTAATTGTTATGTAGACACAGACATTCTATATAGACGCAGATGCATTTTTATATGGACATGCATTATGCATGGCCTTATATATATATATATATATTTATAAATATATATATATATATATTTATAAATATATAGGCCTTATAAATATATTATAATATATATAGGCCTTATAAATATATATATATATATTTATAAGGCCATGTATAATGCATGTCCATATAAAAATGCATCTGCGTCTATATAGAATGTCTGTGTCTACATAACAATTACACCGTGTATATCTTTACAAATCGAATATGATTATGATGCTGAAAATAATATAGAGATCGAAACCCGGTTATCTCCGACTTATTTCAATCTTTTAGTTTCCCACGAATGAGTCTTGAACGATTTCGCTCCGTGCTTTGCCAAGATGGAAAAACAATTCGTCCTCCTCTCTTTCTCTCTCTCTCTCTGTAAGTCTCTCTGTCTTTGTCTTGCTGCGAGTTTTGCTAGACCAAAGGTCCCATGGCAGGTTTTCTCATGGGCACGCCCACGCATTTTATCTTTACGACGTTTTAGCCCCGGTATTTTGTTGCGTTTACGCATACATGCCCTCGTTAAACTTTGCGGTAATGCATTTGAACTTTAATACGCGACGCTGGAGGGGAGAGGCGAGATACGGCAGAATGAAGAGAAAAGAACAGTGAAGAAGAAAAAGAGTTGAAATTTTCCGAAGGCTTGGCCGCCGTCGAACCGCGACGGATTTGTACGAGCCCCCGAAACGAATTTTCGCCGACTTGAACAAACTTCGTTAGCGAGCCGTGGCAAAGTTTATTGAAACAAACGACACTCGCTTCACACCTGTGTCCAACCATTGTGATTTCGACTTTCGGGCCTTACGTCCGCGACTATACACGAACCATCGAGACACGAAGAGGCGGAAATACGAGGCGAATTTTGGGATGTCGCGGTGACTAGACGCCCGACTGTGAGGCGACGAGCACGTCGTCATTCGTCTCTTGATAAAACACGAAAAGGCATTTTGCGCACTTTACGAGAATGACTGGCCTGTGAGTCATCGTCGGGACGATGGATGAACGCGTATTTCGTTGTTCTTGGCGTTTTTTAGGCGGGGGGTTGGGAATTAACGTGACAAGCGAGGTCTACCTGAAACACTGAGGTTTTGTGTAGGTATATATATATATATATATATATATATATATATATATATATATATATATATATATATATATACACAGGGTGTCCGAGAACTGAATGCCTTTCCTGAAATGGGGGGTTGGGGGTGAAATTCTGAGTCGATTGATATAAGCACGTGTGGGTCTCAGATCAATCCCCGAATTATTATTAATTTTTAAAGGCGCGCCAATCAGGTGCGCCGATGAGCCAGTTGTGCCTGGCGGGAACGCCGCACTTATAGGCACCACTACACGCGTGTCGCTAACCGACGTACGCCTGCTTATCGGGTGAATCTGATTGGCCCGTCTTTAAAAAATCATAATAATTCAGGGGTTGATCTGAGACCGACACATGCTTATATCAATCGACTTAGAATTTCACCCCCAACCCCCTATTTCAGGGAACGCATTCACTTCTGGGACACCCTGTATATATATATTATACATAATATAAGTATATATATATACACATATATATATGTAATATACACATAAACTATAATATGTGTGAAAAAAAAAATATATATATATAAGTATGCATATATAAATATATATACACAGGGTGGCCCGAAAACTGACGTCTAAAAGGGAAATCAAGATGCTTCTTATCAAAACCTATCCGATATACAGTGTGCCCTGTTATGAATGGATAATCCTGCAACTGTCTATAGGTCAGATCATGTCCTACTATATGCTGGAATTCGCGTAAAAATTCCACGGTTTTCGAGATTTTGGACTTGTTATTTTTAGAAAAACATCAACTGCTTTTGGTTTTTTGCATGTCATTTCTACAAATGATATGAATCGACAATAACTAAGCAACTTGCATGGCATATTTTTTTATACCGCAGGCTATCAATGTCAGATGTTCGAATTGGTTTGTATGAAAATTCCATCGTTTTTCACAAAGTTTCCTTAATATTTGAAGTTAGAAAGAAGACTTTTCTGGATAAAACAAATAACCAAGAGAATTTTTTTTTAAACCGGGTAAAAAAAACTTATATTTTGTAGAAATGGCATGCAAAAAACCAAAAGCAGATTATTTTTATCTCGAAAACCGTGGGACTTTTATAAAACTGAAATTCCAGTATGTAGTAGGACATGATCTGACCTATCGACAGTTGAAGGATCATCCATTCGTAACAGGACACCCTGTATATGCAGGGTGGCTCGAAAAGTCACCCCTAAAGAGAAAATCTGGATGCTTCGTACCAATACCTATCCGAATCATCCCCATGTATGTTCTACGATCTTTTGTACTTTTCGAGAAAAAAAAGCGTTTTATAAAATATTTTTCTATTTTACGCATAAACTTTCCTCGCGAATTTTTTACTTGTATTATCGTCATAAAGAACACTGTTGAGCAATTAATAAATCAACAACGTAAATTCCTTATCTTTTGTTCAAAAGTTTGAAAAATAGATTTCAGATTATAAATCACTAAGTTCAGATGATAAACAAATACTTATATTAGTCTGAATTACTGCCAATTGCTTTTAAAAACTTCCAAGGAGAAAGTAAATACATACACAAAAGAGAAAATAAATAAAAGCATATGCCATAGGATAGCTCATAAAAATTGAAAATTGCTTTTTTCCCGAAAACTAATGAAGATCGTAGACATACAAAAATTGTATGTCCCATGACCTATACCCATGATTCGGATGGGTATAGGTCGCAGGCATCGAGATTTTCCTTTTGCTCGTCACTTTTTGGGCCACCCTGTATACACGGTAGCGCCGGTCAAAGTTAATTGGATCTGGCGTCCAGTAAGGAACTGCGGCTACCTGTGTTCCCTTTTTATACGACACTGTTTACACACACGCACACACACACGCACACACACACACACACACACACACACACACACACACACACACACACACACACACACACACACACACACATATATATATATATATCGTAATTTCTTGGGCATCAGATTCAAGAATCGGATGAAAAGATGGCGGAGATACAGATGGAGGATTCGGGACTCTGTGTTGAACTAACTAAACAACAGAACTTGCCAATCAAACGAACTCGCCCGTTCGAAAGTCATTTTGACAAGCCTGGCCCGTTATTTCCTGAACTGTACGTTTTGATGGAAAGCAGCGGTTCTTCATTCCCACCTGAGGAGGATCGAATGTCGCACTAATGGATATTAACACCTGCTTGTAACAAAAAAATGACGAGTAAACACTGAAAGTAAAAAAATCACTAATGAACGGCTTACACGCAACTCGTGGTCGAAAAAAAGAGGAATTTTCATAAATTTTTTTTCTGGGAAAACGTGTGCCGGTTTTCAATTTTGTGTGTTTTTACGTTACACAGTATGGTTTTGGTAAATGTCGAGAATCGGGGCTCCTGACCAAAAACGTCAACAATTTTTTTTTACCATGAACAGCTTCAATTGGTCTCGACTAATGATATTTTGTCGGCGGAGGCGAACAATTTTTTTAAATAAGAAAAAAACAAAACTAGTTTCTAAGGGTTGCAATGAGGGTGGAAATTGTCTTCTGCCGAGTTGTACAATCATAAGAAAGTTCCCTAAAAACTATCAGCTCGGTGAAAAAATGTTCAACCCCTCTTTGGTCAGGAGCCCCAATTCTAGACATTTACCATGGTTTTAAATATTTTTTACAATTTTTGTGTTGAAAAATATTCGCAGACAGCTGTTCGAAAAACGTCCTTAGCGGTCACCACCGCTGGTCGGAAACAAATCATCCAAAATAACAGAAAATTAAACGCATTTAGTTTTTGCATTAAATAATCTTGTACTTGGACAAAGGATTATAAAATATTGAGTTTTGAAAAAATGGTGGCCGTCCAAAGTGGAATTATCGATTTTCGGTGAAAAACGCTCTAATTTCATTGATTAAAAAATCTATGCATAAAAAAAAATATTTCATTCAAACACTGCTTTTTGATATGTAGAAGAAGCTTGTAAAATTTGACGTTGATGGGTGCAGTGCTTTTGGAGATATCGTGGTCACCAATTTTGAAAAAGCCGTTGTCAAAAAAGCCCGTTTGAAGTTCGCCGGTTCGTGGAGCCTACCTATTAATACTCATAACTCCCTCAATTGTGAACGGATCAATTAAAAAAATTCAGAGAATATTTTTGATATTTTGTATTTTGCGAATCCGTCGAGAACCAAAAATCAATATATTAAAAAATGTCAACTAGGTGTAGGCAGATTTAAGAAAGATCCGCGCCCTTAAACGTTGATCGGTGAAATGCGCAATCGTCCTTAAGGGGGCAGATACCCTTAGGCGTAAAAAAAATTTGCTGATTTTCATGATTTTTTTTAAACGGAAAAATTTCTTCACAATTTTTTAAATTTAGGGTATGTTTTATTTCTACTTTTGGCTGTTACATGATTTTTTTTATTAATCTTTCAAAATGGCGGTGGTATGGCACGGTCTTCTGAACTACATTTTCAAAACTGACGAGACGTATAGCTAAAAAACAAATCCAACGAATTTAATTAAATTTGGTATAAATATAAATCATTCTAACCCCATTGTCTAAATGTTGTCGACCCTTAATGTTGTCGAAATTTTTTTTCAAGTCCTTTTTATTGCAAAATGTGGCCACTTTTTGGAAAATTCAATCTTTTTGTTTCAAAGTGTACTATTTCACCGATTTTCAACATTTCTTACTTTTTCTTAGTTCATATTCTGCGTATGAGTGTTAATGAAAGCAAAAACTTCGTTGGTTTTTTTTAGATTATTCCCGCCGACGCTACGCGTCACGCCGTCTGAGAACATCCGCCGCAACCCGTTTAGAAGACCGTGCCATACTTCCGCCATTTTTTAATCTTAATAAAATAAAAAATACCCTATTATAGCCAAATGCAGTAATAAAACATACTCTATCGTAATCTCATAATCTTTACTCTATTAATCTTTACTACTCATAATCTTTACTCAAAGAAAAAATCATGAAAATCAGCATTCTTTTCTCGCCTGAAGATATCTCCCTCTTAAGGAGTCAGTGAAAAAAAATGGCACTCGTTCGAATACCATTGAAAAAAAATGGGGCCAACTCCATTTTGGCACTCGAGCAAATACGGCATAAAATTAATTAAGCGCGTTTCACACAATCAGGGTCGGAAGTTCGCGGTCCTTGCACGGTGCGCGGAATTCCCCATGTACGTAAAAGTTTACACACGTACTTCCTCTGGATCTCGCTCGTTTCGTTTTTTTCTTTTTCCTTTCTTTTTTGTAACCCCATCCGCACGGATAATACGACTATTACTCATTCGAATAAAAACGAGTCTATTCCGCATCCCGGGTGGAGAGAGCCGTCTCCCTGAATTACCCGAGCCATGAAAACGGTCCACCGTGTGAACCGTAACGCGCGAGCATATATAAAGGGTGTCTCAAAATGATCTGACATTTTAAGTTGCGCGCCTTTTTTTTTGTGGCCAACATTTAAACTGGCATCGGGAAGCACGATCGAGCAAAGCATAGAAATTGTTATTTGCTGCATTGTTACTGCATACCGAAAATGGGGTTAATTTGAACAGCATTTGGAATTTTTTTGTAGGTTTTTTTTCAACGTCCTAAATTCCAACTTTTTTGCTTCAATAGAACAGTGTGTCCTTTGACTATCAAATATATAAGAAAGTCAAGCCTCCCACACATTTATATATATATATATATATATATATATATATTAGACTGATTCAAAAAAAAAATTTCCTTCTGGATTCTCGTGCTATTGTTGGGCACTGATAAAACAAAATTTCTCTAAAAAGATGGGCGCGGTCACTCAATTTTTAGCGGTGGCTATCTCGACTTTTTTGTATTTGAATTTTTTTAACGAACGTATTGCATTTAAGCATAGTCATGGCTTCGGATTACGGATAAAAATCACATCCAGCAGCTTTTTCGTAACAAAAATAAACTCTAACAATTTGAAAAGGGTGCAATATTCACAATTCAAATCCAGGTAGATCAATAATGGCGTCTATACTACTCTCGTTATTCATGTAGATTTATTTATACGCATTAACGATTGCACTTTTTACGAAAAATTAAATTATAAGCTTTTATTCAGAAATCGTATATTTACATTTTCAAAATGCTACGCTTATATTATCTTCAAACTCATTTACATTTCTTCCCAGTCATTCTCAAGTTCGTTAACATTTTGGGCAGAAAGAAAATGTGCGACGTTGAACAGTTTGTCCAAATCTCTCTTAAATTTACGCTCCTTCGATATTTGTGACGGCAAATTCTTTTTAACTCGATTTTTTAAAAGTTGTATCCAGACTAGATGGAGTTTTATTGATTTCAAGATTGCGTTATTCAATCGACGCGTTGGAATTTCAGCACATTTCCATTGTTCGAAAATTTCTTTCATCGTTTCGTGTGCACTTCGACGTATGGTCAGTTTTTCTCTGTTATGTTTGTAAAAGAACAAACTCAAAACTTTTCCGATTTTTATCCGTAATCCGAAGCCATGACTATGTTTAAATGCAATACGTTCGTTAAAAAAAATTCAAATACAAAAAAGTCGAGATAACCACCTCTAAAAATTGAGTGACCGCGCCCATCTTTTTAGAGAAATTTTGTTTTATCAGTGCCCAACAATAGCACGAGAATCCAGAAAAAAAATTTTTTTTTGAATCAGTCTAATATATATATATATATATATATATATATATATATATATATGTGTGTGTGTGTCAAAGTAACCTTGAGTGTGGGGTTTCTGGCAAGGCATTGAATTGGGGTTTGACAACGCATTGAAATTCAACTTATGTCAAAGATTAAGGGTTACTTTGACATCATTTTGATTAAATTTTTTTATGTTTCATGCATTATACATGGAGTTGAATGAAAAAAACGACTTTTTTATAATCACATTGTCATCTTTATTAAGGAAACATTGTACATAAAAACATCAAGAACCTAGGGTACTATTAAAGGAACTCAATTAGTCTTATAATCATCATTGAAATCGAAATCAACTTAAGCAACATTACAATTAACTTCGGCCGCATTATAATAAACTTGATCAAATTTGAGCAACAGTAGGAGAAAAAAAAGTGTAAAAAAAACTGTCAAAGTTACACTCAAGGGGCTATATTAGTGTGACACTTTTAAAAAATCGATTTTTTTGCCCTTTTCGACAGTTTATACTTTCAAGAATATCATTATCATTTATATAATTTATGTCAATATCATTTTATCTAGATTATCTATATTAGAAATGAGATTTTTCAAATTTGCTGACATTGTAACTTACAGAGCAATTAGTATGAGTAGTGTGCGGCCGTGTTGATAATAAGAGATGTTGAGGAATCGGCTTCGACTTCAATTCGACTCTGTAAATCGGCTTCGATTTACAGAGCAATTGTCAGATTGACTTGAAATTTGAACTGAGTACTCTGGAATATCTTTACTCTACAATGATCTAGGATCTTTTTGATTGGATGAAAATTGACGATTTGGCATTGAAAAAAATGACGCTTAGATCTCAGTATTTTTCTATAAAAAAAATTATGTAATATAGGTCAAATAAAGCCAAATATATTCGTAATTTTTCGAAACATTTAATTGAGTACTTTTCTTCCAACAAAATTCCCGAAAATCACCCAAATTTTCAGCGTTCACACTGGTATTGCCCCTTAATGTGAATTCAACCCCGTTTTGCGGTAGTTATTGAAGACACAGTTTCATGGTCGTGTTATCTCGCGCCGCGGCGATGTGAATTGGCCACGTAGATCAAGCGGATTGACGCCGATGGACTTCTTTCTTTGGGATTTTCTGAAAGGAAAAGTGTATGCCAATGATCCACAGATAAAATTAATCGTACTTCTCAAATAAAGGATAAAGTTCCGAAAACGACATACCTCCGATTAATTTGGAACATTTTGTACCCTTGTATTTTTACTCGCTAATAAAGAATATGATAGTGAAAATACCCGCAAATTTTATTTGCAAGGTTAAAACTCTCAAAAACTTATTTTTTAAAAAGTTTTACTATTTTACTCGAATAAATGTTGATCTCAGAGAAAAATGTTTCCTACAAAAGTTGTAGTCTATACAAAGATTGATCTTTCCTGTTCTATACAAGGTTTGTCTAAGACCAATCTGTTTCGAGAAAAATGAGATAATGCTCCGAAAGTAGATTTTCCTAAACCTCTTTAGTTTCGATATTATCTACTTACACACTTTACCCCGAGAAGGTTTCAGTTTGATCTTTAACACTATACGCATACCTAAACAACGAACAACACACAGCAAACAAACCCAAACCACACACAACACAACAAACAAACTCATAAAACGAACAACACACAACAAACAAACCCAAACAAACTCCACCCTTCCCGCGGTGAAGTGCGTAAGTAAATAATATCGAAACTAATGGAGTTTAGCAAAATGTACTTATTCAAGAATTACCCTATTTTTCTCGAAACGGAACGATTGTAAACAAAAACTGTATAGATGATAAAAGATTAACCTTTTTGTGGGCTACATCTTTTGTGAAACACATTTTTTTTTTACGATGAACATTTATCAAAATAAAGTAGAAAAACTCTTTAAAAAATCAGTTTTTGTGAGTTTCGACCTTGAAAATCAAAATTGCGGCTATTTTCACCTTCACATTCGTAATCAGCGGGTCAAAATACATGGGTACACGAAATTCTAAATTAATCGGAGGTATGTCCTTTTCGGAATTACACTCCAAATAAATGATGCGTTTTATTGATAAATTTAAACGTCAGGTTATTATGAGACACCCTATATATGTATATGTTTATGTGTAACGAGAGATCCCGAGCACATGTACGCGTAATACACGCAACAATGGCGCGCAGAAACGGTTTCCGTGGAGTTCTTCTTCGAGGACAGGAAACGTTCGGTATCGTGGGTGAGCTCGACAAAATAAATGAAAAATCATGAGAGAGAAAAAAAGGAACGAGCAAACGAGGAAAAAAAATTATTAAAAAACGGCGGATCTTCCGGTTGGGTGAGTAACTTCCCGGTCTCTCTCTCTCTCTCTCTCTCTCTCTCTCTCTCTCTCTCTCTCTCTCTCTCTCCTCTCTCTGTCTCTCGAAGCGTGGTAACCCAGTGCAAATCTCGGCTAACCTGGTTCTCATCGAGAAATCGTCCTGCATATTTTTTATTTCCTTTTTTTTCACGATTCCCCGAACAACGCAATCGCGCAGCGATTTGATCAAGCCAGTACAATTGTCTCGAGCACTTTTTACGAGCGTGTACGCGTGAAAAATGAAACAATTGCGAAAAGTTGTTTACGCACTTTAAACCGGCGTCATAATTAGCGGAACCAACGGTGATTTTTTCCTCTCCGAGAGAATTATTCTTTTTGTTTTCATTCCATCGATTAGTCAATGGATCATGAAAATTCTCGAACAGACGCCCTCATGGTAACGACGGTGCAGAAAAAAAATGCAAAAATCACGTTTAAAAACCGTATTTCCCGTGCAGAAATTGTCGTAGGGATCAACTTGGATTTTTATACTTGACCCAAAAGCGTGGATACCGGTTTTCGATAATATTGAAAAACCGGAATATCGGACCAAAAATTCAGTATTGAAAGACCCATATTGGACTCGAATAATACCGATATTTCGATATGAGTGTTGAAAAAATAAAAATATCATTACTAATTGTTATGATTTGTATTTAACTTGCTTTTACTTGTTTTTTTTATCACGTTTAACAGCCCTAAAATATTATTACCTACATGAAATATTTCCGAAGTGCTAACCTGCAATAAGGTAAGACCGTCTCTGAAAGACGAAACTTTAGATGCCCTCTGTTTTTTGCGATCATTGTTTCAAGAATCTCAATTTTGTTAAGGGGCTACACCAGTGTACACTTTCAAAAAATCGATTTTTTTGCCTCTTTCGACAGTCGATTGTATGGGCCACGTATAGCTAATTAGCAGTTTTTATGGTAAATATCATTTTATCTTGCACAAATCGATAGTTAAATCTTTAAACGCGTTTTTCTCGAAATGAGATTTTCAAATTTGCTGACATTTCAACTCAAAAAGTAATTATCCCATTGACTTGAAATTTGAACTGAGTACTCTTGAATATATTTACTCTACAATGACGTAAGATATTTTTGATTGGATGAAAATTGACGATTTGTAATTGAAAAAAAAAACGACCATTTTATAGGCAAGAAAATATACTTTTTTCATAACCACGCCATTTTGTTAGATTTTGATATTTTTCGAAAATCCTACGTCATTGTACAGGAAATACCTTCCAGTTTAACGACATTTTTTCCTTTTTCGGTTTCTGCTACTCAGTCGGCCGGAATCATGTCAGCAGTGGAGGAACTTTTTTTGGCGCCTCCGAAGGCAGCGCATAAGTCGCTTGGATCTCAATATTTTTATATGAAAAAATTATGTAATATAGGTCAACTATAGCCAAATATATTCTTAATTTTCCGAAACATTTAATTGAGTACATTTCTTCGAAAAAAATTCCCGGAAATCACGCAAATTTTCAGCGTTTACACTGGTATAGCCCCTTAATTACAGTGACCATTCTGGTGCCTGTTTGCCACAAGCTATGCCATATGTTTGCATTCTGGTAATTTAATTGGTGGTATTTTTAATTTTGCTTGTTTACTACTTATTGGATTTGCATAAAAGTTTCTACTTTTTGTTTTCTTTCATTATTTATTTTATGTTGTGTTGCATATAATCAAGAACATAACAGAGTATATTTAGAAATGTATAATAAATGAACATCCCAATAGAAGACTGTGATTTTAATTAATACTGTGGTTTTACTCAGCTATACACTATTATTTCGACAACATCCATCTTTACTTTTAAATTCTAACGTTTTTAATCAATGACATAAATATCGGAAAATATAGAAATATTTAAATACTGGTAGAAATACCGGTACGCTGATATTACAACTTGTTGATATCGAAATAGTACCGGCAGTAGAAGGAGCTTCGATAGTCCAGGCTCTACTTGTTCCTACTCCCTGATAGGGATCCAATGGGTCATCGCGTTGGGTCCCTATACTGAAACGACACGCTCGTGCATTGGATTCTAATCGGATTCCCCGTTGGAATCCAACGTACCAATCCAATTTCAATCCAGAACGATTCCCACATTATCGAACAGAATTCCATAGGATTCTTGATAAATCCGATCGCGTTCTCGACATTGAATTATCTAAGCGCAATATATAGATATACAAAATGAGCGAATCTCAAAAAAGTATAAATCTTATCTCAAAAAGCAAAAATCGCTTTCAAAAGTATATCTTCAAAATCTATTTCGATCACATTACTAAAAATCCAAAATTGTTCAACAAATGTCCGGTGAACTACTTTTTTATATTATAAAATAAATTCGCAGATCTTTCTGAATAGGTAGGATTTTTTTTAATTTCCTCTCCATTTTCATTTCGATTTTTTTTAGTTAAAAAAATGGATGAAGAGTCACATATTGTCAATATGTTTTCGGAGCAATGTTCCATATTTAATCCAAGAAGTGTCTGGGGTATTGAACGAACAGTGTCATAGGTACAGACTCTAAAAATTTCGAAAAATGGGCTTTTCGAAATAGAGAGAAAATTCTTTAAAAAATCGTTTGTATTCAGAAAAATATCATAATTCATTTAATGTCACAAAAAATCAAGTTCACCGGAGATTTTTTAAACAAATTTTTGTTTAAATAATTTATTTATTCATTTTTGGCATTCTTATTATTTAAAACCAATGTTCTTAGCATCTTCAATATAATTGATTTCTTTCAGATTTTAATGTTATCGCATTGATTTTTTTCCGATTTCAATATTATTGCAAAGTACTCAAAATTCTCACCGAAGCTCACATTCGGTATGGAATATCGGGCAATGCATCCTTAAATCCCTATAGGTATGTGATAGGATCTGAGGACTCCCCCAACAAATGTCCGCTACGCACGGAATTTTGCTAAAATCGATATCCGATCTTCTCTTTGTATTTTCGAATAAAAAGTCGATTATTATTATTATCTGCGTACGCGAATAGGTCCACGGTATCCTACTCCTTAAGGGGGGAGATACCTTTAGGCGAGGAAAATTTTTGCTGATTTTCATTATTTTTTTTTAAAGGAAAGATTTGTCCACCATTTTTTAGACTTAGGGGCTGATTTCGAACTACTTTTAGCTGTTACATAGTATTTTTTAAATTCATTAATCTTAAAAAATGGCTGCATTTTCAAAACTGGCATGACGTATAGCTAAAAAACGAATCCACCGATTCTGATTAAATTTGGTATACATTTTTCTCACCTTCTCCAAAACATGATCCTAAATGTTTTTGAAAAGAAAAATGAGTATTTTTTTTCTTGCAATATGTAGCGATTTTTTTTTTCGAAATATTCAATCTTTTTGTTTCAAGGCGTACCATTTCATCCATTTTCAACATTTCTCACTTTTTCTTGGTTCATATTCTGCATATGAGTGTTAATGAAAGAATAACCTACGTTGGTTTTCTTTCAGATTAATCCCGCCAACGCAACGTGTCACGCCGTTTGACACCATCCGCGGCAAGTCGTTTAGAAGACCATGTCATCTCACCGCCATTTAAAAAGATTAATGAATAAATAAAATATCATGTAGCAGCCAAAAATAGTAATAAAACATACGCTAATCTAAAAAATGGTGAAGGAATCTGTCCTTTAATAAGAAATCATGAAAATCAGCTTTTTTTCCTCGCCTAAAGGTATTTCCCCTCAATGCGCGATCCGACACGCAGCTCTTTTTATTCCGCTTTATGGACACGACTGTACGAACTCCGATAGACAGGCTCTTTACCGTTAGCGTAGGAAGAAGAAGTAGTCTCGGAAACGTGTAGACACTGTGCGAAGCTCATCCCGAACGGGGACCTAAATTCACCTGAAACTGACACTCGTAAAGTTCAAATGGTGTGTGCGCAGTCGTGTTCACGTGTCCACGTGGATACAACACACACTTGTAAGTAGCAATAACGTACACGCGATTCGACGGATTTGCAAACGTCGCTAGAGTCTCGTAAAATTGATATCACACCTTATACATATATATACATCTATTTGTTCGATTTATTTCATGTCAAGGTCATCTCAAGGTCACCGCAGGTCATAGGTTTTGTTTAAAAAATGTGGAGAGGAGGCCTTGGATCGAAGGTTCCCATTTGTTTATTTGACCATTTAGGCCACTTCTAACGGGACGCTCCGAGGGCTCCACGGCATCATTCTTAAGTCTTGTCGAAAAAAAAAAATCACCATAGATAGCTAATTAACACTATGAAATCGTTAGTAAAAAAAAAATTTTATTCACTTCCCGAAATACGGTGTTTATTGCCCGCCTCCAGATAGTTTTCATTTTAATCAATTTTTTTTATCTCAAGGTCATCCCAAGGTCACCACAGGTAATTGACTTTATTTTAAAAATTTGAGAAGGCGCTAAAAATGTGGAGTGGGCCTTGGAACGAAAGTTGCAGTTTGGTTATTTGACCCCCTAGGCCACTTTTAACGAGACGCTCCGAAGGGTCCACCGCATCATTCGTAAGTCCTGTCGGAAAATTTTGCATAGTAGATGTCTAATGAACTTTTTAAAAACGTTAGTAAAAAAAAATATATTTTTCACTTCCGGAAATATGTTGTTTATTTTCAGCCTCCAGATAGTTTCCATTTTAATCAATTTTTTTTTTTCATCTCAAGGTCATCTCAAGGCCAACACAGGTAATTAGTTTTGGTTCAAAAATGTGAGAAGACGCTTCAAAACGAAAATTCCCATTTTTTGTTGAATGTACAGCCGGCAAAGTGTTCAATCCCATCGTTTGGGTTTGTTTGGGTTATACCCAAACGTCGCCAACCGACATTTTGTCACGATAGTCGTTCAACTTGGAAGACATGTTGAAATATTGAAGACCTCTACAGACCCAAACAAAATGTTACAATAGTTCAACATATAAGAGCAAATAAATACCATTCTATTAGGACGATTTGTTGAATTGATGATTTTGAGCAAACAAAAGATCTTTCATCTGCCCATCATTTTATACATTTCCTGATCTCCTAATGGCATTCTATATAATTCCTAGGTATTGCATACATTACTTAGGTACAGTATGCAATGGTTAACGATAGATAAAATATTGTATACATTGCCTTGACGACCCCGGTATTGTAGGGTCAAAATGGGAACAGTGGGAACAGTGGGTACACTGAACCTTTTTGGTTTCTCAGAAGTGGGCATGTATATGTGAGCGTATTTTTTCACATTAGAAACATCCGCAGATGCCAATAGGTTTGAACCTGTCTGTAAGTCGGTCCCGCGCAATTCGGTTGTGAGAAGTGGTTTTATATTATTTTTGGTGTCAAACGTTGAAAAACCGGCTGAGTTTGTAAGTTTTTTTGCTTCTTTACCTATCGCAGTTATATTCGAAGTCATTGCTCTCCCGCATGATACAGCTATATTGCGGTATTTGAGCATCGTGTTTGTTAACCCAACAAAAATAGAAACTTGTCAGTACCCACTTTAGAAAAAACGGAAGGGTCGGTACACAGTGGATCAATTTTTCGAGGTACACAGAGGTAAGTCGTAATATGAATATTTTCGCGTTGTGATTCAGATAGGTACTGGTACTACCTCACTAGGTAGGTACTCATTATTGATTAAGGGGAGATATACACCTAGGAGCCGGAAAAAGATCATTTTTGTGAATTTTTTCAAGAAAAACTATTTGAAATTTCGGATTGGGATTTTGATTATCCAAAAGTATATACATTCAAAAATATGTTTAATTTTCTTTATTCAAAAATATCAAAAATGTACAAGGATATTGTATGATCCTTGGAGCGTCGTAAAAAAATCTGCGTATACGGTACCCACTGGCGTTTCTTCAAAAATCATCTGAAAAACAAAAACCAAAAAGATAATTAAATTAAATACAATAATCTAGTACTTGTCATAGCCGATTTTGAAAGTATCGAATTATGACAAAATGGCGGACGTTTGAATATAAATAGTGATTTTTGGGCAAAAAATTAGTTATTATTTTGCCTATAAAACAAAAACTAAGTAACGGGAAACAAAAATCCTATATAAAAATCAAGGCAATCGGTTCATCGGTTTTCGAGAAATGTTGGGTACCGATTTGAAAAACGTGGTTTTGCGAAAAACGCGTTTGAAAATTCGGGAATGAATAAATCATGAAATTTGTCAAGTTACATGGAATCATCGATACCAGGCCCATAGTGTAGGTCTTCTACGGTCGACGGAATGTTCATAGCTTCTAAATCTTCCACCTCGACCATCTAGGTGTATATCTCTCCGTAAAATTCAATAAATGATTATTATTGATCTCACAATATGTTGTCTTTTTTAAATTAATTTTTCAATAGTTTACTGTACAATACTCCCCATTGTATAGAGAAAAGCACTCCATTACGTACAAGTGTACAATGGATCAGGGTAATTTTCTTCAAATTTTTCTTGATTTTGAAATTTTGTTTGACTGTGAAATTAGGCAAGTTTCACTCTGTACACCCCCAAGCACACAGTGGATCAAATCCTGTTTAAAAAAATGGTTATTATCTCAATATCTATTGGGTTAGGCCGTTCAGTGTCTTTTAACAAAATGAAGCAATTGAACACACCTCACGTTTAGTCACGATTTCATTGAGATTGTGTGAACGGTTGGCAGCTATAGGCATCTGAAAAAAATGAGCCTCTGGCCCTATGTAATAACTAGCTATTCTTTAGAATACTTGCATTATACACATTGCCGGTAACATATATACGTACACTTATGAATATAGCAAGAGTAAAAATGAGCCAGGCCACAATAAGCCACATCTGACAGTGGCTAGTTAGAGACGGGTAATTGCGAACACTCGCCATCTCTAGCTCGAACGCGACCAACGTTCTCCTCGAACTTGAACGCGGCAGCACGTTCTCGAAAAAAAACACGAGCTGCTGCGTTTGTTTCTCTCATTTTTCCTCCTTTTTCGTTTTATTTTATTCTATTGTATAGATATTTTTGAAAATCGAAAATCGAAAATTTTATTGTAAAAATCAGAGCACTCTTTTCCAAGCGCCGGCATTTCTTAAATGATTCCGAATTTTTTTTTTAGATGGCCGAACAATAAAGAAATTCGCAAGGAATATAATTAAAAAAAATTGTTTCCTATATATGACAAGGACGGCCGCAATCACAACGCAATCAGCCCGATGATAAAAACAAATTTCGCGACATGACTTGTGCAACATCAATTATGTACAATTTCGAATAAAATATTTTAAAAAAATGTAAGATGTTAGTTTAAACATAAATACAATTGTAAAATTTTAACACTGTAAATTTACCCGTTTCTCGAAATTTGATTCCCAAAAAATCACCTTGAAAATGGGTATTCACACTAGAATACGGCCTTAAGGTGTTGCAAAAATTTGACACTAATGTTAAGACGGAATGACACCTCATCGCGGTCGGTATGGCAGAACAGAATTATGAATAGCTAAAAATCTCTGAAACGGCTCTTCAGATCCCGTCGAAACTATGCCAAACGACGTCAAATAGATAAACGAACAGCTTCTAGCTCCTCAAATTTTCTGAATTTGAGAAAAAAAAAGTAGATTGGTTTATCATGCGGCACTCGAGACCGAAAAGATGAAAAATCAGATGTTTGGCTAATGTCACGACTTAGAGAAAAGTTAGACCGGGTAGCTACATAAAAAACGAACAATTTGAGTTCTCAATCACTGCGCTTCGTTGCATATCTTAGGAGAAAAGTGGTAATCTAGATTTGTCGTGTAATTGTTGATAATTACGAGCAAATGTCGCTCGAACTTCGACGTGCTCAGTTCACAAGAATTCCGCGCGCGGCGCTTGCCACATGGTCTGCAGACGACGCGCATCGATGTGCACGAGCTCGATACGCCGGCAAAGTGACAGCTGATTTGGTTGTGTGTGTGAGTGCCATCGAAAAGGGGAGAAAGTTTTGTTTTTTGTATAAAAACGACATCAAAAAGAATTTCTCATGTGACCTCAAGTGCGACGATGGGATTGTGGACATTTTTTGCGAACGTGGTGCTGTATCTGACGCGCCGCAGAGAAAGCAGTCGATTGACTGGTCGTGTCGAACTCGTGACCGAAAAGATAAAAAATCAGACGTTTCGCTAATGTCACGACTTGGAGATAGGCTGGACCGTATAGCCACATAAAAAACGAACAATTTGAGCTCTCAATCACTGCATTTGGTTGCATATCTTAGGAGAAAAGTGGCAATCTAAAATAATTGTGTGAGCACGCTCATTACGCGACAAAGTGACAGCTGATAGGTGGCTGCGTGTGTGAGTGCCATCGAAAAATGGGAGTCGCATTGGTTTTTTGTACAAAAGTGACGTCAAAGAGATATTTTCGTGCGAAATCAAGCGCGACGATTACGGATATTTTCAAGGAACGAATCACCGGGGCGATGTATCGACGAGCTGCAGTTATTTGCTGAGGTTATGTATGCAATTTAAAAAAATATTTTTCCTGAGCCCTCCAAATCTCAACAAATAAAATTAAATCATTTTAAAGTTGCGGACGTGTTTAAAAAGAATGCCACTAGTGCGAAATGAAATATTTTTTTGTACAACGGAGCCTCCGGAGATGTGGCGTCTGTCGCTAAGCGTACAAAGGTAGCGGCAAACCACCGTTCCTCTTGACGTGGTCTCAGTAAGTTCCGTCGGTGGAGATCTCTGAGAAGGACACTCACTTTGTAAGACCACCAGTGATCATTACGCAAGTGCTTTGCGAGCTCATTGCACAGTGTTTTCTTTTCTCCGTTGGCAAGTGGCAAAGCCAAAAATTTGTCATCTGCAGCAAGATCTTCACACATACCCTGTATCGGTACTGTGCAGCGAGATCCATACTGACATATTCTATAAGCATATCGCAGCGGGGTCTTTGCACGTCCATTACAGAACATACTGTGGTGTGCCAAGACCCTGTTCTTTGCAACCGCATTCGACAGGTGCCTTCCAGTGAGATGTTCACCGGCTCGCTGCGAAGGATTCTGTGATTAGCCAAGAACAAGATCTTAGAAGGCCCGATCGACAGGTACCTTGCAGCAGGATCATGGCAAGCTCATTGCAAAGCACCAAAGTTTGTCATCAGCAGCAAGATGCTGGCACGTACACTGTATCGGCGCTGTACCATGAGAACCATGCTGGCACATTTTATGGGTACCTCGCAGCGGGATGTTTGCACGCCTGTTGCGAAAGATGCAGCATTGTGCCAAGAACAAGTTCTTCGCAACTACATTTGACAGATGTCTTCCAGCGACATCTTCATCGGCTTGCTGCGAAGGATTCTGTGTTCTGCCAAGAACAAGTTCTTCGCACGATTGACAGGTGCCTTGTAGCGGGAGCTTGGGAGGCTTATTGCGCAAGATACAGTGATTTGCCAAGAACAAGTTCTTCGCAAATCCATTTGACAGGTGCCTTCCAGCGAGATCTTCCCCGCCCTTGCTGTGAAGGATTCTGTATTTTGCCAATAAGTGAATTAATAATTTTAACTTATAATAAATTTAATTGAAATTACATTGTTGAATCAATCACTCTTTTATGGTGAAATATGAATATTTATTTTCTCTTCAATTAATAAAAAATGAAAATTATACATAAAAAATATAAACTAGGATTACATTCCCTATTATATTTAATCAAATTTTATAATTACGTATTAATTGAGAAATTAATAGATTTTAAAAATTTGGCGGTATTTTATTTTATTTAGAGGCATTTGTTCTATACCTGATAGGACATGATATTCATGATAGGACATGATAGTTCTTTACACGATAGGATTGACTTTATAAAGAACTTTATATATTTTCGTTAAATAACATTTTTAAAAAGATATTATTATTATTATTATCTATATTATTTCAGATCAAAATGTAGCTTTTATAAAGAAGAGATAAATTAAAATAAATTTATATTTATACGAATTATTAAATTTAAAATTAATATGCAGGAGGATTTCAAAGTCAATTTAGAATTTAAATGTAGTTAATTTAAAATTTGTTACTTACACTAGTAAGAATTCATTTTTTAGAATTAAAATTAAATTATATATACACTAATCCAAAAAATTTAAGGAACAGAAAGCTTCGTGCATATTTTGAAGTGTTTTTTGAAGCGCTGTTTCTGTGTGAAAAATGGTGGTATCGAGATGAAAATAAAGCATTTTGAAGCTTCCAGTTTTTAGTTTTTAGATCTGTCGGCAACACTTTTTTGTGACCTACGGTTATCGCGCAATCATGAGAAATAGCGCAAGAAAAAAATTCAATTTTTTTTGTTTCTTTTCAAGGCTCCACGAGCTGGGAATTTTTTTCAGTTAAAACGATGTATAGGTTACTTAGCTTGTTTATTCAGCTTGAATTTCGTTTTTATTAGTCTCTTTACGTAAATTTTTTGCTGAGATATCCGACCTTGAATTAAAAAGCATCCTTTTGTCTTTGATAATCGATATCTCAGCAACCAATGATCGCACAATGATTTAAAGGGCAGCTTTGAAAACTTGAATACATTTCCTACAAAATTCTTTCCTTGATTTTTGAAAATTCTTTTCACCCTTAACATTGATATGAAAAAAGTACAAAAAATTGCCGTTTTACGGCTTTTCAGTAAATCTACCAATATACTACAAGCTTGATCAAAGTTTGAAAAACAATTGAAGGAACAAGTCTATTGTTCCTAAACATCGCGTTATCATCATCAAAATCAAAAGACCAACTCTTTTCACAACTGTGCACTAGTTGCTTGTTAAATTTAAGAAAAAAATTCGAGACATTTCCAATTTTTTTTTTTTTCATTTATAATTAAGGGGTGAGATGCAGTCAGAGGCGTGAAAAAACGAGCATTGTACAAAAGTGGTTACACAGACTTTTTACGTTATATTTAAACTTGACTTGTACAAATTTTCAAAAAGAAATATTGATTATTTATAACAATATCGCCATCTTTGTCGGACCTCCTTCGTATGTAGTGCTTTGCGGTGACGATTATAAAATTTGACTGGATCATCTGAAATAAAAAAACCAAAAATATCATTAGTTTAATAATAAAACTAGTCCTTAATCGAAGCTTTTTTTAATTAAAAAATGGCGGCTTCCGACAGATAACTTTCGATTTTCGACCAAAAAATCGCTCGTTTATTGCTAAAAAAATATATAAATTTTCAACAGAAATGAAAATCCTTCGTTTAAGGACTAATTTTTAATGCTATCAATAAGCACACCAAATTTTATCAAAATCCATCGAGTGGTTTTTGAATTATGGTCACTGACTTGAAAAACATAGTTTCGAGAAAAACGCGTTTAAAGTTTTTCTATGTCGATACGGTATTATTCGTTCGTAAAATTATGAGCTTGATGAATGAAGCTAAACTTTTTTTACAAGTATTTTTATTTTTAATGCTATCAATAAGCACACCAAATTTTATCAAAATCCATCGAGTGGTTTTTGAATTATGGTCACTGACTTGAAAAACATAGTTTCGAGAAAAACGCGTTTAAAGTTTTTCTATGTCGATACGGTATTATTGGTTCGTAAAATTATGAGCTTGATGAATGAAGCTAAACTTTTTTTATAAGTATTTTGATCCGCTGAATCCGAATATCACAGTTTTTTGCTGAAAAGTCGAGCATTCAATTGTTTATAGCCAATTGTTAAGACAATTTTTCAAAAAATTAAGTTTTTCGGGATGAATTATTATTTTTTTTAACATTTTGGGCAATTTTAAAACGAAAGTATTCTTTATACAATTTTGCTAAAGTTCATAGTTTTTGAGTAATACATTTTTGAAAATTTCTGAAAGAGTTTTCCAATTTTACACTTGATTTATGTTTAGAAATACTAATTAAAAAATTACTTACATAGAATCATCAATCCCTGGCCCATTCAATACGGTTTCTGCCGATGTGGAAGTTTCCAAAATATCAATTTGTTGTTGTCTTCGAAACATTCTGTGTTCCCGGGTATTATCGTTTGCGCGTTTGTCAGCCACGTTTATACGTTGAGAATCTAAAAACTATTCATCGGATTGACTTGAAATTTTCAGGGAGTATTTTCGAAACATCATATTTAAAGAAAAGTTCAAAAAAACGAATTTTTGACAATTCTTACTGCATCTCACCCCTTAATATGCCTGAAAGATTAAGTACAGTGATTCTAAGTAGAGGCGGCAACACACGGCATTGAATATACATAGCCACACACACACACACACACACACACGCACGCACGCACACACGCACCCACACACACCCACACGCACCCGCACGCACCCACACGCACCCACACACACACCCACACGCACCCGCACGCACCCACACGCACCCACACACACCCACACGCACCCACACGCACCCGCACGCACCCACACGCACCCACACACACCCACACGCACCCACACGCACCCACACGCACACACCCACACACACCCACACGCACCCACACGCACCCACACATACCCACACGCACACACACGCACCCACACGCACCCACACGCACCCACACACACCCACACGCACCCACACTCACCCACACACGCACCCACACACACACACCCACACACACCCACACGCACCCACACGCACCCACACGCACACACACACACACACCCACACCCACCCACACGCACGCACCCACACGCACCCACACACATCCACACACACCCACACGCACCCACACACACCCACACGCACCCACACACACTCACACACACCCACACACACCCACACGCACCCACACACACCCACACTCACCCACACGCACCCACACACCCCCACACACACCCACACGCACCCACACGCACCCACACACACCCACACGCACCCACACGCACACACACACACCCACACGCACCCACACGCACCCACACACACACACACACACGCGCGCGCGCACCCACACGCACCCACACCCACACGCACCCACACACACACACACGCACCCACACACACCCACACGCACGCACACACACACACGCACACACACCCACACGCACCCACACACGCACCCACACACACACACGCACGCACACACACACACACACACACACACACAAACACACACACACACACGCAATTAAAGGGGCTATGCCAGTGTGAACGCTGAAAAGTTGGGTGATTTTCGGAGAAATAGGATTTTGGAGAATTTTTTTGGAAGAAAAGTAAGTAAGAAAAAAAGTTCCTTCACTGCTGATATGATTTCGGCCGATTGAGTAGCTGAAACCGAAAAAGCAAAAAATGTCGTACTGGAAAGTATTTCCTGTACAATGACGTAGGATTTTCGAAAAATATCAAAAACTAACAAAATAGCGTAGTTATGAAAAAAAGTTTGTTTTCTTACCTATAAAATGGTCGTTTTTTTCAATGCCAAATCGTCAATTTTCATCCAATCATAAATATCCTACGTCATTGTAGAAAAAATATATTCAAGAGTACTCAAATTTCAAGTTAATCGGATAATTGCTTTTTGAGCTACAATATCAGCAAATTTGAAAAATCTTGTTTCGATAAATACGCATTTAAAGATTCAACTATCGATTTTTGCAAGATAAAATGATTAGAGACACGGCCTTGAAGTTTTTACAGGATATTCTTGAAAGTATAAACTGTCGAAAAGGCAAAAAAAAATTGATGTTTTTAAAGTGTCACACTGGTATAGGTATTAATGAATGAGATTGGTGTCGTTAAATAACGCGGAATTGACAAGCCGCAAGGTCTTTCTTAAAAAAATTAATTTCTTTAAACATTTCACACACACACACGCACACACACGCGCGCATGCACGCACACATACACACACATAGGCACCTGCACACGCACACACACAGACAGACAGACAGACACATAGACGTGCATGTGCACAGAAAGCGTAAATCCGACCGTGCAACCTCAAAGTGGTACGCTTTGGGTAACGCAAATGCCGGCTGTTCACAATTGACAATCAACATCGTGTCTAAAATGAGTCAGTGTTGTTTCCTGAATTGTTTTGCAAATTTAAAAAAGAATTGAAATTTTTCGAATTGTTTTCTCAAATTTAACAAGAAACTAGTGCAACGTTGTGAAAAAGTCGAAAAAAGTTGGTCTTTTGATTTTGATGATGATTACACGATGTTTAGGACCAATAGAATTGTTCCTTCAATTGTTTTGTAAACTTTGATCAATCGGTCCGGAAAAACAGTGCGACAGATCAATTCGCAAATTTACAGGGCTATTGGGGATACATCAAGCTGAAAAAAAACCTGGCAACCCTAGCCTTCCGATCAACGCTTGTAGTGTTTGTACTTTTTTCATATCAATGTTAAGGGTGAACAAAAAAAATTCTCAAAAATCAACGAAAGAATTTTGTAGGGAATGTATTCAAGTGTTTGAAGCTGCCCTTTAAATCCTTGTGCGATCATTGGTTGCTGAGATATCGATGATCAAAGACAAAAGGATACTTTTTCATTCAAGGTTGGATATCTCAGCAAAAAATTGACGTTGAGAGACTAATAAAAAACGAAATTGAAGCTGAATAAACAAGCTACCTGACCTATCCATTGATTCAACTGAAAACAAAATTCCTGACCTCGTAGAACCGTGAAAAGAAACTAACACTCCAGTCGAAATAGGATTTCACCTGGAATTAATTCCGGGCTTCGATTTTCTTTTTTTATACTTGGGGGGGGAGTGGTTGGTAGTGTCAATCTCGATTTTCGGGAAAATCCTCCCGGTGCGTTTGCCGCCATCTTGAGTTAAAGAGGGATTTTTTTTGTTTTTCTAATAGCTCGCTTATTTTGAACCTTAGAGTGGAAATGATGGTATTCAAAGTTCTGAATACCATCCCCTTCTGAAGCCCCTCAAATTTTCTGAATTTAAGAGAAAAAAAAGTAGATTGGCTTATCATGCGGAACTCGAGACCGAAAAGATGAAAAATCAGATGTTTGGCTAATGTCACGACTTAGAGAAAAGTTAGACCGGGTAGCCACATAAAAAACGCACAATTTGAGCTCTCAATCACTGCGCTTCGTTGCATATCTTAGGAGAAAAGTGGTAATCTAGATTTGTCGTGTAATTGTTGATAATTGCGAGCAAATGTCGTCCGAACTTCGACGCACTCAGTTCACGAGAATTCCGCGCGCGGCGCTCGCCACGTGGTTTGCAGACGACGCGCATCGATGTGCACGAGCTCGATACGCCGGCAAAGTGACAGCTGATATTTGGCTGCGTGTGTTAGTGCCATCAAAAAAGGGGAAAAAGTTTTGTTTTTCGTATATAAACGATATAAAAAATAAATTTTTGCGTGATCTGAAGTGCAACGATTGCGGATATTTTCAAGGATTGAATCACCGGGGCGATGTATCCGACGAGCCACAAGTATTTGCTGAGGTTATGTAGCGGTAATTTATTAAAATATTTTTTTCTGAGCTCTCCAAATCTCAATAAATAAAATTACATAATTTCAAAGTTGCGGACGCGTTTGAAAAGAATGCCACCGGTGCGATGAAATATTTTTGTGTACAACGGAGCCTCTGGAGATCTGGCGTCTGCCGCTAAGCGTACAAAGGTAGCGGGAAACCACCGTTCCTCTTGTCGTGGTCTCAGCAAGCTCCGTCGGTGGAGATCTCTGAAAAGGACACTCACTTTGTAAGGAGACTTCCAGTGACTCATTACACAAGTGCTTCTCCGGCTCATGGAAAAGGGTTTGCTTTTTTCCCGGTGGCAAGCGGCAAAGCATAAAAATTTGTCATCTGCAGCAAGATCTTCGCACGTACCCTGTATCGGTACCGTGCAGCGAGATCCATGCTGACATATTCTACAAGTATCTCGCAGCAGAGTCTTTGCACGTCCGTTGCGAAAGATACAATGGTGTGCCAAGACCAAGTTCTTCGCAACCGCATTCGACAGGTGCCTTCCAGCGAGATCTTCACCGGCTCGCTGCAAAGGATTCTGTGATTTGCCAAGAACAATTTCTTAGCAGGCCCGATCGACAGGTACGTTGCAGCAGAATCATGGCAAGCTTGTTGCAAAGCACAAAAGTTTGTCATCTGCAGCAAGATGCTGGCATGGACACTGTATCGGTGCTGTGCAGTGAGATCCATGCAGGCACATTTGATGGGTACCTTGCAGCGGAATGTTTGCACGCCTGTTGCGAACGATACCGCGTTGTGCCAAGAACAAGTTCTTCGCAACTCCGTTAGATAGGTGCCTTCCAGCGAGATCTTCATCAGCTCGCTGCAAAGGATTCTGTGTTCTGCCAAGAACAAGTTCTTTGCATGATTGACAGGTGCCTTGCAGCGGGATCTTGGGAGGCTCACTGCGGAAGATACAGTGATTGGCCAAGAAACAGTTCTTCGCAAATACATTTGACAAGAACATGTTCTTCGCAAATACATTTAACAAGAACAAGTTCTTCGCAAATGCATTTGACAAGAACAAGTTCTTTGCAAATACATGTGCCTTCCAGCGAGATCTTCTCTGGCTCGCTGCGAAGGATTCTGTGTTTGACCAATAAATAAATAAATAATTTTAAATTATATTAAATTTAATTAAAATTTAATTGTTGAATTAATAATTGTTTTATAGTAAAATATAAATATTAATTTACGGCTCTGGTTCGAGTCCCATCTATGCTATTTTTTTTCAAATTATTGTGGAAATTTCTACCTTATAATAAAAAAATTGAAAGAAATGAAAAAAAATGTAAATATGTAATAAATGTAAAAAAGTATAAATGTTTTGATTGTTTTTATAATGATTATCACAGGTCAGAGTGTACTTGTGAGTATTAGAAACATTGCTTGAAGACATTTTTAATTAATTTAACAGAAATTAAATTCCTATATTCCTTGGTAATTTTTTTAAATATTCTCTGCTGCATCGAAAGAGAAGTCAAAAAATTGAAAAAAAATATCAAATAAAAACAAAATTGAATTAAATTATGGCTAATTTATTATATCAAATTTAAAAAACTGCAAGAGAGTTGAAAAAAATTGACATTTAATTCGTAACTTTTGATCAATAAAGGTGCATAATTTTTTTTTCAATTTCTTGCAATTTTTTAATCATAAGTTATAAATTTCAACAATAATTTGAAAAAAAAATAGCATAGACGGCACTCGAACCAGAGCCGTCCGGACAGGAGTCTTACTCCTTCGCCACTGGGCTGCTCGCCTCGATGTTTTCATGTACAAACTCTACGGTACGTAAGCGGGTTCCTAACTTTGACCGGGGATTTCTCGAAAACGAAGCCGAGTTGGCACCTCCATTTTGAGGCTTGGTTCGTACCTACCCACACTATGAGCACGCGAAGTGGAAGCCCGTAACTCGATGCACCTCCCGGACCGACCCCTCATGAGGGATATAGAACATACCGTATCTACCGATCATGCTCATGATACAGAATAGATGCAAAAATAATTTTATTAACAATTATGTTTCGAAATTTCTACCGTTGTTTTTTGCGGCGCATAAGCAGCAATCATATTTGCTGACTGAGAGGTATACAAAATACCGTATCTACCGATCATACTCATGATTGACAATAATTGCAAAAATAATTTTTTAACAATTATTTTTGTGAGATTTTTACCGTTGTTTTTGCGACGCATAAGCAGCAATTATATTCGCTGACTGAGAGGTACACAAAATTGCGTGTCTCCCGATCATACTCATGATCGAGAATAAATGCAAAAATAATTTTTTTAACAATTATTTTTGTGAAATTTTTACCGTTGTTTTTTGCAGCGCCGAAGCAGCAATTATATTTGCTGGCGAGAGGTATACAAAATACCGTATCTACCGATCATACTCATGATCGAAAATAAATGCAAAAATAATTTTGTTAATTATTTTTGTGAGATTTTTACCGTTGTTTTTTGCAGCGCATAAGGAGCAATTATATTTGCTGACTGAAAGGTATACAAAATACCGTATCTACCGATCATACCTGTGATCGAGAATAAATGCAAAAATAATTGTTTAAATAATTATTGTTGCGTAATTTATACCGCTGTTTTTTGCAGCGCGTAAGCAGCAATCATATTTGCTGACTGAGAGGTATAGAACATACCGTATCTACCGATCATACTTATGATCGAGAACAAATGCATAAATAATTGTTTAAATAATTATTGTTACGTAAATTTTACCGTTGTTTTTTGCAGCGCGTAAGCAGCAATCATATTTGCTGACTGAGAGGTATAGAACATACCGTATCTACCGATCATACTCATGATCGAGAACAAATGCAAAAATAATTGTTTAAATAATTATTGTTGCGTAAATTTTACCGTTGTTTTTTGCAGCGCGTAAGCAGCAATCATGTTTGCTGACTGAGAGGTATCGAACATACCGTATCTACCGATCATACTCATGATCGAGAATAAATGCAATCATATTTGTTTAAATAATTATTGTTGCGTAAATTTTACCGTTGTTTTTGCAGCGTATAAGCAGTAAACATGTTCGCTGACTGAGAGGTATAGAACATACCGTACCTACCGATCATACTCATGATCGAGAATAAATGCAATAATAATTTTGTCAACAATTATTTTTGTTTAATTTTTACCGTTATTTTTCGCAATGCGTAAGCAGCAATCATATTTGCTGACTAAGAGGTATAGAACATACCGTATCTACCGATCATACTCATGATCGACAATAAATGCAAAAATAATTGTTTAAATAATTATTGTTGCGTAAATTTTACCGTTATTTTTTGCAGCGCGTAACCAGCAATCATGTTTGCTGACTAAGAGGTATAGAACATACCGTATCTACCGATCATACTCTTGGTCGAGAATAAATGAAAAAATAATTATTTAAATAATTATTGTTGCGTAAATTTTACCGTTGTTTTTTGCAGCGCGTAAGCAGCAATCATGTTTGCTGACTGAGAGGTATAGAACATACCTTATCTACCAATCATACTCATGATCGAGAATAAACGGAATAATATTTGTTTAAATAATTATTATTGCGTAAATTTTACCGTTGTTTTTGCAGCGCGTAAGCAGTAAACATGTTTGCTGACTGAGAGGTATAGAACATACCGTATCTACCGATCATACTCATGATCGAGAATAAATGCAATAATAATTGTTCTAACAATTTTTTTTGTGCAATTTTTACCGTTACTTTTCGCACTGCGTAAGCAGCAATCATATTTGCTGACTAAGAGGTATATAACATTCTGTATCTACCGATCATACTCATGATCGAGAATAAATGCAAAAATAATTGTTTAAATAATTATTGTTGCGTAAATTTTACCGTTGTTTTTTGCAGCGCGTAACCAGCAATCATGTTTGCTGACTAAGAGGTATAGAACATACCGTATCTACCGATCATACTCATGATCGAGAATAAATGCAAAAGTTATTGTTTAAGTAATTATTGTTGCGTAAATTTTACCGTTGTTTTTTGCAGCGCGTAAGCAGCAATCATATTTGCTGACTGAGAGGTATAGAACATACCGTTTCTACCGACCATACTCATGATCGAGAATGAGTGCAATAACAATTTTTTCGACAATTATTTTTGTGAAACTTTTACCGTTGTTTTTTGCTGCATGTAAGCAGCAATCATATTTGCTGACTGAGAGGTACAGGAAATACCGTATCTACCAATCATACCCATGATGGAGGAAAAATGGAAAAATGATTGTTTAAACAATTGTTTTTACGTAATTTTTACCGTTCGTTTTTGCATCGAGTAAGCAGCAATCATTTTTGCTGAGAGGTATAAGACGTACCGCACATTTGTTAATGTAATAATTGTTAAAAATAATTACTTTTGAACAATTATCTCGCTGCAGAAAAGCGCGAGCCGTCAGCAAGAACTCTTGCTACGAAATAGAGATTCTCCATGATCTCGAATTTCGTGCGAAGTCGGCGATGACAAAGAAACCGAAATTCTTTGTCTGCACTCACCGTGGGTCAGCGTGTGGGTATATACGTGTATATACCCACACGAAGTGTGTACTCGCTGCGAAGGGACAGCATGCGGGAAGAAAACAATCTTCAACCGCGTGCGTCCGAGGTAGCGAATGCCACAGACTCATAATATAAGCACACACACACGTTGCGTCGAGGCATAACAATACAATGTAAGCCTCGGCGCAAAGTGGCTCGCGATTCCGTCGCAGCGTGCGTTCGGAACGAACGCGTGTTCGTTCCGAACGCGCGCTGTGACATCTAGCGGTAGGGAGTAGTAACTCGTGCGAGCTCTGCCCTACCGATTCGAGCCGGGGCCGCGTCGGAGTTTCGCGTCGGGTGTCATTCCGTCTTAACACGAACGTGAGATTAAAGCTTCATATTTTACGTGAAAATCGACTAAAGGGTATTATACCTTTTGTCAAAGGTGTCTCAATTTGATCCTTTGGTTGTAATAAACTACTGGAATTTTTATTTCTATTTTATGAAATTGATTAGTGCCATAAAAATTCATTTAAATTTTATATTTCAAGTTTCCGCGCGAAAAAGCTAGCCGCCATGTTGCTTCGGTTCGTGACGTCACTTGCATAGTAAACATTGACGCTGCGCCAATTGTGAATACGTACATTTTTCTCGTTAAAATTGAGTTACAATCCCTATGATTGGTGTGTTGTTCCCAAATGTAAGATTTTTAGTGTAAAAAAACCGGGAAAGTTGCGGATTCAAATGCTAAATGATATAAATATGAGGAAAATTGGTTAAGGGGCTGTACCAGTGTGAACGCTGAAAATTTGAGTGATTTTCGTAAATTTTTTTGAAAGCAAAGTACTCAATTAAATGTTTCGGAAAATTAAGAATATATTTGGCCATATTTGACCTATATTACATAATTTTTCATAGAAAAATATTGAGATTCAAACGACTTATGCGCTGCCTTCGGAGGCGCAAAAAAAATCCTCCACTGCTGACATGATTCCGGCCGATTGAGTAGCTGAAACCGAAAAAGGAAAAAATGTCGTTAAACTGGAAGGTATTTCCTGTACAATGCCGTAGGATTTTCAAAAGTATCAAAATTTAACAAAATGGCGTAGTTTTGAAAAACAGTCTGTTTTCTTGCCTATAAAATGGTCGTTTTTTTCGATGCCAAATTGTCAATTTTCATCCAATCAAAAATATCCTACGTCATTGTAGAGTAAATATATTCAAGAGTACTAACTTTAAATTTCAAGTCAATCGGATAATTGCTCTTCGAGTTACAATGTCAGCAAATTTGAAAAATCTCATTTCGACAAAAACGCGTTTAAAGATTTTTTGCAAGATAAAATTAGAGATACAGCCTTGAATTTTTTACAGGATATTCTTGAAAGTAAACTTTCGAAAAAGGCAGAAAAAATAGATTTTTTGAAAGTGTCACATTGATATAGCCCCTTAAAACTTGCGAGAAGAGACCCAAAGTCATAGTCCGAAAAAAAAACTCATTTGTTCTTTTTTGAAGTACATACAACTATTTGAAAATTGGAAATTAACTATGACAAACGAGAATATATAGTTAACGCTTTCTTTCACAGGTTAAAGAGTAATACGTCTACCGCTTTTTTTGTTTACTATGTCAATGACGTCACGTCGGAATCCATTATGGCGGCTACCGTTTCGCATGTTCGTGAACAGATAGAAAAAGTATCTTTTTTAAAATGAATTATAACATTTATTTTGTGTTTTTATAAATTAGAAACAATATTATTTGATTGCTTATTGCGAAAACTACCTTATTTATACATTCTTAGTATTTTTCTTACACAGAGCAAAATACAATATTATGTAAATTTTCGAGACCTGTACCTTTCCACCGTATCGGTAGTACACTGCGTGCTATGGCGTGTAGTATATATAAATTATATATCTATAATTTATTAGAGATTAGATTAGATTATATCTATAAATTATTAGATAAATTGGCAGAATCGATGACAAAATAGCGAGCCGGTAAATTTTCCAGGTCTTTGCCGGATTCGTGCGTAAGTCCCGGAAGATAGCGACTTCCGGTTTCAAGGAGGATGCGTCATCGATGTCGCCATCGAAAGTTTCCTTCTTCAACGATTTCTTCATTTTTCGCACAAAAGATACACCGTCATGGGGAACGTTCGCTGGTTTGGGATTTCCAAATGAGAATGACAGCTCGTCACAATTACGAACTTCCGGTGTCGCGAGGATCGTACGACGTGGTACGGGATCGAGGCACTTTTCAAGAGCGCCTATGTGATCTTGAAATTTACGTCGTTGCAGTGTAACTCTACTTGGGTCATTTTTTTCGCTGATTTAGATCACGAAAAGAACATGAAGAATTTTTTGTATCCTCATCGGAGATCTATAACCTCAATCCACATTTCAAAAAATGGCGTTATGATAAGAAAAGTAATTAAAGGGCTACCTAGGTGGGTAAAAAATTGCACTTTCTAAAAATAGTTTTCGCGATAGCTAAATTCCCTGAAAAATTCATTGAAATATTCCTAAAATTGAATGAGGTACAGTTTTTAACAGTCGGCCTGGCAAGCCATGGCGGCACCATACTTCAAACTTCAAACGCGTTTTTCACGAAACTTCGTTTTCAAAGTCGGTGGACATGATATCTCGAGAACCACTTGATATATTGTTTCCAAATTTATAGGAGCTACGACAAGAAACATTTAAAGGTCCTTGACGATCTCACTTTTAAAAAATCGATCTTTATTTTTTAATAGTTACGTAAAAATGACGACTTTTTTCATACATTTTGTATGCTCGAGTTGCAATTCGTCGCCACGTTGTTAAAAAAAATTATTTTGAAAATCGACGATCGTCAACGACTCGTATTTATCGTAGATTTAAATAAGCCATTTGGTTTTTAATATTCGGATGGTCCGTTTAAGCTGCAGAGTGTCCACCGCTAAACGTGGCGAAAAAAATATCGCCATCTGCCGGCACCCATTTTTCTTGTTCTGGATTTTTTACGGCCCGTAATATATGTACCATTATGATTTAAAAAATGCGTTTTTTCCACGAACCGTTTCCCAGAAACAAATTCTCAATTTCGCCATTTTTTCAGGCCTCTGGGTAGATGTATGTAAAATAAAACGAAAAAAAAAAAAAAACTTTCATTGCCCTCCAACGATGGCTTCACCGCCATCGGCCTTTTTTCCTCGCCCACATGTGTACCGACGTATCTTCTAAATACGCTGACGCAAATATAATCGTATCGTTTATCAACAACATTGCAAATACGGCGGCTAGAATGAAATATCCTCGGAGCAGGACGAGTTGTTTTTCCGAGGAAGAAAAAAAGCGGAATATCCATCAAAGAGCCCCCCGGGGCTCGAGATCGATAACGCCCACGTGCATACACTGTGCATGACGTCTGTGCACGCGTGTGCACTGTCCGATTCACTCGTTTCTTCGCTACACACGCACACCACTTGGTACACTTTGCACATTGCTGGTTCACCTTTGAAAATCGCTTCTCCCCTTTGTGCCCCAGAATTTCGGATTGATCGACATCTTCAGTGGAAACGGTCGGAAAAAATGACCTCATTGCTTCTTCCCACTGGTACGAGAGATCGATCGTCCGCGTGTATAAGAGAATAGAAGAAACGAGGAAACGTTCGAGGCCCGCCGCGAGGCATAAGAAACAGAAACTCGACCATTGTATTTGTTCTCTCGTGGCCTTGTCGAATGCCTGACCTTTTTTTTCTCCCATCTAAGTACACAGTCCTGGGCACGAGGGAGCGGCAATGAATTACTCGTGTCACCTCGGTTCACGTCCTCACGGCTTGGTACGCTTTTTCGCACTCTCGTTCTCTCTCCCTACTTCTTTCTCGTTCTTTGTGTTCTCTTTTTTTTGTTTCCTTGTCCCAGTTACAGCGACGAAGGATCGAAAGGGAAATGAATTGGAAGTATTTAATTAAAAAACGCAATGGTATTTTATTAGATAATTATTACAATTATAGCAATGATGATAACTATGGTAATGGTAGTGATAATAATGGATAATAGTAGCAATGGTAATAATTAAAATAGCATTCATAAGAAGAACAATAGTTGTGACAATGCTTGTAGTAGTTACTACTATAGTACCAGCAGTAACAATCGTCGCAATAACAACTATTGTTACTACTACAAACTGACAATAGTATAATAGTAATACGTAGTAGTGATAGTCGAAGTAGTCACAGTAAATAGTAGAAGTGAAAGTAAGTAGTCATAGTAAAAATTATCATAATACAAATAGTAGTAATAACAACTATTGTTACTACTATTCTAATAGTTAAAATAGTAGTGATAACAATGGTTGTTACTACTATTGTAGTAGTTAAAATAATAGTAATAACAATTATTGTTACTACTATTATAGTAGTAACAATAGTTGTAGTAAAAACAATGATTGTTACTACTATTATAGTAATAACGATAGTTGTGGTAATAACAAGAATTGTCACTACTATTGTAATAGTTAAAATAGTATTAATAATGGTTGTAGCAATAACAACAATTGTTACTACTATAATAGTAGTAAAAACAATGATAATAAATAGGAGAAGTAATATTAATTAATAATAATACTAGTAATAACGAACAATAATAATAGTAAATTATAGTAGTAATGATAATCATGAAAATATTAGTGATATTATATATACAAATCAACTAATATTACCTTTGCTCCAATTCAAGTCTGAAATCACCATCATTTTCGTATCCCAAATTCTTGCACAAGGGTCACCCAAGAATTTCAGGGTTCCTTAAAAAACGACCATCACGGACGTTTTGATTCGCGTCATAATTCTTTTTTTCTTTATTCTCGAGCCTCAGGTACTTGATCTATCCACACGTGAGAAACGGTCTCGTTACGTAATGTATGCACAAGAAAGGAGAGTAGTCATCCGATACTTCAGAGATTCCCATCGTCTTTTCCAGAATATTATTATACTTAGTCATGTACCTACTCTCGGACGTCGGAAGGGCAGCGAAAGAGTTCCCAGCATATAAATCTTAACAAACCATATATATATATATATATATATATATATATATATATGTGTAACTATACCGTTAATACAACTCACGTCGTTTCTATGTATATCGATTTTTATTCATCACTATTGATATCATCATTAATAATAACAACGATTACAATAATAAGAATAGCAGTGATAAAAATAATGACTATGAGAATCACAGTACCTGGTTTTTATTCTCATTATTATTGTACTGCCATTAATATAATTCATATTGTCAATGATAATAATAACCACAGCAGAAGTAATAACAATCATAAAAATAATAAACGTAATTTCTCATTATTACTGCCATTTTTGGTATTCTCACTGCTATTATTATTACAACTGTCACTACTACTATTATCACGATCATAATCATCGCCATTATACCGCATGCAACCCTAATCTTCCAAAGTTCGTTCTCGCAAAAACGTCGTCAATTGGACTCGTCTTCCAGCGCGTACTAAGAACAGCAATAGTTTCGGATCATCCCGTACATGTGTCCGCAATACGAGGCTATTTATAGTTAAATTGTGATACAAGTAAGCTCTGCGTGATTCGATCGAAACTTGGAACGTTTTTACTTGGCTCTCTCTCTCTCTCTTTCTCTCTTTCTCTCTCTCCTTCTCTCTTTCTCTTCATCCCTTCGGCCTCGAGGACACACTTCGTATACGAATATGAACGTTACAACGTATTCCACGTCTATAGATATCTCCGCACTCCGTTATACGTACGTCGTATACCTTTGGTGATCCTGCGTATAAAGAACCCTCCCTCAAGTACGACCGTGACTATCATAATTCTAAGCGAGCCTTGGTCTTTGACTCCTTTGATGGCTCTCGTGAGTTATTCGCCAAGATTTATCCATATCTCTCTCTCTCTCTCTCTCTCTCTCTCTCTCTCTCTCTCTCTCTCTCTCTTACACACACACCCGCCTACCTCTTCTAGCTCATTCGATCGGGAGAGTCCCAATCGTATCGACTCACGCATATTATGGTGCGGGGACACACGTCTCAAGTACCACCGAGGGTGAAAAAACAACTAAGCTATATCTATAACAACGCTACGTGCGCGCAATCCCTATGTTCTTGAGAATCAGAAACTTCCTATGAAATAAATTATCTCGGTCGATGGCGAATATTCATCATTATTCTTATTTTTTTTCTTCTTTCGGTGAACACATTTTCGCTACAGTTGTTATAATTTATGGTAGTATTATTATTATTGTTGTTGTTGTGAAATAATAATAGTAATAGTATTGATGGTTATTATTATCATTGGATAATAGTGGTGGCATGAATTATTACAAATTATCGCTATTATGATTATCATAGTAATAATTATTATTTCGTATGATAACTTATAATATTATAGAATAATAATTCTATAATTATGAAATGAAATATATAATTGGTTATTAATTTATTATATATACATTTATTATCATTATTATTATTTTATAGATTAATTATTCAGGGAGGACACTATTGTGAGGGGCCGAAAAAAGTCGTTTTAGGATTTTTTTGTCTTCTAGATTATTTATTTGGATTTTGAAAAAGACGTATGTTATTAAGTATATATTGAACTTATAGATGTGTAGATTTTTATTTTTTTTAATAAAAAAATAGCTGTGTTTTTGAGGTAGATAGAGCCTCTTTATACAAAACTTTATCCAGCGGCTGGATCGATAACTTGACAATGTTTGGTCCGAAAAATAAAAATTATTTTTTTTATAATCTATATAAATCTAGTTCTCCTTGTACGTAGGCGTTTTTCGAAGAAAAAAATCTTCACAACGTGGCAGGTGATAAAAAAAAGTGTAATTTTGGCGAAATTTTTACTTATATTCGGGGGCTTTCAAAATACTAATTTAAAAAAAAACGGCCACGTACAAAGATAGCGACTGCAATTACGCAGGTTCCGGTTCTGTAAAATTGAAAATCGGACAATTATAGCTCGAGTTATGATTCCGGCCAGGTCGAGAGAAGTCAATTCGAGCAAAACGCGATTGAAAGTTTGACTATACGTAAATCGTTGGACTACCTGCTCTCACTAAATGACCTGCAAATTGGTTAATTTTCCATATTGATAGATGAACATTTTTTCACGTATTCTTGAATCTGTTTATTTTTTTTTAGTGCAAAGAAATGAATTTTTTGAACCCGTCACAGTGGTGACCTGCCTTCATTTCATAATTTATAACTAATGTATATTATTTTCAATGTTATTAGTTATTGTCCTCAATGTTGCTATCATTATCATTGAACGATCCAATAAGTTCATATTTATCAAGAAGCCCAATGATATTCAGTACTCTCGATCATAATATCTTCTGTAATTTGAATATTCGTATAAACAACTAAAAAAGCGCATTCGTTTCGTTGGAAATGCGGAAAGAATCTCGCAAAACAAAAAGTAAGGAGGAAAATGCGAGAAAAAGTAGTGTTGAAAATAATTCAGCCAATTATTTAGTTGCAGTCTCAACGATTTTATTATTCCGATAAGAGCGAATAAAAATTGTATATTATATATTAGTATATATTAGTATGTATTTGTATATATTAAATATAGTGATGTTTTAGCTAGATTTAAAAAAGAAGAAAAAAAAACAATATCGATTATCGCTTATCTTCCTATATGTGTGATCCAACGTGGTGTACGTTTCATCATAAACATGCACCGGAAAAGTTCGACGTAAAAATATCTCGCCCACTGCATTCGTACCGTCGTTATTACACGCAGAACTTTATTTGCCATTAACGGAGTCTCGCTTCTAGAAAAATAAAAAATAAATAAAAAAAAATGTGTACAACATTACAATAAAGTTTGCAAAATCGAAGTCCGTTTTTCTCGGGCGTGCTTCTTCAACGACTAGTTATGCTAATATCGCCACGAGTGACTCGAAAAGAAAAATCATGAAAAAAAAAACAATATAAAGAAAAGTACACAGGCCTCTCGGTGCACGTTCGCGAAACGACGGAGATCGCGGATTCTTGGCCAAAGAGAGTCGAGTGTAATAATGTAAATTGCACCGCGAGGTGACGACGTCCAACGACGATATCGAATCGTCTCGGATCGTTTGCGATCTGAACGCTCTTGGGATTTTTCTCCCCCACCCTGTCCCGCCACTCAACCATATCCAAAGACATCTCTTACTGTATTTACGGTATTCCTTGCCGGGGGGAAAAAGAAACGAAGATACTAATGTACTCGGCGATGCTGAGGCCGTTGGCGAAGCGATCGAAGACAACTGAAATTCGTGGGGATACGAGGGAGGAATTATACTTTTTTTAAGAATGAAATCGAAGTTTGCATCGTTGGAATGCAATGAGGGTTATTATTTTTTCAACTGCTCAAATTTCTTTGGCAAATCTTCATTAACAGAAATATGTCAATTTTTGGGGGTCAGTTATCTAGAGATCTGGAATTCAAACCTGCCAAAAAGATTTTTTGAAAAAATAAAAATATGCAAATAAAAACGTAAAAAAGAATTTGGGCTGCATTCCAGCTATGCAAACGTTAAGATCATTCTTTTGAGAACTTGATATCTATCAGAAACATTGTCTGACTCAATTTTTTATACTTTTTTCGGGCTATATTATTGAATCTGTATTAGAGCATGGAGAAAACGGTTTTTTTTAAAATTATTTGTAAACGTGTTTTTCAAAATAACTTTGGTATATCACCCTTAATATGATATGGTCCTGAAATGCATTCCGGACATGCGCTAAGCTTTCGGACAAAATTTCCGCCGGTAGGCTGTCAGAATCCGGAAACGTCATACTCCAAAAATAACATATACCTCCAACAAGTCGACCCAGTAATGCTATGTCTCCTCTTTTTTTTTAATTTCATTTTACATAACTTTTTTCGTTATTTGAAATTTTTAATTGTTTTTTTGTGAAATCAATATGTGAATAAAATTCTTGCGAAATGTGCAGAATTTGGGCATTGGCAAATATTTTTTGATAATGACTGCGAATTAATCCCAAATGAGGAAAACATTTTGGATAAATTGGCAACACCATTCATCAATATCTTCTTTTTTTTCACGTCTCGCCCCGAGCTACTCCTTTCTCGTTTCCTTTCTTCAACATTTTTCACACGAACTTCTTCGCGATGAAAGTTCGGCACTCTCAAACTTTCCACTTGTTTCTACTTCGAACTGAGCCCCATTTTTTCGCCCTTGTTATTGTTTTCGTTTTTTTTTTATATTTAAGATATTTTCAAAAAAATGTTTTCTCTTTTTTAAATCATTGATTCTAATGTACAGGGTCACCCCCCTTATTACAGTCCCACGATATTTTACGTCTTATCCAAATATATATACATGATAATTATTCAAGATTGATATATTTATGTTTTATATTAAAGATTTATATTTGTGATTTTATACCTCTCTTTAAAAAAAAATGAAAATCAGCATTTTTTTCCTTGCCTAAAGGTACCTCCCCCCTTACGGAGTGTATATGTCAAATTAAAAAGAATTTCGTTCATCAATATTTTGAATAAAAGTATTTAAAAACCGCATTATTTATGAGATGACTCAATATAACTATACAATATAACAATATAATATAACTTCAAATTAATAATGAAGAAATACACGATCACATTTCCAGTCCTCTAAATTACCTTGTTGCTTTTATACAAGCTTTTATTTAACTTGACTTTCTATGAGATGCAAAACTCAAAATCGATATTACACCCACTTCCCAACTACTTAGAACTCTGAAATTTTGCAAACATGCATCTTAAAGGTGACAATGTATCATTCAACTTAAAAAAAACCATAAAACTTTCAACTTTTCATGTAAAATTAGCGATATCTTATCATCCATATAAAATGTCACTAACACATGCAAAAAAATCCGTAGCCAACTGTGTTTGTATGTGAAAAGTTTACATGCAGCAATTAGTCGTAAATTCAATCCCAATTACAGTCTTTGTTATTTTTTACGAGCATTCCATGTTCCTAACGTGCAATCTCGTAAACTAGTAAACTACTAGTCACAACTAAATAGTAAAATCGATTAAAGACCAAAAAGTAGAAAATAATTTATACGTAAAAAAAATTAAACAAGCCTCCATTTAATGTACTAAAAAGTAGAAAATATTTTTTTTACCAAGTCCTACCTATATATGATTATAAGTAAAAGCTTTGGGCGCTCAAAATTTAGACACATAATTTTTAATTTACATAAATCCGTGAAACTGATTATAAACGTGTGATCATAATTTCTCTAAATACTATTGTGCCAAATTAAATACGGTTAATGAAACTGAATTGACGAAATTTATTAAACATTTAAAAAGTTGAGCGCCCCAATCTTTTGTCTATAGTCACATATAGGTGACTTGGTGAAAAAAAAATATATTTTTTACTTTTCAGTACATAAAATATAAGCGTGTTTTTTAAATATTTCTTTTACATATAAATTTCTTAATTTTTTTATTTCGCGTCAAAACTCGGCCACGTCTCTTAACACACATATTCATATATTCATCCGTACATATATCCAGGCGTTATATGCGCTCGAACACACAGAGAGGACACCCACCCACACACACACACACACACACCAGATATATAACCTCCGGGAGGGCCCGGTGTATTATGATATACAACGACGACGTACCTAATATCCCTGACTCGGACACCCACGTGCCAGAATACCACGCGCCCTGTGTCCGTTCCCGGGCTCTCTCGGGTACCGCTTCGGACGCCTCTCTCTCACACCCGACGAGAGATATTCCAGCTCGGGGCTAACAACGCGCGCACCGCACTCTCCGGAGCTTGTTCCACGACGAGTGTGTACGAAGCCTTCCGGCTGCACACGTCGTACCAGGTGGACATTGCGTTCCGCGTTGGCAAGGAAAATACTCGTTGAGTAGTCTAGACATTTATCCGATTAAATGACCGCGGTCGGAAACTTTTTTTTTTTTTAATTACCGAAACCTAAAATCACGAAAATATAATTTTTCATGAGCCAGTTGCAGTCTTTTTTCGATGGCTCAGGATTCGTACTACTTTTTTAGTAATTATAATTTGCAATATGAAAATTTTAATTTAATATCAATAAATAATTAATATGTAGCGTAATTGGGGCATTCGTGTCTGCTCAAATCTTCCAAATTATAATTAATAAATATATTAATAAATAAGTTGTCATTTTGGGCATTCGTGTTCCGTGAAAATTGCCACGTTGTCACAACAATTTGGAGGAAGACTGGAGAGTTGACACGTTGAGTAATCTGGACATTTGTCCTGTCAAATGATTACGGTCAGTAAGCGTTTTTTATGTTTTTAATTACCGAAGCGAAGAATTACGAAGATGTAATTTTTCGTGAGCTAGTTGCAGTCTTTTTTTAATAGCTGAGAATTAATACTATTTTTTTGTAATTATAATTAGTAATATGGAATTTTTTATTTAATATAAATAGCTAATTAAAATATAGTGTGATTGGGGCATTCGTATTTTCTCAAATCATGTAAATTATAATTAATAAATATATAAATAAATTTTCATTTGGATATTCGTGTTTCCTGAAATATTGTCACGATGTCACAACAATTTAGGGGAAGTCTGAAAAATCGAAAGTATCGGAGGATCAGATTTTTCATTACCGAAGCGAAGAATTACGAAGGTGTAATTTTTCCTGAGCCCCTTGCAGCGTTTTTTGATAGCTGAGGATTCGTACTTTTTTTGAGTAATTATCGTTTGTAATATGAAGTTTTTAAAGTTAATATCGAGAAACAATTAATATATAGCGTAATTTGAGTATTCGTGATTCCTTAAATCTTGTAAATTATAATTAATAAATATATCAATAAATAAATTGTCCTGTTTGGTGAAATCTTGTCACGATGTCACAAGAATTGAAAGGAAGACCAGAACTTTCAATTTTTCATTACCGGAGGATCAAATGAAAGTTCACGGGCTATTCGGGTTGGAACGCCCCATGGGCGAGCGCATTTCCTCACTCGAAATGAGCGCACGCACCCCTGGCGTATTCAGAGGGAGATTCGTCAAGCCCAGTATGCTTGTGAGACAAGTGCCTTATTTTTAAAGCCTCGAGGATATTTTTCCTATAGTTGAGAGAGAAAAAGGAGAGAGCGAGAAAAAAAGAGGGAGACAGAGAGAGAGAGAGAGAGAGAGAGAGAGAGAGAGAGAGAGAGAGAGAAGAAAAGTAAGAGTGAGAAAAACCTCCCGATCCCCCATAAAAAGCCTCCACTGATCAAGCTGCATTCAGCTGTCACTGTCACTTTTCCCTCTTCAAGAACAAAAGCACACAAATGCACAATATCGCGATTTATTCTCGATTAACGAAGACTACCATGTTCGAGAAAACATCGTGATTAGCGAAAATTATAGTCGGACTGATCGAACAACCATTAAAAAAGAAAAGACTGGACGTGCACGCAGTTGGATCCGATCTAAATCGACCTCCTGGTCCTCACGTTGTGGACACGTTTGCAAGCGAAAGATAAAGTCAGGCAATGGAATAGAGAAGGAAAGAGAGCGAGAGAGGAATCTCGTGCATCGTTTAACGTAATAATCGCGCCCAGCGCCTCGCGGCGCCGCCTACCACGGCCGTAGGGATGGATAATTCGCGCTAACGAGCTTTCCTCGAGGCTACCTGCTCAAGGAATCCCAAAACAACGTTCTCTAGTAGCTTCTCTATTATTATCGTCGTGAGAACTATAATAACGATGCGTATATACATATACATGTATATATATATTTTTTTTGTTTAATCATATTGCTATTTTATTTATAGTTAAATTTTTTTTTAATTTTGAAAGCGATTAAAAAAGATTCAATGGAATACATTTAGATTTATGAATGGATTAATTACGTGTACATAAGTGTGTGTGTGTGTATATCTATAGATGTATACATAGACACAAACTTATGTGTAAGTCATTGATAAAAAAAAAGAAAGCGAACGTCAATGCATACCATCCATCCTTTTAAATTCTAAAACTTGTAAATTTTTAATTACAAGTTTTAGATTTTTTTATATATTTTTTCAATTATTTTTAAAAAATACATAAAAAATATGCAAAAATTGGATTCTTATAAAAATATATAAAAAATTTCTTATATCTTCTTATCAAAGAAGATATAAGAAATTATCAAAAACTTATCTTATCAAAGAAGATATAAGAAATCTTATATCTTCTTATCAAAAAAAAAATTCTTATAAAAATATATTTAAAAAATATATAAAAAATATGCAAAAATTGGATTCTTTTACGCGACAAAAAAAATTAAAAATATATTTAATTAAATTAAGTTTTAAGCCTCTGTGCTTGAGGCTTTTTTCGCTCGGTTAGTAAGTGGCAGGCGAGAGTCACCTCTCGAGTGCAAAGGCTTAAAATTTAATTTAATTGAATATATATTTTTTTAAAGTAAAAAATATCAATTTTTTTTTAATCACACCGAATAAATTTATATTTATGAAGGCATGGTATATACATAAATATATATATATAAATATGTGTATTAACAGTTTATTTTTCATTTATGCTGACTTTAACGAAAAAAATATTTTGTATCCCAAATGAATTTGTATCGTTAAATTCAGAACAAATTAAAAATAAACCGTTTCAGGCCTGTCGAAGCCGAATTGGAAATCATTAAATCATCAATAGCATCATTGGAGATTAAAATCATAAAAATCTTCTCAAAAAAATATGATTAATTCGAAAAGAAATAAAAGGAAAAGTCGGCTCACGTTGAGACTAGTCTTAAAAATCATAGAATGGGTCGCTCAGTTTTAGAGAATTTTTTGAAAAAAATCAAAAAAGGCATTCATGTTTTTAAAAAAAGAGTTTTCACTATAGAAGCAAAAAAAGGGTTGACATTGATAATTGATAATATTTTTCATATTTTTTAATGAAAGTATGGTTGAAAGTTGAAAAAAAGTTATCTATCGACATTTGTCGATATCTCAATTAGTTCAGGAGTTATCAGCGTATAAACGTTTTCAAAACTTCCGAAATCGGATACTCCCTTCATGGGGTACAATTTTACAACAACAAAAATCAGGAAAATAAAAAATGGTCGGGGTCACGAGCTAGGTAGAATGGCGTGGAATATCCCATATATACACACACACACACACACACACACACGCAACCCTATGTATCCATTCCTCCATAATTCTAAATATATTCCATTTGATTAAAAGAAATTATATATTGTAATTTTCGAAAAATATTTAATATTACTATTAATCCTTTGCACTCGTCGAAACTCAGGAAATAAAAAAATGTGTATAAAAGGATGGAATCATCTAGTAAGTGGATATGCATGTCCGTGTGTGTTTTTATATATAAATGTAGAGGGAATTTATGTTTGATTTCTTTTATTATTATCAATAGAAATGCAATAGAACATGCGTTTATACGTCTTCGGAGGAATTCGATAAGGCGTAATAGTTTCACTGAACTCGAGATAATGGATTTAGAAAAAAAGCAGTAATTAAAGAATTAATTACGATCTTGAGCTCAATTATCTCGAACGAGCGAGTCTCGAGGTATTTTTATGTATTTATTTATATATGCTTTGTATCAAAGCCCTTATCCTCTCTGTTTCTCTCCCTCTCGCTCTCTCTCCCTTTCTCTCATTCTTTCTATCTCGTTTTTTTCCCCTTTTTCTCCCTCAGGCACTGGAAGAAAACAATTACGATTTGTCTCCGCAAGATCCCCCCTCTCTCCCTCTCTCTCTCTCTCTCGCCCTATCCCTCTCTCTCCTTTACGCTCGATCGCGACGCTAATTATGTAACGAGAATAGAATTACGGGCGTTAATGCACGCGAGCAATGCGAGAAGTGGAAGTGAGCTCACTTTCGTTACGAGCACGAGAACCAAAGTCGTTTTACTCGTGCGAGGTGCACGTGTGTGCGCGCACACAGGGCGCTTCGTCTAAAATCGAGCCAACATTTGATTTTTCTTTTTTTCCAAAAACGACAGCAACTCATCCGACATCGTGTGATGAGAAGAGAAAAAAAAGTGAGGTCACTCGTGATTGGGAGAATTTGGGCTCGGGGATGAAAAAAATTATGAACGTCGATAATTAAAATACGGTTTAAAGTTTGCAAAGGATTTTCACTGAATTGCCCTGTACATGTGTGAACATAAGGAACGTACGGAGATCCTGGCAGAGGCCGTGTGCATGTTTTTCATTATTCTCTCTCTCTCTCTCTCTCTCTCTCTCTCTCTCTCTCTCTCTCTCTCTCTCTCTCTCTCTCTCTCTCCTTCTCTCTCCCTCGAACATGTATTTTGCCCAATAACTCTTTGGCCGCTCCGCGAATGCTGTCATCCCTCGTCCTTTCTCGCGAAACGTTTAAAGGGCAAATTGAAATACCCGCCACGATTACTGCTCATTCGCTCGCAAGAGCTTTTGCGGCAAATTTCTCCTGAGCTGACAAGGACCATCACTGAAGCGTCCACCTCCGATTTTGTTGAAACTCATATACAGGGTGTTAGGATGCGAAGCCTTAAGGGTGTGATAGGTCACCTCGTTAGGAGCATACCTAACTTAGGTTACCTTAGTCCAAAGTCTGAGGATTTGAAGTTATCACGGTGAGTGTGATTTTTGAAAATTTTCTTCAAATTAGGAACCCAAACAAACCCAAACAAACTCGTTCATAATGTTCAAACAGACAATAATTAGTAACTAAAAACTTATTTTCATCTTAGCTTAATGTGTATACAATCGACAAACACTAATACAATCATCTGTATCCACACAACTAACTAAATAGGACGTGTAGCTATTTTTTTTATTAATGTTATTTTTATTAATGCTATTAAAAAAATAGCATTAACACAAGAGGTAAACGAGTTGGTACCTAATTTTGGAAAATTTTTCAAAAATTATACTTACCATGATAACTCGAAATCCTCAGACTTTGGACTAAGGTAACCTAGGTTGGATATGTTTCTAACGAGGTGATCACCTCCTTAAGGCTTTGCATCGACCTTCCTAATACTCTGTATGTGATAAGGCATTGAAAACTATCAGACACGTATCTCTTATCGCCGAAAAAACGGGTTTAAGGGCAAAACCACCCCTCAAATAAATGTCATCCCTTCATTTTTTTTTTTTTTACTTACTCTATAGTGGATTTTGCATCGCTTTACATTAGAAGAGTTTTGGTTTTTGTTCCTTTTAGATCGGGGGACTGCTTGGTGGGTAAAATTGCAAAATCACCCCTCGATACGCCTTTCTTTGAGGGGTGGTTTCTGCCCTTGAAACTATTTTTCCGCTGTTAAAAAAAGAAAACGTGTTTAATAGTTTTCAATGTATTATCGCTTATTTAAAAAAAAGTGAGTTTCAATAAATTTGAAAGAGGGCTCTTGGAGTAATGCTCCTTGTCAGTAATTTAGAAAAAAAATCAATTATAGCGCACTATCATCTGACGAACGATTTTCGTATATTTGTCATTGAAATATTAATTATAACATTGCGAACTTTTGCAACAAATCGTGAAACAGTATGAGAATTATTTTTCTTTCGTCCGTCGAAGAACATTTTTAAAGTGACTCCGTCAGGCAGCCGCCAATACTATACACAGTGGGTGAAAAATACGTACACGTTGATTTCATAAAATAACACTGCGAAAAAATTGCTTATTTCAATGATCAATACTGCATGTTAATTTTGATATAATTAATGTTAGAGAAAATCCTAGAAAATGCCTAGAAGAATCTTCTCCCTCGCATTGGTTTTCTAAAATAATTCTGCGAAAAAATTACCTATTTCGATTATCAATACTGCATATTAATATTAATATAATTCATGTTAGAGAAAATCCTAGAAAAGGCATAGACAAATATTCTCATTATTTGAATATTGAGTTTAAAAAAAATCGAAGGCGGACACTTATCTCATGTTCCTTGTAAGCTTTGGTCTGGGCCAATATTTGGATGGGTGACCGTATTGCCACGCGCTGTCTTGCGTGCTGCCAACCCCGCGTGCGATCGCTTCCGATAGGAATCCAACTGAATATCAATAAAAATATAGCCGCCTGTATCGGCACGGGTTTCTCGCAGTTGCCCTCTGCCCTCCTGCAAACGCGTTGCAGTAAGCGCAACCGGAAACTAGTAGCCGTAGCCGCTGCGGTGGTTCTCTAAGTGACCGGAAATCCTTCAGTAACATGCTACAAGTAAGACCAGCCAACACGTAAAAGTGGATCGAAATCAGAAACAGTCTTTTATCGGCCCACAATCAATCCGAACGAGAATTCGACGAAACCAAAATAGCGATTCGTATTTCGAGTCTTCGATGTGCGCGGGTGAAACTTCCTGCTCGTGGATTCGTCGTGTACGTGTAGTAGAGATGACGAGAGGGAGTGCCCGGGTGTCGCGGTGATTTATAACCCTTACCAGGGAGAGACTACGGATAGTCGGGGGAAGGGGGGGGGGGGGCTGGAACAGTAAAGAGAAGCGAGCGCGTGCTGCGATGCACCTTCGTGTTCCGCGTCCTGGCACGTTGCTGGTTTCACCAGAAAACTACAACGGCAGGAAGAAGGAGCGAGAGAGAGAGACAGAGAGAGAGAGAGAGAGAGAGAGAGAGAGAGAGGGAGGACGAATGAAGAAAGAGACAAGAAAAAAGGAAGGAAGGAGCCTCTGCAATTGCAACTGAAAAAGCATTGGAGGCAAAAGTGTGTGTATGTCTGCATATAAGTAGTGGGTATATGATATAAATTTATATATATATATTTATTTATTTTTATATGTTTTAATATGTGTGTGTGTGTGTGTGTGTGTGTGTGTGTGTGTGTGTGTGTGTGTGTGTGTGTGTGTGTGTGTGTGTGTGTGTGTGTGTGTGTGTGTGTGTGTGTGTGTGTGTGTGTGTGTGTGTGTGTGTGTGTGTGTGTGTGTGTGTGTGTGTGTGTGTGTGTGTGTGTGTGTGTGTGTGTGTGTGTGTGTTTTCATATGTTTATAAACTTGTATATATATTTATTCATTTATATGTAGGGTGATTATTAGACGTGTCATTCGAAAGCATCTATGAATACTGATTTTAGATGAAAAAGTCAGACACAAAGTTTCAATGGTTTGTCAATGTCTATATTTCGGTAGACTTAAGTTATTTTTCTCAATTTTTCAATCTTTTTTACGGGCCAAAATTGTAGAGCATAAAAAAACCAAAAACCTACAATATCGTGACCTCGGGATGACCTTGAAATACTAAAAAAAATTGCACAACGGTCATTAAAGCAAAAGGAGCAGTGGTTTCAGACGCCAATGATGTCTGACATGTTCAAAAATGCATACATTAACTGCGATACACTTTATGATACGATTTCTGAATGACACGTGACCTCTTTGCAATGTCTTATTATAAATAGCTCGACGATCGTGGTTTATTCGTTCCTTCAGATCTGAAGGAGCTTCGTGTCTGCACCTGTCACTTTTTTTGCTTGCCTCGCTTCGAATACCGGTTTGCAAATCTTTCGCTATTTCAAGGTCATCCCAAGGTCATGGTATATTCAGGTCATAGGTTTTGTTTTTTAGTGTCCGGCATTTGTAGCTAGTAAGAAAAGGGTTGGCTTTAAAAAAGTGGAGGTGACCTTGAAATCAGGTTGATACCGCCACTTGAAAAAAAATATATATATACGGCTACCAAAATGTAGACATTGACAAAAGATTCAAATTTTGTCCCGGACGTTTTCGGCTCAAATCAATTTTTCAAGGTGTTTATGAGTGATAAACTTCTAGTGATTTTTTCACCCAGTATATATTTATATCTATTTTCGTTTGGTGGTATCTTGGTATTTTGGTATTATGAATATGTAATTCCAAAATACGATATTAAAATATTTTCAATATTAATTAATATAATATTTGTTGAAATTAAAATTAATATAATATTTATATACAGGGTGGCACTCTTATCTCTGCCACTCGAAATAACTCGGTAATTATCGTTCATAAAAATTACGTCATAAAAAAATGTTCCAGACAAAAGTTGATGGTGTGAAGGGGGCCATCAAATGCGACCAATTTTTTTTTGCTGATGGCGCTGACGCTCAGTGAAGGTCACCTTTACTTTTTAAATGGAATGGTACATTTTTTCAACCATCTTGTGGAGCACCTCAAGCCGCGTAAAAACCATTAGAGCGTCGAAGTCTTTCAAGGTCATTCAAGGTCAGTATCGATGATACGAATCGAAATATCTCGGATCACTACCAAATATTTGGCAGTGATCCGAGATATTTAGATTTGTATTTCATTTTAATAGGTGACCTTGAATGACCTTGATCGACATCAACCCCCTGGTGTTTTTTATGCGGATTGAGGTGCTCCACAAGATGGTTGAAAAAAATGTACCATTCCATTTAAAAAAGTGGAGGTGACCCTCACTGTGCGTCAGCACCTCCAGCGAAATGAAAAAAAAAATGGTATTTGATGGGCCCCCTTCACACCGTACAACTTTTGTCTGGAACATATTTTGTGACGTCGATAATTACACTGTGGATGGACACCCTGTATATGCGAGAGAAAAAGTTTGTGCAAAGGGCCGAGTAGAAAGGACGACGCGTGAGGGTTCCCTCAGCATCACGACAAGAATAATGGTAGCGTTGCACCTTGGCCCAGACCTCAACAGCAATGCCTCCCATGAACATAACGGAGAGAAAAGCACGAATGCAAAGAAAAAGACGCAGCGACGTTGCGATTATTCAAATTTAAGCCACCAATATGCGAATAATAACCCAAATGAAGTTTGCAGACCAATGCAAAGTGGGATGGAAAGCAACTGGTGCGAATTCGAAATACTCCGAACAACGTGGATTCTATGGGTACGCCTTGTCGTTGGTGGGTGTCGTGTGTACATTAGTGTCGCGCTGCAACACGCAATTACGCGAGAGAGCTGGTCCGTTACATCGCGAAAGTGCATCGTGAAGAGAACGCGACACGAGAGTGAAAGAGAGAGATAGAGGGAAGTTGCCAACTCTCTCGCCCGCAGGGTGTTGAAGTTTGTTCCGTTGAAACGCAACGAATTTGCTTTCTTCCTACGGATTTTGTGTTGGCGGTATTTTTTTTATTGTCTACAAAAAAGGTTTCAATTATTTCCTATACCAATCGCTTCTTTTCCAGGTGACATTTCTGACACGCTAATCATGTCGCGGTTCGCTCAATCAAAAGCTCGTTTAGATGCGCTCGAGATATATGTAGGTCATTAAAGCTCGAGAGTGAAATCACGCGAAGAAATTTCTTTTTCTTTTCATACGTCGTATCGCAGTCGTTACGGATGTGGAAATCGTCAGAACAATGCATACGTATTCACCGATAAATTCCACACATCGGAATAGATATATCGGACGTGCGTACACTTCTGAAGGATTTTCCGGGGTTATGAAAAAAAAGTAGCGTGCGAATTGCCATACAATTATGTTGCGTTCATCAAGATTCTAGAGCCTCTGTGCGCGTGTGATTTTTTTTATAGATTTCTCACCCTGATGTTTTTTTTTGTTATTTTTTTCATTATTAAACTTTATATAGATCAAGACGTATATATTACGCTGCCAACTGTCGGCGAGACTTTTTCGTGTGTACAGCTGTCACGAGAAAATCCTATCACGATATGTCATGTTGCATTACAGAAAAATCTGCTGGCTTGGTTTTCAAATGGTTATTATTGTCATTGCATTATGGCAGTAACTGCGTCAGTAACAATGACGAAACCGGCGTAACACTATCAGTAACAGTAACGATTATAGTTAACATTACTGTCATATTTTTTTAATTTAATTTTGTAAAATTTAATTTTTATGAATAATATTGGTCAGTAACTTTTTTATTCAGTTTTTTGTTTAATTTCCACGGCTAATATTTTCACTTGTTGCTGCGGTTATTTTCATAATTATTATTACATTATTGCGTTATCACTGAGTCATGTTGCATTACAGAAAAATCTACTGACTTGCTTCTGAAATTCTCATGATTATTGTTGTGTTATGACGGTAACTGCAACGACAATAACAATGATATTATTAATGTATCCCTAGCAGTAATAGTGATGATTATAATAGTTATTATTTTTATAATTAATATTTTTGTCAATATTGCTGCTGTTGTTATTATAATAACTATGACATTATTGTATTAGCTGAAGCAATAATAATTACTATTATTATTGTATTAATATTTAATACTTATTTATTTCTCTCATTATTCCCAATATTATTATCAGTGTCATCATCGTTTCGGAAACCGAATGACGTTGAAGTTTGCATCGTTGCAATGCAATGAAAATTCTTTTTTTCTTCGTACTCGTTCATTTATATTGTTATCAATGATTGATCTGTCGACGGAAAAATTAACATTGCTTTCCTTGCGATCCAACGATGTAAACATCAATATCATAAAATCGAAGGAATCATAACGATTATTATCTTCATTGTTATTATTCTTATTATTGCTCGTGTTGCCGTGACATATAATTTTGTATATAAATATCAATACACTTTAATCAACTATATATATATATTACATATTGCTAAGAAATGATACGATAATGATAGTCATCGACTGGCATAGATCGTTATAAAAGCTTAAGGCGTCAATACATGAAGCAGATCATCCACTTGGGTGACGAGAATGCTGTAGCTATGGAATAAATTTACTTTCTCATTCTCTCTTTCTCTCTCTCTCTCTCTCTCTCTCTCTCTCTCTCTCTCTCTCTCTCTCTCTCTCTCACTCACTCTCTCTTGCAAAACAATTTGTGTACCGAAGGAAGTCTCTTGCTGTGTCGGCTCATGCATCATAGGAGTGCAGTATTTGTGAGATTGATCGATCATGCCGCGGGAGAAACCTTTCTGAGACAAGGATGATTAGGCCAAGTGGCTCTCTCTCTCTCTCTCTATCTATCTATCTATCTATCTATCTTGCTCTCTCACTCGTGATATTGCTCTCTCGTTACGTCGCAATTAAGCAAATGTCCGTAAGAGAAAGATAGCGGATAGTTAATCAGGCGTTACGGTTGATCAATCGTTAACGTCTCGGCGTCCCCGCGAGATATCTCTCCCCCGCCCTCCCTGTCCACGAAACTCATCCCTCGTCGGTTTTCTCTTCTCGCGTCCTCGTGCATTAGGCACGAGTAATGCACTCGCAGAACAAATAGATAATCTTGAAGAAGAAGGAGAAGAGGGTGCGACGGGGGTTGCTTGCTATCAAACTTCCCTCTGGATCAGCGTGCGACGAAAGGTAAATTGTGCAAACACATGGCCAAAAGACCCGATGACTTCACGCAGCATCTTCTTTGATTGGGATGAAAGAAAATGATCGGCAATTCCTTTAGTTTTTTGTTGCATATCATTTTCGAACTTTTATCAACCGCGAACTTATTTAACTTTCTCCCCAGGAGGTTTCCAACGAGTTTTCTACACAAGGTATCTCAAAAGTCGCTTTGGATTTTTACATCTAGGTAGATTGGGAAATTCTGAACAAAAAAGTCTTCAACCATTTTTCCCTCCGATGGTCCGCTATTGAGATACGAGTTAATCAATTACAGCCAATTGGATGTGTCGGCGGTCGCGCCACTAGACGCGAGCCTATCCAGTGGACCTCCCAGGGGCGGGGCCCGCTCCCCACCCGCGTACCGCGCGTTGCCCGACTCGCGCATCGGATTGGCTCTCGCTTGGTAATGAATATTCAGACAACGGAGCATCGTAGAGAAAAACGATTAAGGACTTTTCTCTCCCAAATCTCGCGACCTGTCTACCCTGCGAATTTCCGACGTGAATTTTCCGACACCCTGTGCATAGGTCGTTACATTGACAAAGGACCAATGTCGACTCTATCATTTCTTAAGGCCATCGGAGGTAATCTTGCGGTGGCCAAGTTGTAAAAAAATGCTCGATTCGGTTGATCGAATAAAATTCACAGATAAAACGTGATATGTACATCCAGATGCATATATATTTATATATCGATGCATATAGAAATATACACTTGCGAATGACGAGACGATAGACGTTCCACTTGATCATTTCCACACAATGGAATACTCGCCGGCTGCTCGCCGGAATTCCTTCTCCCGCATATATACATCATCACCGACCTCCCGTACGTTCCCGTACATCCCTATCGCACTTATCGCAATGTTCGATGCAGCTTATATGTGCGTGTATATACTTAATATGCGTGTACGATTTGTACAAAGGACAAGATGAGAGACCGATCTTCTCTCCGCTCTTTGATATTCATCTTCTCCCTGTCTCCCCTCTTCCCCTCCTCACCTATCTCTTCCTCTCTCTATCTATCTCTCGGGTGGTTATTTCTCGACAATGGACCCAAGATGAGTGACCCTGAATTCGCGCGATGTCTTCGAGTATGATGACGAGGTGCCTCGGGAAGCCTTGACGACCAGACTCGTTGCACAAAGCCCAAGATCAAAGAGATTCGCCTCGAATGTTATATGTACAGCAATTTAATACTGTACGCACGAGTACAGCTCTATATTTGTTACAAATTGAAAAATAATGCGTGTATACGTGTATATCTATATGTATACGCGTTTACAACGCTCCGAGAATACCTTCGATGTACAGCAACCTCATGATCGTGATATATTACGATCGAACATTAGGTATCCATCATTGTCACGACCGTAAGCTAATTCGGAGCTTTTGAAGCTTCTGCAGCCACTGGAAACCTTAATTGATGAAAATTACATTAACGGATTTCCTCAAGCTTGAGACGCAAAAAACCGATCGTATTTCAATTTTTTTTTTTTCTGATGAGAGCATCGGCATGTCGAGGTCGGGATTTTACACAGAATTGATTACTTGTCGCCTCACGTCTTTCCACCCGTGTGGAAATTGTCGTGAGGAGGCAATTGCCATACTTGTCCCTACTTCTTGATAGGGATTCAATGGGTCATCGCATGCATCTTTATACCCAAACGACACGCTCGTATACTGAATTCTCATCGGGATTCTCCATTAGACGCCAATGTACGGATCCAATTTCAATCCTAATGGATTCTTAGTATCCCAAGGCATATTTTATGATCTCAGGATCCTAAAATTTATAGATATTCAAAATGAGTGGATCCTAGATAAGTATAAATCGCTTTGAAAAGTATATGTTAAGGGTACCTTTAGGTGAGGAAAATAGCTGATTTTCATCATTTTTTTTTATAAGTAAAGTTCTCTTCGCCATATTTGAGACTTAGGGTGTGTTCTATTACTACTTTTTGGCTATTTTATGGTATCTTTTTATTGATCTTTAAAAATGGCGGTGGTATGCCACGGTCTTCTTACAGGTTGCGGGGGATGTTGTCAGACGGCGTGACACGTAGCGTCGGCGGGATTACTCTGAAAAAAACCAACGAGCATTTTTCTTTCTTTGACACTCATACGCAGAATATGAACCAAGAAAAAGTGAAAAACGTTGAAAATCGATTAAATGGCACGCTTTGAAACAAAAAGATAGAATATTCCGAAAAAAAAACGGCTACATTTTACGATACATTTTTTTATTTAAAAAACATTAGGGTCATTTTTTAGAAAATAATCTTAGAAAGATCTGTAACAAATATCATCAGAATCGATCGATTATTTTTTTAGCTATACGTCACGCCAATTTTGAAAATGGCGTTTAAAAGACCGTGCTACATCGCTGCCATTTTTAAAGATTATTTTGTTTAAATATCATGTAACAGCTGAACGCCGTAATAAAACATATCCTAAGTCTCAAAAATCGTAAAGAAATATATCATTTGAAAAAAAAAAAAAAATCATAAATATCATAAACTTTTTTCCTTGCACGAAGGTATCACCCCCCTTAAACATCGATTCGAATCACATCACTGAAAATTCGCTGTAATTGTCGTTTGATATTTATTTTACTGCACTTTGAAAGAATATCAGTAGACGCATATACGCTCGCGATGTGTGCAAGTTATGTTTCAACACGGCGAGTTTATTCTCGTGACTTTTCACATATTTTCCATGAGCACATCGTAAGAGTGCTCAAACGGCGTTCATCGAAGAACAGTGCAGAATCCAATTGGATCCAATGAGGACTCACTATGGGTGGTGTCTCTAATAAATCCCTATAGAGATGTGGGTCCATCTTGGGACTCCCCAACAAATTTGTGCACCGGATCGCGAAAGGATATTTTTTTGGGCAATGCGACAAATTCCGGTCGAGAATTTCTAATAAAAAAATCTGAATCGACGGCAATCGGGAAATAGGGTGGAATTGACTTGGATTCCAATGTGGACTTCTTACGTGTCTCCCTATAGAGATCTGCTAGGATCTAGGGACTCCCCAACAAATTTCTGCTCAGGCAAGTTTGAGTGTTTTTTAATTGAAAAATATTGATAAACAGTGCAGTTTAAGTTCTATATTACAGTGTACTTTTTTGGTAGATCGAAGCACGACAATTTGCATTGTTAAAGTAACGAGATGCCGAGATTCCCCCGTTTGTTCTCTCTTCTCCTTTCCCTCTCTTGTAAAATATCATCTTCAAACCGGAGTAAACTTTCACCCTGTCGGTACTCCGTTCTCTTGACGAGGTGTAGTTCTCCTTGCAGGCGATATAGCACACACGTCGCCTCGGGTCTGTTGGTATTATTACGTTTATCCGCACAACCTACGGTGAAAATAACTAATATACGGCTGTACCATCTTCATCATTCTCATGATAGGATTGTTTATGGAGTCGTAAACGCGACAAATAATCGGTCACGATATTATAAATAAATACTCATTATCAATTATGTATCTGAACT
>OZ023318.1:45342606-45432606 GCA_964007375.1 Ophion obscuratus
TGTGTAAATGGAAGAAGATTAAAAAATAATAAAATAATATTTTAAGTTTATAATACTACATATATATATATATATATATATGTATGTATGTATGTATGTATGTATGTATGTATGTATGTATGTTTGCATGTATGTGTGTAAATTGATACTGAGGCTTGCACGTCCTCCGTTCAATCCACACTCGAACGATTTCGAACCTCATTACAATACATTATCCCATGACAGATATATTTGTTCGTATATGTGTACGTCGGATTATCCTCACGGTGCGATCCACTCGTGCAAACTTGGCGTTCATGCAAGCGCGAGTCACGATAGATTGACGCACACTGTCTCGCGATGTCACAATAGTTCCACGGTAATATCCTGCATAGATTCACTTCAAACGCCGTTGAATTTCTCGCACAACTCGTCACCGGGGTACGCGCGGTCTCGGAGGACGAAAAAGAGGGAAAAAATAATATTAAGAGGTGACAGAACTTGTGAACAAGGATTTTCAGATGATTCTGAAGTTTCCATCGTTGGAATGCAACGAAACTTTGTTGTTCTGAAATTCCCAAATTTCCTTTAACAGATTTAAGGGGTAAGGCTATTGTAAAAACGGGGAACACTCGTTCGTCGCTTGAGGCAACTCAAATTGAAGAGGAAGGTCCTACTTACGGTGCAGGAAGCGCAGATTAAACGTAAACTCATTATTACGATAGAATTGCGCTAGTAGAACTTTAAACGCGTTGTTCTCGAAACTATGTTTTTCCAAATAGTGTACACGATTTCTCAACATCGAATGGCCAGATTGACTTGAAATTTGGTACACTAATTTGGTATGAAGATAGTTCAGTCTTGACCGACGGTTTTCTCCCAAACATTATTTTCATTAGTTATTAACAATAATGATATTTAATTTTTTCTAGTGAAATCCACAAAAAATTGAAATTTCTGTTTTTGCTAATTAAAGCACTATAACAAAAAAAGCTCGGTCAAGTCTTAGTCAATATTATGTATTTTAAGGGGTTATCCCCACTTGCGATTTTGAAAAAATCGATTTTTTTCATTGCATTTTTTTGAAGTATAAGTATCTGAGAATATGTCCTGAAAATTTCAAGTCGATCCGAACAAAATTGACTGAGATATGAGCGTTGAAAGAGAAGAATCCGTTGTGTAAACGACCGGAAATTGAAACTTTGAACGCGTTTTTCTCAAAATGGCATTTCTGAAGTCGGTGACCAAGATTACTCGAACACTAACGAACCGATCTTCTTGAAATTTTGCAGGCTTATTTAATACATAAAAATGTAGTCTTTTAACGTTCGATTTTTTTTTCGAAAAAAATGGCCATTTTATAGCCAAAAAACGGCCGTTTTTTTCGTTAAAATCGAACCATTAACTTTGACTGTCCGCCATTTTGTGAAAAATTAATATTTTTTCAAATCCTTCGATTAAAGACTAGTTTATACTTATATTTGACTAAATCCTTCCGCATTTTTTTTTTCAGATGATCCACTTCGCCGCAATGTTGGTTACCGCAAACCGTGTATATAAAAACATTATTTCATTGACGGCCATTTGCCACTAAACAATGTAATATTTTTCAATAAAAAAATTACTAAAAGTTCTTCAAGATGTGTTCTTTAAGATGGTATATTGATCGATTAAAAAGGTTTTGTAGTTTTCTTTAAAAAAATTCATGAAAAAGGCCTTTTTTGCGCTACAAGTGGGGGTAACGCCTTAAAAAAATAACTCGGTTTTTTATTTCCGATCAACCGATCAAAAATAAGTTCGTCAATTATTAATATTTTGAAATGAAATTTGGTATACAACTTTGTTAATGTATATACAAATGAATGTTCGAACGATTTTTCAATCACCTTAATAATTTCTTCAATTTTTTTGTACGACCCTGATTTTTGGGTCCTCACGGTAGTCTAACCCCGACTATAAAAAATCACGCGATCATTTTTTAGGCTCTCTATTTAGCGTTCTACAACCCAATTCTACAAAATATTATTTTCAATAATAAAAAAAAGGAATTAAAACACATCGTTGCATTCCAACGATCCAAACTTTAAGCGCATATTTTGCGCTCGTACTTGGCACTTCAGTGTGTTCCTTCTAATATACCGGGTGTCGCATTGTAATCTTACACCTGATTTATCTCGAAAAATACTGCTACGATCAACTATTGAGCATGATGAAACTTTTATCGAAACTCGTCTATAACGTTTTAACGGTGTGAGGTATGAAAAAATGTCAAATTGCAACAATGGTGATTTTTTCGTGTACTATACATTGGAAATGAGAACAATGACGTTATCGACGAAAAACAAAAAAACAACACTATTTTCGAGGGTGCGTTTCGCCCCTTAAAAATCAGGTCCCGCAGATATAAAAAAATACGTGTCGCCTATTTTTACCTTCGCAACCTTTCGTTGTTTGTGACTTCGCAAATAAACGAAACCATTTATCGGATATCGTGTTCCACACATAACCTCCATGTCTGTACCTTATATTTAAATAAAAATATTCGCACTCGTCACATAAATAATACGTTTAATAAAACGTTAATTAATTAATAAAGGAATTTAATAATAAATGAATAAATGAATTGCTAAAGAATTAATTAATAAATTTATAAATGGATTAATAAAGAATAAATGAATTAATAAACGTTAATTAATAAGTGAATCAAAATGTCAGGTCATTTTGAGACACCCTTCAGTAAAAAATGGTGTGCAAGCCTGAAAATTATGAACGTTATCAAAAAACTTTTCTTACAGAAGTTGTTGGTTATAGCCTGACAAATTTTTTGCCGAAAAATTCGTGATCCCGTTGAAAAAAACATGGCAGCCATTTTGAATTTTGGACGAAAAAAGATATTTGTTTTAAACTTTCACCCCTAAAAGTTTGATTACACTCGACACTTGATCGGAGCAGTACTTGTCGAGATAAATCAGGTGTAACATTAAAATGGGACACCCGGTATATGCCGAGATGATAACCGAGTGATGAAGGAGAGAAGACCACGAGAAGTATTTGAGACAGCGAGAAAAAAATTGGACCACATTGAGCTCGATGATGCACGAATCTGTAATATCGATGAAATTCCGCCCTGACGATCCAAAATTGGAGCGGAACACTCACACATGAATGCGTGCATATGTACAAATATGGGAGGAGGGTGGGGGGTATATAGGTGAATCGGCCGCGACGAGGAGGGAGAGAGGCGAAGCGGAATAAATTGCTCTCGATCGCTCGAGGGCCAGCAAAGATGCGCGACTCTCTCAAAAGCGCATATGCGTGCGCCCGTTGCATTCTGACGGCGGCAGCGGAGCTCTCTCATTCACGATCTCCAACCTCAATTAAAATGAAATCAAAGTGGCAAAAGAGTAAAAAGAAGGAGAAACAAAAAAGCGCCCGCGCCGACGAGAAAATAAAGCAACTCGAGTATTGAGAGTCGTTGCGGTGGTTCGGTGACTCACTCACTGTGAGAGCGCCCAATCTCATGGATAAATCGTGATTTCGCAGTGTTGGCGAGAGAGGCGCGAACCCGCGGATCTCCCGAGGCCGACAATGTGGTGGGGCGCCCTCACTGTGAGACTTGTATCGTTATGAGGGATTGAGAGAGAGAGAGAGAGAGAGAGAGAGAGAGAGAGAGAGAGAGAGAGAGAGAGAGAGAGAGAGAGAGAGAGAGGAAAAAACAGTACGTCCAGACGACGTGACGGATTTGACGTCGACTAGACGAGGTTAATGGCAGTGGAAGGAAGCAATTACATTTTATTGATCTCCTTACCGATGTTTATAATTCTGAAAAATCGGTCAAATATAAATAATTATGTATATGTGTAAATAACTCTTTAAATTTTACCGATCTCCTCCCCTCATCGATAATTACCGAGTTATTTTGGGTGGCAGAGATAAGAGGGACACCCTGTATAATTCTTCACCATCGGACAAATATAAAGAATCGTATATATTTACAATTCTTTATATTTGTCCAAATATACAGAATCCGAATATATCGAGTCCGATATAAAGAATTGTATATATATATACAATTCTTTATATTTGTCCGATCGTGAACAATTATACAGGGTGTCCCTCTTATCTCTGCCACCAGAAATAACTCGGCAACTATCGACGTCACAAAAAAATGTTCCAGACAAAAGTTGTACGGTGTGAAGGGGGGCATCGAATGCGACCATTTTTTTTACTTCCATTTATTTACATTTTCTTATTATATTAAATAATTCTTTAAATGTTACCGATCTCCTCCGCCCAGCGATAATTACCGAGTTATTTTGGGTGGCAGAGATAAAAGGGGCACCCTGTTTAATACTTTACGATCGAACAAATATAAAGAAATGTTCAGTCCGCATTTCACATTTCACATTTCGCGCCGACGCTACCTGTCACGCCGTCTGACAACATCGACCGCAACCCGTTTAAAATACCGTGCCGTACACCCGCCATTTTTAAAGATTAATAATAATAAAAACAACCTTACAACAGTCAAAAGTAGTAATAATACATACCCCAAGTCTCAAAATCGGTTAAAAAAACTTTCCTTAAAAACAAAAAATGAAAATCAGCAATTTTGTCCTTGCCTAAAGGTATCTCCCCCCTTGATGTGGTATCATTTACATACCAAAAATAATATAAATCCCATCAGTAATTTTCTCATGCTCTACAATTCCGAAAAGTCACTCATATGTCAGAAAAAAAATTAATGCACTTCGAGCAGCACTAAAAAAAATTCATTTTTGTTCTTTTTCTTCACACCACGGGCTGATAGCTTCGAATACACGGGCACCCAAAGTGGTGGTCCGAAATAGCACCAAGCGGTCTGCCCCTGAAGGAATCGCGCAAGGTCGGAAGCCCGTTCTATCCTTCCCACCGTATCCTTTCCAGGACCGTGGAAAAGTGGCCGTTCGGGAGGATCGTTGCGGTCACACCCAAGCACAAAAAGGACGAGACCGATTGTGAGAGCGGAAAATAGCGCATCCGCGCATAAGGCCACACAGAAACGCGAAGCCTTTTGCGCAGCGGATCGGACTTCTCGCCCAAAAGATTCCCTTCCTCTCTTCGGCGTTTCTCTTTCACCGGCTCCGGCGTGCCAAATTTCCATCGATTGGGGGGGGGGGGTGGCAATAATACTTGGGTGCCATGGTTCAGTTTTCAGCTCATTCAGACCCCTCAAGGCCGAGGCCTGAATTAGAAGGTACGAAAAATCGTTTTTTTTTTTTTTTCGATTCGCTCAAACCAATAGATGAACTATCCAAGAATATATTTACAAAGTTACAGAGACCAATTGTAAATATTTTCGAAGATAGGAGGCCAAAAGCAAAGAATCGATTGATATTTGATATTGATATTTCCTCCTATTGAAAATTTTGAAGCGCGTTTTCTCCAGTTTTCATTTTTACGATTTTTCCAAATTACCGGGCGGGTAGCAAAAAAACTAAACGCCCTATTGAATCAAACCAAAGTTCATTTTCTTCAGTATGAAAATATCTTCTAAGTGAATTTAAAAAGTCGTTGAAAAAGTCTTTCTAAATAATGTTTAAAGCACGTGAAAGTGTTTATTGACGCTTTTTTTTTCGAACCTGAGAAAAGGTTCAATTTCACGATTTTTTTCAGTTTTTTTATTAATTCAGCCAGAAGAAAAACATATGACAATTGAAAATTTCATTGGTTTTTTGTTTCAGTCAAGAATTAAGAGCTGCATCTTTACCGCCGATTGGGGACTGCAGTGGCAAGACGTTGACATTTTTGTTGACGTTGACATATTTGGCAAGATGTTGACATTTTTTTTTACATTTCAAATATACATGAAAAGATACGTTAATGTTTACTGGGCTCACTTGTTTTGTTTCCCTTCCAAAAAAACTCCCGAAAAAAACGCTTTTTTGGACCTTCTAATTGAGGCTCCCGTCTTAAGGGGCCAGTCCATTTCGAAAATTAAAAAAAATCGAAAGCAAGCAAGACTTGAAGAAATCGACGATGATGAATAATCAGAAGGGATTTTGTACGGTGCAGGAATTGCCGATTGAGTTTAGGTAAGAGTTTTTCATAGTCTAAACTTAAAACGCGTTTTTCTCGAAACAACGTTTTCAAAATCTAGCTCCATCGTATCTCTAAAACTAATGAACCGATTCTCTTGAAATTTGAACCACATATTGTAAACGTTATTCGCAAAAAGATGACCCTCGATGGTTTTAAAATTTTGATTTTTACTCTTGTTTACAATTTTTTTATTTTTGGATAAAACTTTATATCCGACGGTCATTTTGTACCTGGTGTCATACTGAATCTAATGGACTTTGATTTTTTTGTTTCAGACACGCCGATGCCGAGTTGTGATGGAGTCTAGCCCACCCATTTTTAAGGCGTTACGTTAAACTATAGTTTTTGTACTTAAAAATGAATAAAAATAAATTAAATTTTTTTAAATGTATTTCAAGACTTTATTTATCAAGCCACACAACTTTTATATTCATATCTTTGATAAAACCCTCACAAAAAAATCGCGAAAATAGCCTTTTTTCGTGGCTCCAAAGAGAACTGGCCCCTTAATACACGCGTAAACGTATCTAACCTCAACCAATTTTAATCCCGATGCTGAATAAAATAATTTTCAAATAATTCCCCGCACCGCTAGACAAATACACTTTCCATTTTTGACCACCTTCCACCATACCTCCGACACTTTCCTCCACCGCAACCTAACCCAAAAAAACCCAAACTGGGGTACGAAGAAAATATCCCGTAGTGCTCATTTTGTTTTTCGTTCCCCTGGCTATTTCGAACCCACGACTGCGTTCAACTGCATCTCTTTTACATTGTCGCATGCTGCACTGTACCCTGGAAAAATCGTTTATTCGACGCTCTCAACGTAGTTGATTCAGCTCTACTCGTACAGCGAGTTCGATTACGGCTTGATCGGATGCGTAAGGGCCTCAGGCAATTAGTACCGGGAGAGACTGCGATGAAAAAAAAAGGAAAATAAGGTTGAAAAGTCCGCGCGCGATGCATTATGATAGTGATGCGTCCGAACCAACTTGGTGACCGTACATGAAACGTACATAGATCCATATATATATATATATATATATATATATATATATATATATATATATATATATATATATATATATATATATACACACATACATATACACATATACACATGCGGAAAGGACATTTTGAACCCGTTACATCCAAGTAATGTTTGGTATCAACAGGTCTAGCTGCTTTGAGGATGGTCCTCGAAGTCAAGTGCTTCAAAATCACCTCCCCCTCCATCATATATATATATATATATATATATATATACACACACACACATACACACATATGTGTGAAAGGAGAGGAAAGAAGTGAAACTCACGAACGCACCGAGTCGTTGAACTCCCATCTCGTCGTAATAAACCAGAGGACCTGATGGCACTTCCAAAGATTAGGAATATATATTCGCACACACACTTATTTGTATGTGTATGGGTATGTATATATATATACATATACAGGGTGATTCACCACGAGTTAGTGACTCGAAAGCTATGAGTACGAATTTTATACAAAAAAAGTCAGAGAAAATTTGAATTTCACAAAATTGTTGTGTCAATGTCTACATTTTGGTAGCTCTAGATTTTTTTCAAGTGGAGAAATCAACCGGTTTTCAAGGTCACCTCCACTTTTTCAAACGGACCTCTTTTTTGGACGTCAATGTAGAGCACACGAAAACAAAATCAATTACGTACAATATCATGACGGTGGGATGACCTTGAAATAATACAAAAATTGCACCACGGTAATCGAAGCAAGGCAAGCAGGAAAGGGCGGCGGTATCGGACGCAAGTGATGTATTATTGCATGGCATTTTAAATAACTCGTCCATCAACCACGGCACATTTTACGATACGATTTCTGAATGACACATGAACGCTTTGCAACGTCTGGTTAGAAATCGCTCGACAAGCGTGTTATGTTCGTTTCTCGACGTTTGAAAGAACTTCATGTATTAAGCTACTGCTCATTTTGCTTGCCTTGCTTTAATTACCGTTTTGCCTTTTTTTTTGTTTTTACGGTCATCTCAAGGTCATTATATTGTAGGTCATTGGTCTTGTTTTTATGCTCTAAATTTGTGGCCGAAAAAGTGGGGTTCCCTTTGAAAAAGTGGAGGTGACCTTGAAACCACTTTGATACCTCCATTAAAAAAAATCCAAGGCTGCCAAAATGTCGACATTGACGAAACATTCAAATTTTTTTCTCAGTTTTTTTTGTCTAAAAGCAGTATTTGTGGGTGATTTCGAGTGAATTACTTTTAGTGGATCACCCTGTATATATATATATATATATATATATATATATATATATATATATATATATATATATATATATATATATATATATATATATATATATATATATATATATATATATGGCGAGACAGCGATGAGAGCTCGGGCGTATGCGAATCTTTCGATTCGTACGTATGTAATCTCAGGAAGTGTCGTGTGGTACGCTGCTGAGAGGTTCAAACGTGTGCCACTCGTCCAGGCGTGTGGACGACGTGAATTTGCATATATTCCATGCATAGGAATTGCCACTAATTTATCTCACGACTATTTCTTGAAAATTAGTAGCGGATGGTGACCGAAAAGAAACGAAAACAAGCATCATGAGAAACTGGAAAAATAACAAATTATACGAATGGCTCGAATCAATTTTCGTTCTAGTCGCGTCTTGGCTGATACCTTTTTCTTTTGCAAGTAGAGAAAGATCCAAATTCGTTAATTTTATTGGCAGAGTGGGATGGTTGGCCGTTTTTTTTTCTACAGGTTTAAACATTTTTGGAAGAAGCCCTCGCGATGTCTGGGAGGCCGTTGGGAAAGAGAGGGTCGTGGAGAACATATTTGGAGAACGAAAAAATCGAAGAAAGAATTATTGGGCTTTTTCCACCGTGATATTCTGGTTACATTCGCGAGTCTTTGGGCTCGTGGCAAAAAATGGCAATAAATTTTCAAAATATTGATTGACTAATTGATTGAATTCATTATACCCCAGAACAACTTTCGGGCGAACGAAGGGCAATTTAACGAGTGAATCATAGTAATATAAATATGACAGGAAATATAAAATAAATATGTAACAATATATATATATATAAACTATGTAGAATATTATATTATTTTATTATACAATATAATATTTAATTCATTATTATATAGTATAATATATCATTTATATATTATATTATATAAACAAAAATATAAATATATATATAAAATATATAATATAAATATAATAGGAAATTTAAAATAGAAATATGAAAATGGATAGCAACAGATGACCAAACATTTTTCTCTTGGTGAAGAAATAAGAAATTGGGCAAATGGAAACCCTTCCAGAGGCTAGAGAAATGAAAAAGACATTTAGAAAAGTAGGAGATGAGGAGTCGATCTGAGAATAGGAATAGGTGGAGTTTAAGTCGACTAGAAGCTGAGCTAAAAAGTAGATATGAAATACTGAATGATCAAAGGAGACTGGTGCAGAATAAAAACCACGAAATACTGTATACAGTATAAATATCGTACAAGCAATGTAACGATGTCAAAATATTGGGAACCGAAAATAATAAAAAGAGGATAAAGACTGTGCATGAAGGGAAAAGAGAATTTGGAGCATATAAGGCAATGTGAGAAATTTTGAAAAATTGACAAGTAGAGATGTGAAGATGAACGTGGATGAACTCTTTATAGAAACAAAGACGCAGATAGGATGAAATTAGCTGCTAAATGGAGAAATTAGGCCCCACTATGTGATTACGTGAGAATGTTCCAATACGAGGTGCGGGCTAGAGAAAACAAGGTTTTTCTCGTAACCACGTCTTCCAAGTTTGCGGAAGTGCTCCTACACCCCCTGGACGAGCAATCGTTATGAAATTCAACAGGCACGTGTAACAACAAACGTCTTTATTAGTTGAACTAGAATTATCCAAAAATATCCAAACGTTTTTATTTTATGAACAAAACACTGCAAAAATGTTTGGTAAAAAACTAAACTTCCCTTTCGATCGCTCACTATTTTTTTATTTTTCAAATTTTCTTCTTGATTCTAGTTCCACTTATACACAATATTGTAGAAAGTAAAAGTATGTTTGATTTTTTGGTTCAAATCACCTGTTCAGGACTTCAGGATAAATTTCAACATTCTATATTTAATATTTTTCGCATAGAAAATTAGCGAAAAATCGACCATTTTTTGGCACAACAAAGTAAAAAACCATCCTTCAGCCCGAGTGGCAAGGATGGCTGAATAAATTGATCCATAACAGGAAATAAAATATGAATAATAATGGAGACGTACAAAGATCGATGAAGTAACAAATAATTATGAAAATAAAAATAAAAATAACAAAAATAGCAGTGTCGCAAACGCAAAATAATCGAAATATAAAAAATAACAGAAAATAACAATGTCGCAAATGCAATATAATCGAAATATAAAAAATAACAGAAAATAACAATGTCGCAAACACAAAATAATCAAAATATCCAATGAATGAATTGACCTATAACAGGAAATAAAATATGAATAATAACAGAGATGTAAAAAAATCGATGAAATGACAAATAATTATGAAAATAAAAATAATAAAAATGGCAGTACCACAAACGTGAAATAATCGAAATATAAAAAATAATAGAAAAATAGTGTCACAAACGCAAAATAATCGAAAAATAAAAAGTTACAGAAAATGAGTGCCCTAAACGCAAAATATCAAAATAATCAAAAAATCGAAATATAAAAAATAACAGAAAATAACAATGTCGCAAATGCAAAATAATCGAAATATCTAAAGATAACAAAAAATAACAGTGTCGCAAACGCAACAAAATAAAAAAATAATTTATCAAAAAAGCGAGCGAGGCGGAGGGAGTGTTTGCAGGGAGAGAACGAGAGACAGAGTGTAAGAAATAGCGCTAATAGAACTCCCTCGTTCCATTGACGCGAAGTAGTAAAACACCGGAGAGACAAGACCCAGAGGGCATTCCTCTCTTCGAGTTCCTCATCCTCCTCCTCCTCGTCTCCTTCATCTTCGCCGTTCACTCGTTATATTGCTACCATACACCAAACTATATATCTGCCCGTCGCCACGTGGAGACCACGGAAAAACACCTTCGCGAACCGTAAAACACGCCACAAAAATTTCCCCAGGACCCCGAGAGTGAAAAAAACCGGGAGACGCGTCATTTTTACGACAAAGAAAATTTTTAAAACAAACATTTTTTTTCTTCGTATCTCTCGTGGACTACTGCGTCTCTCTCGGTCCCGTCATTGTGTGAAGTGCAATACGTGGTCGCGGGTTAGCCCGGTACCGGCTTTAACTATTATTGTGAGCAAAGGGCGCTAATAATTTAAAAAAAAGAGCGACGAATGTTAATTTTAGTGCCTCTTCGCTTTACGAATTTACTCTCGTCAGCACATCACTTTTTTCTTCATGTATAAACAAACTTCCGTATACATAATTAATATCTAAATTGTTTATTACGTCTAATCAAAAAACAATCGAATATAAAGTCAAATCTTATCAAAAAATTGATAAGTGGCCAGAATTAACTCCACTAGTGTATATACATTACGGTGGCACAATTTTGAGCTCTATTTTTTTTCCTTTTGTCACCATCCAATCATCTTCCATAAAGAACAAAAAAAAATGTCTCGCAAACTGTAGGCCGTTAAAAAATATTTAGAGGTCGCCCAAGCCTCCCAAAAAATCAAATTTTCATTTGAAAAATCGATTTTTTTTTTCGTTCTCTTCTAACCCTAGAATTTTACGCTTTATAATTTTTAAATGAACCTCGCAAAAGCTCTAGCCGGCCAATGAATATTGAGTGGTCACTTAAGAGCTTCGTTTGTGCCACCAAATTGTGCCACCCTAATATACACATCACAAAATACATGTAGAATAGTCATCAGTCCACGAAATTTAACCATCTCTTTCAACGAAGATCAACAAGACGTTTGAATTAATGGAGAATAATTATGATTGTTTAATGCGAAGACATAAATACATATCTTGTTCGATTCAATTCGGCGATGCCATTAAAATTTCCTTCTTCATTGATGATTCTCGTTATTTCTTGTTTACTTTGCCTGCTAAATTCCCTCTCTCTCTCTCGTTCGTTATTTTTGGGTATATTGCCTTTTTGCATATATACATATATATATAGTAATATATATATATATATATATATATATATATATATTACTTTTTATCCTTTTACGGCAACCAAGAGCGAGTTAAATAAAGTCAGTACTCTCGCATCAGGACGTGAAGAAGCAAATTCTGGATCTCGTTGATACAACCGAGCGAACGAACAAACGATCACCTTTCTCCCCAAGAATCAAAAGAGAGTTCTTTTCTAGGCCGTAGTTCATTATATATATATATATATATATATATATATATATATATATATATATATATATATATATATATATATATATATACGAGTATGTTCATCTTCGCCTCGTATAAGGCCGGATCTCCTTAGCATCCTTCGCGAATCACCCACGCACATCTTGAACGTATTTACGAGGATGCGCGCGTGTGTATCCATATTTGTGTGCTGTGTAAGTGTGGGTACAGCTCATCTGTGTACGTGTCAGAATACATCGCGGATATATCTATAGGGCGTCGTTGTTGGCGTGGGACGTCGTTGATCGTTTCGCTTTGGCGTTCGTGGTGTTCTCCCGAACAGGTACAGGTATCACTCTTTGCCCTGTGCTGCTGATTTCACGAGGACGGAGAGCAAGGCATGAAGAGAAAGGGATTGCAAGAGCCAGCGGAATTCGGCGGTCACATCGAAGTGACTGCGCGATCGAAAGTGGGGAGAACAAGTGCTCGCGTTTCATACGGCAAACTTGTCAGGACCGCGATGGCAACATATGAAGAAATAAAAATGAAAAAGAAAATTCACGTGGGTCGCGAAGATATAATTTATTCTTTAATATATTATTTTACTTGTGGTTATATCACAATGTAAATAGTTATATTATATTTTGATTTTAATAATAACAAATGTTATAATATTATGTTATAATAATGAGAATATTAAATTTTATTATAATACAATAACAATTATAATTAATATCATTGGTATACAAGAATAATCATAATTAATATTGATTTAATACAATAATGACAATAACTCATGTTATTCTAAGATATCAACAATCGTCATTATTATTATATACTTGTTATCTATAATAATATAATATATAATATGTATGTTTACTGTCCTTTTAAAACGGAATATGCACTTTTCAAATCATTTTTCACACATCTAAATGGAAAAAAATTCCGAAAAATTCCGGAAGCATTTATTTTCAGACACCAAGAACGAACAGAATGTCCAAAAATAATAACTATCGTCTCAAAATCTTACTTAAACCCTAACAACTAATTTCATTATGAACAAAAAAAATGAACTGAGCGAGACTACAATTTCATTATCGATAAGATGCAATGTGTATATAATTTTTCGGAGACCGATTTTAAAAATGTCTAAAAACCCTCGAATTTCATGGATTTCAATGAAATAAAAATGAATGAAGCCAAATTGAATGAAATAAAAATGAACGCACTTCCAGCCGGGAGAAACTCGTGAACGGACCAAGTGTAGCGATCATGTATACTCTCGGCATTGATACACCGCCGGATCATTCTACGCGATGCGCGTTTCGAAAATCATGTAGGTACTTGCGTAATACCTGGCCTGATTTCCCATTAAAATTCGGAGCCCCGATGAATTTGGTAATTGGAGCGGATTAATGGGCTCCGAATAAAAATAACAATAATAGTAATAAAATAATTCTGTTACCGTTTCGACATCGAGCATATAAATAATGCGATTGCTCAAAGCATAGTTTTGAGAGGCCGAAGATCTCTCGTAATATTTTTATTATCGCCATTATTATTACGCCAAGATCGCGTTACGTTCTCGTTCTTCGGTAGGCTGCGATCTGAATTAATGGATAATCCATCACTACATTTAAATCGCGCGATACGTATATATGTTTTAAAGGAAGCCCGGGGCGGAGGAATATTCGTTAAATGCAAATTTGAAAAGAGTTCAAATTTCATCGCAGTTTTGTGATTTTTCGTATGGAATTGTGCCGAATAGCTGATATTAAATTTTCTAAATTCTTATTTTTTTTTATATATTTATATTTTTACTATCATTCGAAAACTGTTGCTTTGCGGATTTAGGTTGAGGATCTGTCACGACGATTCGAAAAAATGGTGGCGCGTTTGTCGTAAACTATAACTAAAAATTGTTTGCTATAGCAAACAATTTTTTGGCGATTTATACAAATATGTCATTTTTTTTATTCAAAAGATGCTAAATTGAAAGTTGCAATTTCTCTCGTTCGTAAAAGTGACCCCACATCAAAGAGCGCATGCGCCACATTCGTGTCAATTCGGAATGTTTTTGAATAACACATAAAATAACCCAAATTTGGTTTGTTTGGGTTTAAATAACCCAATCGAACACATAAAATGTTGTACAAAACAACAATGTATATAAATATTAAATTAACTATAAAGGGTGTCTCAAAATGACCTGACTTATTAAATTGTGCGCAATTTTTTTTTGTGGCGAACATAGAGTAGGTACTAATTTTTGACAACTGGCATCAGGAAGTATTGAGATTCAGTCATGGAGAATTACACGATCGAGCAAGGCATAGGAATTATTATTTGCTGCATTGTTACTGCATAGTTATTGCAGACGAAATTTCATCGTTGAGTTATCTTGCGCCGCGGATGTGAATTGGCCGCATTTGGACGCACCGTTAAAGGGCAATCCCAGCGTAAAACTTTCAAAAGATCGGTTTTTTTGCCTCTTTCGACAGTTTATACTTTCAAGAATATCATTATCATTTATATAATTTTATCTTGCAAAAATCGATAGTTGAATCGTTAAACGCGTTTTTCTCGAAATGAGATTTTTTCAAATTTGCTGACATTGTAACGCAAAGAGCAATTATCGGATTGACTTGAAATTTGAACTGAGTACTCTTGAATATATTTACTCTATAGTGACGTAGGATATTTTTGACTGGATGAAAATTGACGATTTGGCATTGAAGAAACGACCATTTTATAGGCACCAAAACAGACTTTTTTCATTACTACGCCATTTTGTTAGATTTTGATATTTTTCGAAACTTTACGTCATTGTACAGGAAATACCTTCCAGTTTAACGATATTTTTTTTTTGCGCCTCCGAAGGCAGCGCCTAAGTCGCTTGGATCTCAATATTTTTCTATGAAAAAATTATGCAATATAGACCAAATATAGCCAAATATATTCTTAATTTTCCAGAACATTCAATCGAGTACTTTTCTTCCAAAAAATTCCCGAAAATCACCCAAATTTTCAGCATTCATACTGGTATAGCCCCTTAATGAAATTAACGGTAAGTCAAAAGAGTGAACGTTCGCAAACAAGAACGAGGCGGCCATTTATTGAATATTGTGCTCCACACATAACCACCATATTTGTACCTTATATTAAAATAAAAATATTCGTACTTTTCAAATAAATAATACGTTTTATTAATAAATTTAAATGTCAGGTCATTTTGAGACACTCTTTATGTCTATATATGTACGTATATCTACGGGGTGACAATTTTAAGGTGGCCATGTGTTTTTTAAGGGTCCAACGCCGAGATTTTGCGACCGAGAAAAATGTGATATTTAATAATTTTTCAAGTCCTATCTGAAAAAAAGTATACCGTATATTCGTGATGAATGATATTTGCCAGAAAAACATTTAGCATTCTGAACCAAAGTCAAAATTGCATTTTAAGTTAAGCAGAATGAAAATAATTAAATTTCAAATAAGAAACACTCCTAAAAAAACTTCTTGTCGAATGAAACTAAACTCCATTTATCGACTTCCAAATGCATCTTTTATAATTTTTTTTCTCCATGCGGTATGCATAAAAAAAAATTTTCAGGAGTGTTTCGTATTCGGAATTCCATTATCTTCATTCGTCCGTTCTCAAAATGGAATTTTCGATTTTTTTTTAATGTTCGATTTTTTTCTCTCAAATACTACACATCACAAAAGTACGCTATATCATTTTCTGAAAGGGACTCAGAAAATCAATAAAATCGTAACTTCCTCAGTCGCAAAATGTTCGCGCAAGACTCAAAAAAACACATTATAATTGGCCACCTTATAATTGTCACCGCATATATGTTTGGTCTATGAAGCGAAACGGTGTACAAATTTCCATCATGATCTTTCACCGCGCGTTGACGAGAAGCATCGCACGACGAGGATTGCGGCAAAAAGATTCTCGTTACGCTGTACTAGGCTGTCCAGCCTCGGCAAACGTGTCACCGTGTCATACTTAAAAAGGATCTCGTTTCTTTCAGCCAACGCTGCTATTTAACGACTTCTCGAAACTACCAACACTGTGCTGAAGTTTTGGTTACCAATTGCCTTGAGCACGTGTCGTGGTTTTTCTCTGGCACTCTCTCCCTCTCTCTCTCTCTCTCACTCTCTCCCTCCCACCCTCTCTCTCTCTCTCTCTCTCTCTCTCTCTCTCTTTGTCACCCTTTCTCTATTTCTTACGCACAGTTTTATTCTCGCTGTGCGTCTCGTTTTTTAATCGTGGCCGCAACACGAGATCCTTTTCTCGCGGTCCTTGCGGAGGAAAGAACCGCAGCATGGCCGCAAGTGCATCTGCATAGCTAATTATTACGCCAACTGTTACGGGGCAGGGTGGGACACTTGAGAGTCAAGCGAAAAATATATGAAAATAAAATTACATGCTTTGAATATTGACAGCTCAAAAATAGTAAAAAATTAATACATAATAGTACATATTGAAAATACAGCTCCGCCATTTTGATGATGAATTAATTTTAAAAAGTTGTTTCGTATACTTAAATCTATTATTAAAGTATACCTAAAGTTTGATAATTGTAGAATAATTATTTCTTAATTTTTTAAATCCCTCAATTTTGCTTATTTTCTTCCCGTCTAAATGTATATCCCGCTTTAATCTTGTAAAATTCAATGAATGAGTACCAAAAAACGATAAAAACCATTACAATTAAATCGTGTATTCGACAAAATTTTAATCCGAATGTGCACATATTATTGGTTGCCCCGAAATGTTTATTATTTTATTCTCTGAATTGCGAAATTGTAAATCAGAGCTCCCATGCCAGTATAGAGAAAGGCTGCAGATGAGCGAAGCGGCCGCGAAAATTTCGTAAGTTTCGCATACGGTTTTGACATGAGTGGAGTGGATTGAAATTTGTATAAAAATCACTTAAGCGGTTAGGCCACTCTAGAGGCCGAAAAATAGGCGTTTTGGGGATTTTATTTTCAGAAAAACTACAAAATAAATCGAGATTACAAAAAAGGGTGTTTATCGTACATATCAGTGAGTGTATACAATAATTTTTTTGAAGCGATTAATTTCGAAATGGCGGCTGTGCAGCGTTTATCTCAAAACGGCATTTTTGAAGTTGGCCGGAAACATAACTCAGACAATTTTCAACCGATTCAGATGAAATGTTGAATATATGTAGAAAAGGACATTGTCTATGGAAGTACGTAGGATTTTTTTCATATTTTAAAGTTTATTTGTTATTAACAATTATCTGACGATTTTTTAGGCAAATTTTTCACTTTCCAAAAATTTGCTTCAAAAATGGTTAATAACAAATGAACTATGCAATATAAAAAAAATCGTGCGTACTTCCAAAGACAATGTATTTTTCAAGATATATTCAACATTTCAAGTGAATCGGTTGAAAATTGTCTGAGTTATGTTTCCGGCCAACTTAAAAAATGCAGTTTTGAGATAAACGCTGCACAGCCGCCATTTCGAAATTAATCCCTTCAAAACAAATTATTGTATACAGTACTGATACGTATGATAAACACCCTTTCTTGTAATCTCGATTTATTTTGTAGTTTTTCTGAAAAAGAATCCCCAAAAAGCCTATTTTTCGGCCTCTAGAGTGGTCCGAGACCTTAATAAGTAAGTACTTCATATCGACTTTCCCCGCCCTCCACCCCCCACCTGGAGCAAATCATGACTACACCTCTGCCCAAGGATAAATACAAAATTTACCGCCACACAAACGATGATACTTTGAATCGTTTTCACATTTGGTACTTCGCCACGTCGCCTTGAAAAACAAATTCCTAAATACAATTCTTCGTCCGTATTCCGACGAGCGTGTATCGAAATCGCTCACCGCGCGGACACATTTCCCTGCGTTCAATTATAGCGCAATCCATCATGCGAGACGATAAAGAGGAGGTCGTTGATCTTGCGACAAACGCTGAGCTATGATTTCTCGATAATTGGATAACGAGTGATTTTTTTCTTTGCCCTTCTCTCGCTCCTCTTTGAGTCGACGATAATGGAGGCGTGAGAAAAAATGGCGATGAGATGAGATCAGGAGAGAGCGGGAGAGAGAGAGAGAGAGAGAGAGAGAGAGAGAGAGAGAGACCGATTAAGGTCTCTGCACTTGAGCCGCGTGTTCCGCAATAATCATCATTTACGTATCGCACGCAGGGTTTAATCGTCGATTAATCGCTCACTGTTAATAACTGTGAGAGACAACGCGATGCTCATCCTTCCCCACGTGTTACCACGGTGAAATGCCACGGAAGATTTCGACGTTGAAAGAGACTAATTGGTAAATGAATGGTCTTATGAGATATACAAAGATCGTACGACAAGACGTCGAGTCACGCCGATTCCATACTTGAGGGTAAATCCGATAAATCGGATTAATTTTCGGTGCGAAGAATTCGAACTCGATTCAATCAATAGCTCACACTTTTTCGATAATTCAATCACGAAAATCACTGAATAACATTCCGGAAGTGGCGGAGCAAGTGTCTGCCGGACGGAGCGAGACTCGATTGAGGGTATGAAAAAATCCTTATCATCTCAGTTTCCGAATATTTCGAGGCCGAGTAAAAATCGTCAAATTTAGGTGGGAGATCCATTTAGCCTGGTGACAATAAGCGAATTTTCAAGACTTTTTCTGTCGAAGCGATTTATTCTACATACCTAAAATGTTATGTGCATATTATTAGATCTTGTAGTTTACGATTTTTTTCATTTTCAAAATTGGCGGGCGTACTACACTTGCTTCCAAGACGGTTACCGCTTGAGTTGTTCCACGGCGTACAACTTAACGTCTGGTGCATTAATCTGATAGATCAGGGTAAACAAAAATTAGGTTTATAAGACCCACACGCTCTATGTGAACCTACAAAATTCGAAGAAAAGTGAAAATTCGAAAAATGATACGGGTTTTAAAAAATGCTGTATTTTTCATTACATTTTTTACTATGGGATTTGTTAATAAAACAGTAGTTCTACAAAATAATTTTTAGGGAACTTTAGGTCCACACAGACGGTAATTATGTTATCTAGATCTGTGCAAAAATTCAAACCGTTCGATCGAATAGTTTTTGAGTTATCTGGTACGAGGGTTGTGAAGAAGTGGCTTTCAGGAAAACCCGTTTAAGGGTAGAGATTCCTTTCAGCGACAAAAAAGTTGCTGATTTTCATGATTTTATTTTGAAGTAAAAATTGCTTCGACAACTTTAAGACCCGAGGTATGTTTAAAAATGGCCGAGGTATGGCGCGGTCTTCTAAATGGGTTATGGCGGATGTTGTCAGACGGCGTGACACGTAGCGTCGACGGGATTAATATGAAAAAAAAAACGAACGAAGATTTTTCTTTCATTAACACTCATACGCAGAATGCGAACCAAGAAAAAGTAAGAAATGTTGAAAATTAAAGAGGCGGTACACTTTGAAAAAAAAAATATTTGATTTTCCGAAAAAAATTGTTACATCTAGGAATTAAAAAATACTTTTTAAAAAATTTTCAAAACATTTAGGTTCATGTTTCAAACAGTAAGGTTAGAAAGATTTATATCAAATTTCATCAGAATCGGTCGATTAATTTTTTAACTATACGTCACGCCAGTTTTTGAAATGCAGTTTAGAAGACCGTGCCATACCTTGGCTATATTTAAACATTATTAAATAAATAAATCATGTAACAACGAAAAGTAGTAATAAAACAGACCATAAGTCTCGAAAATGGAAAAATCTTAACTTAAAAAAAAATCATGAAAATCAGCAAATTTTTTTTCCGCCTAAAGGTATCTCTCCTACCTTAGAGCCTCAAGACTGAAGATTTTTAACACTGAATGACCTACCGATTAATTTGCGATTCTAGAGGCATGAATTAGTCCTTCGGCTTTCCTGTGGAGTTAATTTTCGGCCACACGCTCTTATTCACGTTACTACAGAATGTCTCCCCTTAATGATTTAAAACAAATCACGCATTTTTCCTAATGCACTACCGAATATGCACTTGGGCACGCGGAAATTATCCAAAACCCATGTCGATAAATCCAATCACTGAGTTTCCGTTGCGTGACCATCAAAAACTCATTAAGGCCTTAGGCCACAGTAACGGGTATAAAATGATATGCGAATTTAACCATTTTTTTCGTATAAAAAAGTGATTGACTCATAAAATTAATTTCACATCTATTTAGTATGAATATCAAGCTTTTGGAATTTTTTTTTTTCGATGTATAAAATGGCCGACTACTCGAAACTTCTCGAAACAGCTGTTTTCCAATTGACGTGACAAATTACTTCAACAATTTTCACTCGATTTATTTCAAATTTAAAAGTTATGTTCCTAATTGCATTTTGCAGATAAGTACGTACGGAATTTCTGACTAATCGAAAACTGTTCAATTTATGAGCAGTTTATGAGCAGTCATAACGAAATTTTTCACTGAAAATTCATTTCTCAAGTTCAAATACCTACAACTTTTGAATAAAACAATTTTTTTTAATTCCGTACGTACTTCTCTAGGTATTCTAACGTAGATTGACGAGAATTTTTGTTTTTTGTTATAGGTAAAAAATTGTGGATGCTAAATGTCACGCCGCGGAGCGCCTAAAAAAAGATAACAAAAGAAAATATTGGTAGTCGGCCATTTTGTACATTGAAAAAAATTCTCACAGCTTGATATTCATACTAAATAGATGTGTAATTAATTTTATGAGTAAATCACTTTTTCATACGAAAAAACAAATAGTTAAATTCGCACATGATTTTATACCCGTTACTGTAGGCTAAGGCCTTAAGGCGAGAAATCCCTTTAGAATTTTTGAAAAATCGATTTTTTTACATATTTCGAAAGTATAATACCCAAAGAATATATTGACTAAAGGAAAACTCGAAATATTGGATATTTGCGAAGTTATCGCATACAGTCTAGAGCGAGGGGACAGAATGCGGTCCAGTAGCGAGTCACATGTTAAAACTTTAAACGCGATGATCTCGAAACTGCTTTTTTCAAAAGCTGCTCGTGTTGTAGCTCAAAAAGTTATCGACCGATTTGGGTGAAATTTTGGGAGGTTACCCTCAGTAATATTATCGGAAGGATGTACCTAAAGTTTGAAAAGTAGCGTGTAAATAAATATTTTTTTTGGGGGTCAAATATGTCGAAAAAATGGTCGAAAATTCGAACTTTGGAGTAAAAAAGCTCCCAAATTTTCAATTTTGCACTTTTTCTCCATTTTTTAGCTATATCCTTCCCCTTAATGTGTCAGTAAAGAAATGACACTTATTAAATCTTTTTCAGATCAACAGAAAAAGAGTTACGAAAAGCAGCACTTTTCGATGTCGCGGAAAACAGACGTCCGAAGACCGTTAATAACGCCGCCATTTTGTTAGTCATCCCAAAAAAAAAATGTTTCCAAACTTGACAGTTATGATAAACTCATGTCCAAATTTGAAAATGATCAGATTATTTTATCCCCTCTAAAAAAAATCCCAAAAAATACCTCTTTTTCACACTCTTAAAGAGACTTCTCGCCTTAAGGGGTTACCCCCACTTGCGATTTTGAAAAAATCGATTTTTTTTTATTGCATTTTTTGAAGTATAAGTATCTGAGAATATGTTTTGACAATTTCAAGTCAATCCGAACAAAATTGACTGAGATATGAGCGTTGAAAGAGAAGAATCCGTTGTGTAAACGACCGGCTAATTGAAACTTTAAAACGCGTTTTTCTCAAAATGGCATTTCTGAAGTCGGTGACCAAGATTACTCGAACACTAATGAACCGATCTTCTTGAAATTTTGCAGGCTTATTTAATACATAAAAATGTAGTCTTTAATCGTTCGATTTCTTTTTTCGGCAAAAAATGGCCGTTTCATAGCCAAAAAACGGCCGTTTTTTTCGTTAAAATCGAACCATTAATTTTGACTGTCCGCCATTTTGTGAAAAATGAATATTTTTTAAAATCCTTCGATTAAAGACTAGTTTATACTTATATTTGACTAAATCCATCCGCATTTTTTTTTTCAGATCATCCACTTCGCCGCAATGTTGGTCACCGCAAACCGTGTATGTAAAAACATTATTTCATTGACGGCCATTTGCCACTAAACAATGTAATATTTTTCAATAAAAAAATTACTGAAAGTTCTTCAAGATGTGTTCTTTAAGATGGTATATTGGTCGATTAAAAAAGTTTTGTAGTTTTCTTTAAAAAAATTCATGAAAAAGGCCTTTTTTGCGCTACAAGTGGGGGTAACGCCTTAAGACAGTTTCCCGCTCGCGTTCGGTGGTAATCTCGCAAGCCAGGCTGAGCAGTCACCCATCCGAGTACCGCCGCAAACCACCGCTGCCCGGCATCCCCTCCCAACGCCTCGTCCCATCAAAACCTCGTTAAAAAGTATCAGCGCAGACTCGACAGCCCGCACTGACCATCCGCGTCTTCATACAAACTTGAAAAGTCATCAAAAGTTTATCTCCAACCATTGAAGTATCCGGCGACCGTCTCGTGTTCGCCGTCACCGCGCGCTATGCACCGTTACGACGTGCAAGCGAGCGCGGAAGAAGAACACAAGGGACACATGCAGGAAGTTGGAGGATGAAGAGGAATGAATTTGCTAAACGGTTGTGACACATATAGCGCCTCTGACGTTCGCCGAGTCCTTTCGCGAAGGTCATACGGTCATTCGCACGTTTCCGTCACTCGTGCGCCCGAACGATCCTTAGGGTTGCAACCAAAAGGGCGCAACGGTTGCTTCGCAAGCGTCGACTTCGTGTCCTCGTGACGCCTCCGTCCGTCACATGTGCCGCTGCAAACACAGTCGTTTGGTAGACACAAATTTACATAAAGCCGCACCGTACAAAGTATTCATTGAATAAATTGTCCCGGGGATAAATATACATATTTCCCCCTATTTTCCCCGCTCGATGCAACGCATTAGCTATACACACGCGCATAGGATCCTTGGAAGAAGTATTTCTAAATGGAATCCGAGTGGCTTCACGCTGTGGACGTTCTATCTCCACGAACGATGACTCAAACACGGGAAGATATATTGCATTCGCTTCTAGGACTTGCATATTATACATGTGCTGGTAAATATATTAAATGCATGCGCTAAAATATATACAGGGTGTCCCTCTTATCTCTGCCACCCGAAATAACTCGGTAATTATCGACGTCACGAAAAAATGTTCCAGACAAAAGTTGTACGGTTTGAAGGGAGCCATCAAATGCGACCATTTTTTTCGGTGGATGCGCTGACGCACAGTGAAGGTCACCTGCACTTTTTTAAATGGAATGGTACATTTTTTTCAACCATCTTGTGGAGCACCTCTAGCCGCATATTAAACATTGGGGGTAAAAGTCGTTCAAGGTCATTCAAGGTCACCTATTAAAATGAAATATAAATCTAAATATCTCGGATCACTAATCAATATTTGGTAGTGATCCGAGATATTTAGATTTTTATCATCGATACTGAACTTGAATGACCTTGAAAAACTTTGACCCCCTAATATTTTGTATGCGGTTTGAAGTGCTCCACAAGATGGTTGAAAAAATGTACCATTCCATTTTAAAAAGTGGAGGTGACCTTCACTGTGCGTCAGCGCCTCCACCAAAATAAAGAAAATTGGTCGCATTTGATGACCCCCTTCACACCGTACAACTTTTGTCTGGAACATTTTTTTGTGACGTCGATAATTACCGAGTTATTTTGGGTGGCAGAGATAAGAGGGATATCCTGTATATACTATATAGAGGGATGTCCTGTTATAAATGGGTAATCCTACAACTGTCGATAGGTCAGACCATGGTCTGACCTATGACTATATGCTGGAATTTCAGTTTAGCAATAATCCCACGGTTTTCGAGATTTTGGGCTTTATGTTAATTTTGAAAAATATCATCTGCTTTTGGTTTTCCGCGTGCCATTTCTACAAATGATATGAATCGACAATAACCAAGCAAATTTTTCAAGTAATTGACACGACATGCTTAGTACATTTTTTTTACACCGCAGGCTATCAAAGTCAGATGTTTGAATTGGTTTGTATGAAAATTCTGCATAAGATCTTTTTTCATAAAGTTTCCTTAACATTTAAGGTTAGGAAAAAGACTTTTCTAGATAAAACCAGTGACCAGGAATTTTTTTTTAAACTCGTTCAAAAAAGTTATTATTTGTAGAAATGGCATGCGAAAAATCAAAATCACATGATTTTTAGCTCGAAAACCGTCAAACTTATACAAAACCGAAATTCCAGCATATAGTAGGACATGATCTGACCTATCGACATTTGCGGGATTATCCATTCATAACAGAACACCCTGTATATGCTTATGAAACGGTTTATACCGAAATCAATTCCGGACTTTTATGGTACATATAGGGGAATTTGTTACATGTGGGGACGGTCCTCATATTTTTTTCAGACACAAAGGTACAAACGGGTACTGATCCCAATTTTTACAATTGTGTACTGGATTTTTTTATGGAGACTTCATCAATCAACGCTTGAACGTGTTTGGGAGGACTGCTGAAAATGTAATAGATTTGCGCGGAGTGTACATTTTAATAGGATTAAAAATATAGTTAGTCATTACGTGCATAACATAAGGCATTTAAGCGATTGTTTGTTGATAAATACTAAAAGACAGTAAATTCATTTGTAATGAATAATTGTCAGATTGATAAGTGAGTTATATAGACTGGAAGATAAAATCCTCCTTTCGCGGCTCCTTGCTGTCCCTCGCTTTCCCTCAGTCGCCCTCGCCCTCCCTCACTCGCCCTCGCTCTCCCTTGCCTTTGCTCACCTTCTTCCACTCGCCCTCGCCTTCTCTCGCTCTCCCCCCCCCCCCCATCTCTCACCGTCCCAAATCATCCCTCGCCCTCCTTCACTCGCCTTGCCAAGTCTTCCCTCGCCCTCGCCCTCCCTCGCCCTCGCCCTCCCTCGCTTTTCCTCGCCTTCCCTCGCACTCCCAAGTCTTCCCGCACCTCCTCCGGCTTCCCTCGCCTTCCCAAGTCATCGTTCGCCTTCCCACGTCCTCACTCGCCCTCCATCACTCGCTTTTCCACGCCTTCCCTCGCTCTCCCTCGCCATCCCTCGCCCTCCCAAGTCTTCCCTCGCCTTCTCCGGATTCCCTCGCCTTTCCAAGTTTTCCGTCGCCCTCGCCCTTCCTCGCTTTTCCTCACCTTCCCTCGCTCTCCCGCGCCCTCCCAAGTCTTCCCTCGCCTTCCCAAGTTTTCCCTCGCCCTCGCCCTTCCTCGCTTTTCCTCGCCTTCCCTCGCTCTCCCTCGCCATACCTCGCCCTTCCAAGTCTTCCTCCACCTTCTCTGGCTTCCCTCGCCTCTCCAAGTTTTCCCTCGCCCTCGCTCACTCGCACTCGCCCTCCTTCGCTTTCCCTCGTCTTCCTTTGCTCTCCCTCGCCTTCCCTCGTCTTTCTTCGCCTTCTCCGGCTTCCCTCGCCCTCCCTCGCCTACCCTCGTCGACCCACGCCCTCCCTCTGCTTCCCTCGCGACCCCACTCCTTCCCTCACTCTCGCCTTTCCTCGCCCTCCTGCGCCTTCCCTCGCCATCTTTGTACTTCTCTCGCGTACTTTTTTGCCTCCATTCTCGTCTATGTAAATGGATATAATAAATTCATTCAATTATATAATTAACACGTATAAGTTCGCCAACCTCGATAGACACTCGATAGTTCTTACATAGTGCCATTCATAGTGCCATTAAAACTGCTTCAAATCCTATAAATAATGTTACCAACTGACGATAAAACGAATTCTATCTTGGCCTCATTTGTTTTCCTTCACTACTTTTTCGTTTACCACATCTCGCTCCAAATTTCTTTTGTTTCCACTTCTACTTTATTCGGAGAGGTCTTTTCCCTCTTCACGTGGATGAAGAATTTGAACGATTATAAGAAGAATTAGAACAAAAAAGATCGCAGAACCGATGTGACGTGAAAGGCCACGTGTATTTTCATATCTGATCCTCCGAGCGTTCATCACCCACACATCGTGGCGGCATTCGCACACCAAGTGTTACACACACCTCTGTAAATAATTCTTAGGAAAATAGGCATGTAGTTATTCGTGACGTCATCGGGCAGAACCTCATAATGTCAAACGTGACTGAAAGTCTTGAGATTGTGTTGTAAAAATAAGAAGAAAAAAACAACAATAACGTCGTCTCTGAATGAGGAATGGGCACGCTACCGATGAGCATTAAATTGTGAACGATAAAACAAGAGTCGAACGTTGTGTACGATCAATTGAGAATTGTCCTGTCGACAATTACTTTTTTTTCGCGATTCTTTTTCTCTCTGGTCCATTTTCACGGCGGTTCGAATGTGACTGCAAACAGAACGATTTTCGATTGCGATCGATAAAAAAAAAAAAAGAATCACAAATGTAATGACGGCAACATTTATTTCTGTCTTCCGAGCAAAGTAAGACGATAAAATATTCTCACCTCAATTAATCGGGAATAATTGGCCGTTCAGGTGTTCCAAATTGTCACAAAAGATCACTTCGAGTTCCTTGAAGCACGGCAATTAATACGCCCGTTTTTGCCGTAGATGGACACAAGGCGAGATCCGAGATTACGGGGAATCGTTGAACAAGTAGATAAGTCACGCACCGGTCAGACACACATCCCGCGGTACACTCGAGCGCTACACAAACAACTGTCGCGTGTTCTTTTTTGCTTCCACTTTTTTCATCTCGTTTCGCGTTGTCTCGACGCGAAATCTCCGTCGCGATATTCGTCGCCCACGCCGGATTTGAAATTCAGGTTCGAGTCCTTCGAGCTCCTTTTCAAGACCACACTCTCCCGCTGTATCCTAACTGTATCGGCAGCAGCGATTTTTTGCTTTTTCCGCACTTCGCGGGATGACGTCACGGAAGTCTCGTTCGACCGGAATAATGCGCGAGCTGTGATCATTCGTCGTTCATTTGCAGAAAATTTCGCACGCTGCGATTATGCGAAAAAAAAAGCTTTTCCAAAACATTTTGTTTACTTCGATTGGGAGGGGAAAAAAAAAAGTTTTTCGATTTGAGAAAACTTTTTTTTACTTCGAACGTACTTTTTTCGAGGCTTTTCGCGGGCTGTTAGGTGCAGTTGCAACGCGAGACGCACCACGCACTCGCTGGAGCTGAAGCTCGAGATCCTCGATGCACGAAAGCGCGATGCAAAGATCTCGCTTATGCTCGAGCCATGTGCAATCTCCGAAGAGTACTGACAACGTTCTCCGCTCACTGGAGTAAGGTACACCCTACTAATACTATTGCTATCCCCGGGTATAAGTAACACCATCGCGACAAGAAGAAGCGAGAAATGCCAGAGGGAGGGAGAGAGAGAGAGAGAGACTGAGAAAGGAATAGAGTATCGACCATATCTATATATTATTTATACTTCATATGCACCCATATAGATATAAAGTACATAGCAAAGTACTTTGGAGTACAAGACACCATAGGACTGTGCTCGTATATATATATATATATATATATATATATATATATATATATATATATATTAAGGTGATTCATTTCAGGGTAACTTTTTTTTCTGACCCATCGTACCCGAAAACTTTTAGTCAGTACCCAAAAACGAAGTTTCGTGAAAGGGGGGGTGTTGTCAAAAAAAATTTAGAGGTCGCGAATCAAAATTGAAGGTTTCCCATTTGATTAGCATTGAAAAAAATGTTTTTCTCATTATTATTGTTACCATTCCGCGAATTTTGACATCGCGATATTTTCCAAGTGGGTTCTCATAGGAAATATGATACTTTACAATAAAGTTCCTTGAGCCATGTCCGTAAATTCAACCGTTTCAGCGGTATCATTATTTCATTTGAATATTGTATGAAAATATCTATTCAAACGATTGTAACGCCTAAGCTATTAGATATATCGAAAACAATTCAGATGAGAACTTTGTAGAGAAAGTAATTTGCTACAAAAAAGTCTTATAAGCCGAGCCCGTAAATTCAACTCTTTCTCAGCTATAGGTGAATGAAGTAAAATAAATAGATTTTTTTTGTTTAAAAAAGAATCTATTTATTTTACTTCATCCACCTATAGCTGAGAAAGAGTGAACATGCTGTGAACATGCTACCCCGCGCTTGTAGCTCAGAAATAAAGAGCGAGAACGAGTAAGAGAGAGAGAGAGAGAGAGCTTGAACTCCTTTTACCTCATCACGAGTCATCTCGTTCCTCTTTTAACGGGCTACATCTACTCAAGTGGGTCTAAAAGTTGTATTCAAATAAAAAAAAAATCGATTGCATCACTTTTTAACTATATTCCCTGAAAAATTTATTTAAATATTCCTAAAATTCAATGAGCTACAGCTTCTAACAGTCGACTGAGCGAGCTATAGCAGCACCATACTTAAAACTTTAACCCGTCCTTGACACACTTATATCTGGCCACGATTATTACACACTGGGTCAATTTGACCCGGATAATACTTTATCCACCTGCCCTTAACAACCCTTCGGTCGGTTTTTATTGAAAACAATCTGGGATACACTTTAAACATTTCTTAATATGTCTGAATAATAAAAATTCGGAAAGTATAAAATTGAATTCTTATAAAAAATTATTTAACACTTTCATTTTTGGGAAAGTGAGAATTTTTTCAAATTCGTCCGGGTCAAAATGACCCAATGTATCAAGGAAGGGTTAAACGTATTTTTCTCGAACGGTTTTCAAAGTCGGTGGACATGATATCTCGAGAACCACTCGATGAATTGTTTTTAAATTTACAGGAGATACGACGAAAATCATCTAAAGGTCGTTGACGATCTCACTCTTTTTAATCGATCTTCATTTTTTTCAATACTTACGTAAATGACGACTTTTTTCATCGATGTTGTATGCTCGAGATTCAGTACGTCGCCACGTTGTTAAAAAAAAAAAATTTGAAATGGACGATTGTCACCGACTCGTGTTTATTGTTAACTTGAATAACCCGTTTAGGTTTTAGATTTCGGATGGACGGTTTAAGCCGGAGAGCGTCCACCGCCAAACGTCGCGAATAAAATTTCATCACCTGCGGGGGGGCCATGTTAATGTTGTCTTTTTGTATTCCTGGGTAGTTTTTTTAAGCCTTCCAATATATATCCCTTTGTGTTAAAAAAGTGCGTTTCTTTTTCACCAAACGTTTCGCTGAAAAAATTGGATTTTAGCCATTTTTCCGTACCTTTAAGTAGATGTAGCCCCTTAATTTGGACCGCAATTATTTCGATGTTCAGTCAGTTGTATTCCTCCTCGTTCCATGGACGTCGATCCTGCGGGATACAAAGAAAACGAAAAAGGCGTATAATGACAGGATTTTAAAGATAAAGTAATTAACCCATTAACGCCGAAGAATCGTGTTTTTTTTTTCATTTTCAAGCTAGATTCTTATCATCGAAAAAAAATAATTTTCAAATAAAAAATGTGTTCCCTTGTACTTTCAAGTGTCCTCTTTCCGAATCCGGGGTCAAAATTGAGTTTTGTCCATTAGAAAAAAAAATATGGCCGTTTTTAAACAAAAAAAAACCGAAAAAATCGAAGACATTTTTTTTTCAATATTTTTTTTCTCATTGAAGACGCCGGAAGACCCCAATTTTTCGTCAACCATGAGTGCACAAAATAGTTGTAGTTTAAGAATATATTTTTTAAATTTGTCGACATTGACATTTTCACCCCCAAAATGGCGCTGTTCATCCCTTCAGCAGCAAGACAATTTTCACTCTCGGTGCCCGACAAAAAAAATATTCAGATTTTCACAAAAATTGGTATCTCGGGGTTTTCAAGGTCGCTGATTACAATTCGGCCCTCAAAATGCGGAAATTCAAAATGGCGGATCCAATATGGCGGACGGAAATGCAAAAGTCGATTCGAATCGGATGAAATGTGGTACTCGGGGGTTTTCGAGGTCGCTGATTACAATTCTGCCCTCAAAATGCGGAAATTCAAAATGGCGGATCCAATATGGCGGACGGAAATGCAAAAGTCGATTCGAATCGGATGAAATGTGGTACTCGGGGGTTTTCGAGGTCGCTGATTACAATTCTGGCCTCAAAAGGCGGAAATTCAAAATGGCGGATCCAATATGGCGGACGGAAATGCAAAAGTCGATTCGAATCGGATGAAATGTGGTACTCGGGGGTTTTCGAGGTCGCTGATTACAATTCTGCCCTCAAAATGCGGAAATTCAAAATGGCGGATCCAATATGGCGGACGGAAATGCAAAAGTCGATTCGAATCGGATGAAATGTGGTACTCGGGGGTTTTCGAGGTCGCTGATTACAATTCTGGCCTCAAAAGGCGGAAATTCAAAATGGCGGATCCAATATGACGGAGGGAAATGCAAAAGTCGATTCGAATCGGATGAAATGTGGTACTCGGGGGTTTTCGAGGCCCCTGATAACGAATCTGGCATCATAATTTCAAAATTCAAAATGGCGGATGCAATATGGCGGACACTTCCCCTTATCCTCAGTTATTAGCTAACGTTTATTGAAGAATTTACATGTGACGAATAAAAATTGACAGTTGCAGAGGCTGAGAAATGTTCGATTTTCCTACATTTCATCTGGTTTACAGTTCATCACTCCACATTACTCAACGGTTAAACTCAACGGTTAAACTTGAGAGTGAAAATTGTCTTGCTGCTGAAGGGATGAACAGCGCCATTTTGGGGGTGAAAATGTCAATGTCGACAAATTTAAAAAATATATTCTTAAACTACAACTATTCGAAAAATTGGGGTCTTCCGGCGTCTTCAATGAGAAAAAAAATATTGAAAAAAAAATGTCTTCGATTTTTTCGGTTTTTTTTGTTTAAAAACGGCCATATTTTTTTTTCTAATGGACAAAACTCAATTTTGACCCCGGATTCGGAAAGAGGACACTTGAAAGTATTAGAGAACACATTTTTTATTTGAAAATTATTTTTTTTCGATGATAAGAATCTAGCTTGAAAATGAAAAAAAAAAAACACGATTCTTCGGCGTTAATGGGTTAACTCGATCAACTAGGAAATGTCAATCTGCGTACAAAGAAAGAGGCTGAACAGTTATTGTTATACAATTTACCACGGAGTATTTTTATCCGAAAATAATAAATACGCCTTCAATGTTTCTGCAGCTACAAAATAGCGGTGGGTGAAAAATTGAAACAGATTGAAATTATTTAATTATTCGGCAATTCTATTCCTCGTTGACCGGGAATATTTTACAGATGGTTCTAAAATTGAATTCCAAACAGTTCGTTGATTTTGGGCGCAGGGCTGTTTCTGAAATGATCTCTGTATAAAAATGCGTACATTTGTCAAAATACATTGGGGTTTACACAATGTTGAGTATGAGGACAATAGGGACAAATGTACATTGGCTACTGTGATGCTGGCCCTCGAAGTCTTCGAAATGAACCCTTCCCCATGTATATTTTTATCTCCTGAGTTCCAATGTATACCCTTGCAGGATTTTACATTCTACTCGTTCCCAATTAAGCCCTTTCCCATCGCTCCCGACCCGCAGTTCGTTAATCTACCCTAACTTCCGTTGCACTCACTGCCGTTAGGGCTTATACCTACTTGTAAAAGTCGAATAATCACTTTTTTTCAAAATCAATATAATATAACAGTATATCATCCCATTCGCTGGGAATTTCAAGGTGACTGGATCAAAGTTGAAAGATTTATAGTTATGTCGACGCCCGTCGGTACACTCGGAGCGTCGTTCGAAATTTGAAACGCTTTTTTTCTCGCAAGTACACTCTCAAAGCCGGTGAACAAAATAACTCAAAGACCATCGATCTTTCTCAAATTTTTAGCACTCTTTCTGACAGTGAAAATATAGTATCTGATCGAAGGATTTTTTTTCCGATGTGAACTTTCGATTTGATGATTACGAAAAATACCTATTTATTTTGCAAAAATCAACACTATCACTTTGAACACGGGTCATTTTTTAAAATTCGATGTTTCGGAAACTTCTTCGATTAATCATAGGATAAACTAATATACTAACGAAATCTGTTGAATTCATCGATGTTGGATAACCTGCGCGGAAAAAAATGATTCGTCAAAATTAATAGTTGGTGTTTATAAATTATTGAGGAAAGATGAATATAATGCAGTTTCACACTGTAACACAATCATGTTACAGCACTTTTAGGAAAAAATAATGGATCAGACTTGCTTTTTTTACTATTCGAACCGATGGAAATGCAGATTTAAACTGTAAAAAAATCATAATAAAGTAAACTGTCGAATGTAATGTAAACAGTAATGTAAACTGTAATGTAAACTGTAATGTAATGTAAACTGTAATGTAATGTAAACTGTAATGTAAACTGTAATGTAATGTAAACTGTAATGTAAACTGTAATGTAAACTGTAATGTAATGTAAACTGTAATGTAAACTGTAATGTAATGTAAACTGTAATGTAAACTGTAATGTAAACTGTAATTTAAACTGTAATGTAATGTAAACTGTAATGTAAACTGTAATGTAATGTAAACTGTAATGTAAACTGTAATGTAAACTGTAATGTAAACTGTAATGTAATGTAAACTGTAATGTAAACTGTAATGTAATGTAAACTGTAATGTAAACTGTAATGTAAACTGTAATGTAAACTGTAATGTAATGTAAACTGTAATGTAATGTAAACTGTAATGTAAACTGTAATGTAAACTGTAATGTAAACTGTAATGTAATGTAAACTGTAAAAAGTAAACTGTAAAAAAATCATAATAAAGTAAACCGTGATAAAGTAAACTATCGAATTTACAAATTAAATATAAGATATCGCGGTACTCAATGCGTAAAATATACGGAGTACCTTAAAAAAAAGTGAGATTAGACTGGTAATTATTGATTTGAACCGTAAAATTCTTCAACGAGCAAATGTTAAAAATGAGATTAAATTCTATTGAAATTTGGTATTGTCCTCTGAAAAATGTGGTGTGAGTTTAAATTAAAAACTGCAGTGTACACCTTGCAAATTGTATCGTAGCTCGGTATTGTTTAATACGTACAGATTTAATTTTTACAGAGCCAATTCTCATTTTTTAACAAATCGGGCAAAGCATATTTCGATAACGGGTTGTTGAATACTAGTACCGATATTTAAATTAATTAGTGTGATACATGAAAAAAAAATTCAAATCGCTCAGTAGAAGTTTCAGCCGACATTGCGCGGTACACCGCGTGTACCTCGAATTTTTACAATGTGCACTGTAAACGCGTGACCGCGTCAACTCGGGGGTTAAGGCGTTCAAACCTGCACGCCTGAATCAACAAAGAAAAATTCTATCGCGTGGTCGCCCTCAGTCACGACATCTACTCAGTGCTCTTTTGGATCTCGTGGCGTAAAGTTTTGCGCAGTGTCTTCGAGAAACGACAATTATTTATAATCAATGTGAAAACGGACACACACACACAGTGAAGAAAAGTGCCGTGAAAGATGTGTTGCTGCTGAAAAGAGGACGTAAAAACGAAGTGAGTATTGTATTTGTACTTTTCTATCTCGCTTTCACGTATAATGATGCTTGGTGTACATAAGCTACACTGTAAAAAATTTCTGTATAAAAATGAATACACAAGTGTAGGAAGTTTTTATGCGGATACCGCTTATGAAATTTCAGATAAGATTTTGAAAATCCAAAACAGGTTATTTTAAAAATGAAAGTGTAGCTCCGTAATATTAATATACTTGTGCGTGTGAAAAATAATGCACGTGTAAATAAATAATCACATCCAAGTATATTAAAATCAAGAACCATTTGCTGATATCAAAATACGAGTGTATATTAAATTCAAGAACCATTTGCTAATATCAGCATACGGGTGTGTATTAATTTCACGGAAACAAAGTATTATCTTTAATGTACACTGTAAAAAGCTTCTGTGTAAAAATTAATACACAAGTGTATGATGTTTTTATGCGGACGCCGTTTATGAAATTTCAGATAATATTTTGAAAATCCAAAGCAGGTTATTTTAAAAATAAAAGTGTTGCTCCGTAATATTAATATACTTGTGCGTTTGAAAAATAATGCACGTATAAAAAAATGTTCACATCTATGTTTATTGAAATCAAGAACCATTTGCTGATATCAATATACGAGTGTATATTAAATTCGTTCGTATATTAAGTTCGTAAAATTCATTTCTTTTGTGCCTTAAATGTAGTGTAAATTTAATATAATTTTCACATTGTTTCATGTGATTTTCATCAGCGTTTATGATTTTTTTTTTCAATTCCAGTTTCGCACTTTTGAATAAATCTGTTGTGATCATGCATTGTACGTATCGTAAAATTCAGATTCACATATATTATATTTTTCAGGTTGCTGTAAATAAATTTCAAACTTGTTTTGTATTTTCAATGCTCTGTTTTTTTATAGTTGATTTATTATACATCTGTAGTAATTTTTAATTGAAGAGACGGGTTAAGGCGATACATTTTCCACAAATTTACAAACTAGTCTTTGAAATTACATGTTGCATCTGTTAAATTCTATATCCACATTAGATTTTCATGTTCCTGTTTTAAATTTGATTCCATCTACTGTTCGTAAAATTCAATTTCTTCGTATCTTAAATGTATTGTAAATTTCACATCATTTTTTACAGTGTATTCACTATCTGCATTATTTGCTATTTCACAGTATAAAAATTTGTCAATCAAGTCGTTCATTTCATAACATTTTTAAATGCAAAAATTCGTGGGTCCGCTCGTTCACTTTGAACAGTTTCACATAGTAAACATTCGCAAGTCGGTCCATCTATTGTTTAAAGTTTCACATTGTAAACATTCGTGAGTCGGTCCATCTACTGTTTACGGTTTCACATTGCAAAAATTCGTGAGGCGGTTCATCTACTGTTCACAGTTTCACACTGCGAAAATTTATCGATCGCTCAGCATAAACTCAATAGTCCTACAGTTCTTTGTGTGAAACGTGGCGTGCACTTTTTAGACTTTTTAGATGGGATTTCCATCAAAATTTACAGGATTTTTTTTTCCGTGTGGTTCCTAAGAGCACTACTCACCGCAAAAGACATTTTTGAGAGGCGCTTCTCGGACATCTGCTATAAATCGATTATAGATAAATATTTTGACAGAAAAAAATTACAGTGTTCTTCGGATGATACCTTTTCGAATATCTTATTTTTGTCGAAATGTAGGACCTCAATTTAAAAAAAAAATCGTAAAAGTAAGCTGTTTTCTATTGTCACAACTAGGCATAACCCGTTGAGGCATCTGGCCACCATGTAATTTTTCTCTTTTTTTTATTATTATTTTTTTAATAAACCCTGAACTGTTAAGAACAATTTAAGCCATAGTACGTATTGAAAAACGTAAAATTGACCAAGTTACAGTTATTTTTGGGCAGGAAGGTTGAGCCGCTGCGGGCGGTCGACCGTGCGGTTCGATCCGTGTTTATAACTCGCACGGTTTAGCTCACGCAGCTGTCCTGCGTTATCTCGAAACTATATTTTTTGAACTGGTACTATCGAAATATCATAAACTATCGGTCCGATTGCTTTAAAATTTTTGCACAATACTTTTGCATACATTATCTAAAATGTCACGTACGATTTTTGCGATAACTTCATTAGTTTTTGTTTTATTATTGTTTTTGATCGAAAAATTTCGGTGAAAAACATTTTTTCTTCGGCTCACCATAATTTTTTTAATGGTCGAAAAAAAAACCGCTGCGCTACATTGTAGCAACACTACTCACGAATGGGCTGATTTTTTTTCTGTTGTGACATGACCGGGTAACAGCTGGGACAACGACCGTGCGTATCGTGCGGAGGGTCTCCTCGGCAATGTGCATAACGGCGCGATTTTTTAATATTTTAAACGGAAATTTATTAATGTTATTCTTAAAGCCTTTTCTGACGTTGTATAAATAGAAATAGAATAGAAATATTCCGGCCCATACTTTCGATTTTATTATTTTTTGTTTTATTTTTATTATTTTATTATTATTGACGCCTTAAGCTACACTGTATCGCGTTTGCCGATGGTACGGGGAACTGTGGAAAAGGCGTCCCGGTATTGACGGCCCCATATTCTTCTGATTCTCAGGTGCACAGACGTTTTACTCAAGAATCTACACCAAGGTCTCAGAACCACCAGGGTCGATTATGTATATATATATATATATATATGTGTGTATATATGTATATATAATGTGTGTGTGAACATATTTGTATGTATATACGCACAATTTATTCCATACGGCTTCGAGTACGAAGATTTGTTCTTCAATTTAGTACGAGGACACTATGGTATAAGGGTGTACTTTGTATACCTCTAGCTACCTACAGCAAGGACACCTATAGCGGTTTCTTTATCCACCCAGTGCTGTCGTGCATCATCAACCATATATAAATTTATATATATATATATACAGGGTGTCCTGTTATGAATGGATAATTCAGCAACTGTCGATAGGTGAGATCATGTCCTACTATATGCTGGAATTTCAGTTTAGTAAAAGTCCCACGGTTATCGAGATAAAAATCATCTGTTTTTGGCTTTTCGCATGCCTTTTCTACAAATCATAACTTTTTTTGACCCGGTTAAAAAAAATACTCTCGGTTATTTGTTTTATCTAGAAAAGTCTTCTCTTTAACCTTAAATGTTGAGAAAACTTTGTGAAAAAAGATCTTACGCAGAATTTTCATACAAACCAATTCGAACCAATTCGAACACCAGCTGGCGGTGTAAAAAAAATGTACTACGCATATCATGCCAATTATTTAAAAAAGTTGTTTGGTTATTGTCGATTCATATCATTTTTAGAAATGGCATACGAAAAACCAGAAGTAGATGATTTTTTTCAAAAATTAACACAAAGCCCAAAATCTCGAATACCGTGGGACTTTTACTAAACTGAAATTCCAGCATATAGAAGGACTTGATCTGACCTATCGACAGTTGCAGGATTATCCATTTGTAGCTGGACACCCTATATACCTGTATGTGCATACAAGCGTGGCAAAATACAGCTACTACGAACGTAGATCACGCATTTGGCACGGTAAAACATATCACACCCTACCGCGTATATCCAACGCAAGGCAAACGTCGCTGTATCTCTTCGAGCTTCTCCGGATGCAACCACAGCTAAGAAAGAAAGAGAAACATTCATCTCTCTCTCTCTCTCTCTCTCTCTCTCTCTCTCTCTCTCTCTCTCTCTCCCTCTCCGTCCCTCACTACTGTAGCCTCACACTCTCTCTTTTTCCCTCTGTTCTTTTCCTTCTTGTATTGGTAGCCTTTACCGAGTCCGAGGACCTATTTTGTCACGCTACTGCAGTTCCTGCTCTCGGGTGCATATATTTATCGACAACTAAAAGTCCGCGGGTCTTATCCGACTTAATTTACGCCGTGCGCGTAACGCTCGAAGCTATGTCCCCCCCCCCCCTCTAATTTGTATCAGTTAATAAATTTATACGTCGAATATTGCGGGCTTATTGGAACAATTAGTGGCGACATATTCGGGAAAAAAGAACGCACCCTGCGCCGCATTCGCGTGTTCCACGCTAAATGTCCACAGCTCGATCGACAAACACATCGATTATTTTGTTTCACGCTGAGAAATTATTATCATCATAACGATAAGTGCCATTTAGGATATACGTATGTATATAGGTATATATATAATAAATAATCATTTATATATATATATATATATATATATATATATATCGACTAAAGACCTCCCTGGTAGCGCGTGGAGACCCTCAGGGCATCTCGAAGTCGTCGGTAGGCCGCCAGCATCACCGATCGAGAGCTTTGAGATATAGAAAGGGAACACCACCCGAGCAAATCTCAGTGCTACGGGTATTATCCCCGATTATATATGTAACGCCCACCGCAGACGTTCACCCATAACACAATCCAGATATATATGGTAGATATATGGGAAACGTGATTTTAAAGACATTATACTTCGAGGAGCGTCCTCGAAGACAATTGTCCGCATATTCAACATTATGTGAACCCTTTGTTGAATTCACATTTGGATAAATGTATGAATATGCATATAAAAATCGTATTGAAGACTGTCCCGTCACCAAAGCAACGGGTTTGAAAATATTGATGTCTGTTCACAAATGAGTCAAGTGTGTTGATAGCAGATATTATATAGGTTCGCTATATATGAATTCATTAAGGCCTTCGGCCACAGTAAAGGGTATAAAATCATGTGCGAATTTAACCATTTTTTTCTTATGAGAAAGTAATTCACACATAAAATTAATTACACATCTATTTAGTATGAATATCAAACTGTTAGAAATTTTTTTTTCTTCCGATGTACAAAATGGTCGATTACTCGAAACTTCTCGAAACAGCTTTTTTCCAATTGGCGTGACAAATAAATTCAACCATTTTCACTCGATTTAATTCAAGTTTAAAAGTTATGTTCCTAATTGCATTTCGCTGAGAAGTACGTACGGAATTTCTGATTAATCGAAAACTTGTCATTTTATGAGCAGTTTATGAACGAAATTTTTCACTGCAAATTCATTTTTTAAGTTAAAATACCTACAACTTTTGAAAAAAAAAACAATATTTTTCAAATTCCGTACGTACTTCTCTAGGTATTCTAATGAAGATTGACGAGAATTTTTGTTTCTTGTTCTAGGTAAAAAATTGTGGTTGGTAAATTTCAGGCCGTGGAGCGCCTAAAAAAAGATAACAAAAGAAAATATTAGTAGTCGGCCATTTTGTACATCGAAAAAAATATATATGTTACCTAACAGCTTGATATTCATACTAAATAGATGTGTAATTAATTTTATGAGTGAATCACTATTTTATACGAAAAAAGTTTGTTAATTTCGCACATCATGTTCTACCAGTTAATGTGGCCTAAGGCCCCAAGTATGAAATGTCCGATTTTTATCTTCTAAACTTGAATGGTCTCAAATATTGGCGCAACAGTAACGTTACACCTTGCTGCTAATCCACGCTTATGTTAGTTTGAAATATATACCCTTCCACTGCAACTTTCAGCTCATCATTATGCATCTTGATCTCAGGTTACCCACATGGTTTTTTTTCAAGATGAGAATCGCCAAATCGGCACTTCTGGAACTATTGACGTATTCTGCGTTCATTAGCCACATCCTTGACGAAACACTTGACATTTCGAGTTGTCGAGGCTGCATTGGTTCCACGGCGGAACTTATATTCGAAACTAACACGATTTTTTTACTCATCCATGATTTACAAAATCTAGTCTGCAGAAGGCAATCCGACAGATAATAACAAACGAAAACGGGCATCTGAAAGCCGGACGACGTATCTTCATCATAAAAATAATTTTAACAAACTGTCAAAGTGAAATATTGGAGATATCGGATATTAAACTTGGTACTGAAGTAATCGGACATTTCATACGCAAGGAGCTTCGTGACAACTGACGATATGTTACCATTTGATTCAAATTTATACACTAAATTCTTTGTCATATACTGAATGTACCCGTGAAATTTTAAATCGATCGTCCACACCATATCTATAAAACTTACAATCGAAGAAACACTTTTTAACACAGGGAGATGCCTTATTGTCATAATGTAAAGGGAGACGAAGTTGTCATAATGTACTGAATGATTTGACAGTTTTTCACTCAGTACATTATGCCACTGACGACGAAATGTCGTAATGGACTGAGTCAACAACTGTTTGATTCGACAGTTTTTTACTCAGTCCATTATGAAAAGTTCGTCATCAGTGTCATAATGTATTGAGTGATTTGACAATTTCTCACTCAGTTCATTATAACAATTTCGTCATATATGTCATAATGTACTGAATGATTTGACAGTTTTTCACTCAGTCCATTATGAGAATTTCGTCATCAGTGTTATAATGTAGTGAGTGATTTTACAGTTTTTCACTCAGTCCATTATGAGAATTTCGTCATCAGTGTTATAACGTGCTGAGTGATTTTACAGTTTCTCTCTCAGTCCATTATGACAATTTCGTCCTCAGTGTCATAATGTACTGAGTGATTTGACCGTTTTTCACTCAGTCCATTATGAGAATTTCGTCACCAGTGTCAGAACGTATTGAGTGATTTTACAGTTTCTCACTCAGTCCATTATGACAATTTCGTCCTCAGTGTCATAATGTACTGAGTGATTTGACAGTTTTTCACTCAATCCATTATGACAATTTCGTCATCCGTGTCGTAATTTACTAAGTGATTCGACAGTTTTTCACTCAGTCCATTATGACAATTTAGTCATCAGTGTCATAATGTACTGAGTGATTTGACAGTTTCTCACTCAGTCCATTATAACAATTTCGTCATCAGTGTCATAATGTACTGAGTGATTTGACAGTTTTTCACTCAGTCCATTATGACAATTTCGTCATCCGTGTCGTAATTTACTGAGTGATTAGACAGTTTTTCACTCAGTCCATTATGACAACTTAGTCATCAGTGTCATAATGTACTGAGTGATTTGACAGTTTTTCACTCAGTCCATTATGACAATTTCGTCCTCAGTGTCATGATGTACTGAGTGATTTGACAGTTTCTCACTCAGTCCATTATGAGAATTTTGTCATCAGTGTCATAACGTACTGAGTGATTTTACAGTTTCTTACTCAGTCCATTATGACAATTTCGTCCTCAGCGTCATAATGTACTGAGTGATTTGACAGTTTTTCACTCAGTCCATTATGACAATTTTGTCATCAGTCTCATAATGTACTGAGTGATTCGACAGTTTCTCACTCAGTACATTATCACAATTTCGTCATGTGTCATAATGTACTAAGTGATTTTACAGTTTTTCACTCAGTCCATTATGATAATTTCGTCATCAGTGTCATAATGTACTGAGTAATTTGACAGTTTTTGATAACATTTTTAACATTTTTTTCACACTATTTCATGCGTAAAACTGCCATTTATACGATAAAAATAATGTTAAAGAGTGATCGATGATCGATTTACAATTTGAAGAGTGCATTCAGTATATGACAAAGGATTCACCGTATAAATTTGTATCAAAGCGTAACATATCGTCAATGGTCCCCAAACTTCTTAATGACTTAATGTATATATTGTCCGTACCACTTCGTTTTTTCGGAATACGTCATTATGATGCGAAAACCATGTTGCATTTATAATGAAAGACAGCAAGGTTTATCTCCTTGTCTCTATCTTTCTCTCCCTACACTTTGCTCATCTGCACCAGTTTTTCCATCGATCTTTGCATTGTTCTCTCCGATCCCCGGAAATCGCGCGTCTCATTGGGAAGTAATTCCTCTATTCGAATTTCTCTACTAGACAACAGTTTTGCATTATTTGCGAACCGTTTTCTTTTCTTTTGATCTTATTGGTTAATGCCATTGACTGATAACATTGATTATCAGTAGGTGAATTTTAAAGTTTGTCATATTCGATGCGCGTTGAAAACAATGAGTGTTTGGGTTCAATGAACACACGTGAATTTGGACAAATCATTTCGCTTATAGGCTTCGGGAATAGCGAGATAGATTTCTTTTTTGATAGCGCTTCGAAAACACAGAGAGAGAGAGAGAGAAAGAGAGAGAGAGAGAGAGAGAGAGAGAGAGAGAGAGAGAGAGAGAGAGAGAGAGAAAACACGACAAGGTTGGACCGACACCTACACAACATAACTGTGCGCGGGATAATTGTTTGACGAGCTACGTGTGAGCGCACGTATCTCCCGATCCTCTCTCGTTCTCTCGTAATTATGCCTGAGCTCATACACCCCGTGCCTCGAATATTTCGTTCCTTGGTTATGGCGACCCAACACACACCCACACACACACACGCACACACACGCACACACACACACACACACACACACACACACACACACATACACATACACACACACACACATACACACACAAACACACACACACACACAAACGCCTTTCAAATCCTTTGAAAAAAAATTCGCGGCGAAAATAATCCGGAGGACTTCTTTATCTCGTTACAAATGTCATCGTCCGATCTTTCTCGTCACTTTTTCCTCATCCGTCCTCTGGTTACTCGTTGGTCTCGCTTCTCTATTTTTTTTCGTTCTTCTCCTCTCCGCGCCCTCTGCCATTTCGTTCACAATCCGCAAATATTTCTCTCCCGTGACCTTTTCAATACCGAATTATTCGGTCATGTGCCTCGTGAATGGTGCGCTATATGGAGGATCGCGTGGACGTGTGCGAGGGTAGATTGTACTGTTACGTCGCGTACCTTCACTCTGGAATAATATAAATTCTTAAGCATCAACGTGACGGTCTCCTTCTCGCTCTCACGTGGTCTCCTTCGCCCCTCTCTCTTTCTTTCTCACTCTGTCTCTTTCTCTCTCGTACGAGAGTTTTCGATCTCCTGGGCGCAAGGCGGTCAGGAAGGATCGCAAAATCCTTCGCCTTACGATCCGTCAGCCCACACGCTACCGCGCGCTCTCTGGCGATGTGTGCACAAAGATCTTCGTACGCGGAGACACCTTGATTGACGTGAGGGTATGTAACAAAAGTTCCTTGACCCCCACCTCTTTTCCTGTGCCCTCCCCCCCCCCCGCGGCTTCTCCTCTGCCCGCCTCGTGGGACACACGACGTCAAACCGACTCGAGAATTCATAAGTAATTTAATCAAGTGTGCGTACGCGCCCGCACGAGGACACATTTAGCCCAATGACGCATCGAAAAAAATCCGAACTACGAATTCGTGTCACATAAACCGAGTACAGAATTCAATTCGCCATATTGCCGACGCATAATTCATCAGCACGAAGTTCAACTGCGCGGCTTGGATCGTTAGGCTGTGCCACAAGTCGTTTTTTTTTAACGTAATTTTGCACAATTTGAGGAGTAACATTGCTTTTTTTCATGGCTGTTGCAGTTTTTTGTATGATCAACGTTTTTTTTAATGATGAGATTGAAATTAAGGGGGTATCCCTATCTGGAAACTTCAAAAAATATGGTTTTGCATATTGTTATAGTGTGAACTTTCGAGAATATTTTTAAACCAACCGGATTCTGAAATTCTAAATATATATATATATATATATATATATCCGGTTAGTTTAAAAATATTCTTGAAAGTTCACACTATAACAATATGCAAAAAAAATATTTTTTGAAGTTTCCAGAGAGGGATTCAAAAAAAGACTGTATTAGACTGATTCAAAAAAAAAAAATTTTTCTGGATTCTCGTGCTATTGTTGGGCACTGATAAAACAAAATTTCTCTAAAAAGATGGGCGCGGTCACTCAATTTTTAGAGGTGGCTATCTCGACTTTTTTGTATTTGAATTTTTTTTAACGAACGTATTGCATTTAAACATAGTCATGGCTTCGGATTACGGATAAAAATCGGAAAAGTTTTGAGTTTGTTCTTTTACAAACATAACAGAGAAAAACTGACCATACGTCGAAGTGCACACGAAACGATGAAAGAAATTTTCGAACAATGGAAATGTGCTGAAATTCCAACGCGTCGATTGAATAACGCAATCTTGAAATCAATAAAACTCCATCTAGTCTGGAAACAACTTTTAAAAAATCGAGTTAAAAAGAATTTGCCGTCACAAATATCGAAGGAGCGTAAATTTAAGAGAGATTTGGACAAACTGTTCAACGTTGCACATTTTCTTCCTGCCCAAAATGTTAACGAACTTGAGAATGGCTGGGAAGAAATGTAAATGAGTTTGAAGATAATATAAGCGTAGCATTTTGAAAATGTAAATATACGATTTATGAATAAAAGCTTATAATTTAATTTTTCGTAAAAAGTGCAAAATGTTAATGCGTATAAATAAATCTACATGAATAACGAGAGTAGTATAGACGCCATTATTGATCTACCTGGATTTGAATTGTGAATATTGCACCCTTTTCAAATTGTTAGAGTTTATTTTTGTTACGAAAAAGCTGCTGGATGTGATTTTTATCCGTAATCCGAAGCCATGACTATGCTTAAATGCAATACGTTCGTTAAAAAAATTCAAATACAAAAAAGTCGAGATAGCCACCTCTAAAAATTGAGTGACCGCGCCCATCTTTTTAGAGAAATTTTGTTTTATCAGTGCCCAACAATAGCACGAGAATCCAGAAGGAAATTTTTTTTTTGAATCAGTCTAATATATATATATATGTATATATATAATTTGTATATTTAAATATTATTATTATACGTGAGGATGTGTCGACATAAATATATATTCCTACCCCTTTCAGCAATCCATCTGCTAGTATCGCAGACAAAAAAATGTTTACAAATAGCTGTTATTTGTGTAAAAGTGATAATATCAGGATTTAAAAAAAAGTCCTCTCCACGCTATGAAGGCCAGTTTCAAGAATCTTTGACTGGAATTTAAACATATTTATTAATTATCAAGTTATACAACTTTAAACTAGAAAAGTTAATTTTCAGTATGAAACAAATAGGGACAAAATTATCCAGCGCTACCCACTCCAGACTTGAGTTAAAAAGCACAAATTTAGCATGAATTTTTTTGTACATCAAATAGTATTGTTTAAACACGTAACACAGAACATTTTTTTCCATATGCCCTATTATATATACAGGGTGTTAGGAAGGTCGACAGGGTGTTAGGAAGGTCGCCTTAAGGAGCTAATAGGTCGCCTCGTTAAGAACGTATCTAACCTAGGTTACCTTAGTCCAAAGTCTAAGGATTTCGAGTTATAATGGTAAGTATGATTTTTGTAACATGTCCCGAAATTAGGTACTAACTTGTTCACCTCTTATGTTAATGCTATTTTTCTTAAATAGCATCAACATAAGAGGTATTTTAATCTTTTTTTTTAAGTTTTTAATTATTCAACAGGTCCCGTTTAGTTAGTTGTGTGGATACAGATGATTGTATTGGTGTTTGTCGATTGAATGCACATTAAGCTAAGACGCAAATAAGTTTACAGTTACCTATTATTGTCTGTTTGAACATTATGAACAAGTTAGTGCCTAATTTTGGGAAATTTTCCAAAAATCACACTTACCATGATAACCCAAAATCCTTAGACTTTGGACTAGGGTAACCTAGGTTAGATATGTTCCTGACGAGGTGACCTATTACCCTCTTAGGGCTTCGTATCGACCGTCCTAACACCCTGTGTTCATTTATTTATTATTTGACTTTGTTTAAATAATTAAGTGAATCATCGATCATTATTCAATCAACTGACGATTTTTACTCTCTGGAATGCTACTCTTTTCATTCTTCTTGTTTTTGTTTTAACATTCGATATATATATATATATATATATATATATATAATGTAAGGGCATGATGAGAAAAAATATTTGCTCCTACCCCTTTAAACGCATCTGTCCGTATCGAAGCCAAAAAAATCATTTTGCAAATAGCTGTCATTTCAATGTAACATTTGAACGAGTAAAAATCGTCAATTAATTCGTTAATCGATTAGTGCTCCACGTTCGTATCGTTATTGCTCGGTTATGAATCGATAAAACGATTTTTTTTTGCGGTATCAAAGGTACGATATCGCGTGCATGAAACGTTAAGTGGCTTGAAGAGTGCAGAAGAACGGCGAAGGGCGAGAGAGAAAGAGAGGGAGAATTTGCCCTGTTGGGATCGTGTCTCGCCCGCGAAATGAACGTTTAATGGAATATCGCTCCAGAGGTTTTACTCTATCGTCTCGAGTGCATATGCACACCTCTGGGGAGGGAGAGGGCGCGTGTATGCCACTCTCGCGGCTTGTATTAAAGAGCCTCCCTTTCTTTTCGAGCTTTAGTATCATTGGCGGCAAATTAAAAGCGGAGCCTCAAAGCGACCGAAGAAAATTGAAAGCCGCGACTCCAGTCTCTCTCTCTCTCTTTCTCTATCTCTCTCTCGCTTCGCCTTTCTTCCTCCCTGTCTCTATCGTCCTCTCTATTCCAGAGAGGGAGACAGAGAGAGGGTCATTTCTACTTCTCTTCTCCGGGTCATTTCTACTCCGCTACAGTTCTCGAAGTACCAACGCGCTCTTGCGCCGCTACCACCCCGTGGAAATAAATCGAGGCACGCAAACTAATTCCTTTATCGACTTGAAATTGCCAATGATACTTCTTATCGCCCCGCACCAATGAGGAACACACTTTAGTGCGGCTCGAATTATTTTTCCTATTTTCGAAAATAAATTCGCAGTCACAGGCCTGGACAATTTTTTCCATAAAATGTGACCATGAAATGTTTTGTTCATTGTGCTTGCTACGTTTTGATTTGAAAATCTGAAATAATTCGTGAATATGACCTTCAGTGTGTAATTTTAAGTTCAATCATCGCGGTTTCTATAAAATCATTATAGTACAAGGAAAAAAATGTTTAACATTTTTTATAGCAAAAAAAATGTTAACTTTTTTTCCATCGCAAAGAAGTGTTCATAAAAACGTTTTATAGCAAAATGAAGAATTTTTTTTCATAGCAAAACAAGAGGTTTGATTTATAGAAAGAACGCGAACAACCCAAACAACCTTGGTATTTAAAAAATCTGACACACCTCATGAAGATGGCCCTCGGTGATTACTTTTTAGTAAAATTATTGTGGTTTTTATAAAATCATTATAGTTCAGGGAAATAAGGGTTTTAATCTTTTACAGAAAAAAAGGTTTTATTTTCTTTATAGAAAGCAGAGGTTTTTGTTGTTTTTTGTTATAGGAAGAGCGAAGTTTTTTCAATGTTTATAGAAAAAAGCGTTTTTTTTTAAATAGAAAAACAAAAGTTTTTATTTTTAATTGTTTACAGAAAAGAGAGGCTCTTATTTCCATTTTTTTGCTGTAAAAATATGTATTTCCATTTTTTTACAGCAAAAGAGAAGTTATTATTTTCTTTCTCTCTTGTGTATGTACTATCCTGGCGATTATTTATTGCTTGACAGTGGACTTCGTAACGATAAGACGAGTAAACAAAGTTGCGAGAAAAGTATATACGCAAAAGAAAAAAAATCAACCTATGTTATGGGAAAATTGGAAAAAAATAGTTTTTTTTTTTGCGAAAATTCAAAAAAATCGTAGAACATACATGATGGTATCGATGCGACACATCTACATTTTCCTTTTGGACGTCACGTTTCGGGCCACCCTGTATATATATATATATATACACATATATATATAGTAGTAGTATTTATTCTTTCACATGTTTACCCTTGCGGTCTTTTACAATCTCCTGTCTCTTTCTCTTTTTACAATATGTTTTCTTTTTTGCCATATTTCTATTATTTACATTGTATATAATATATATATGCATTTTGCTGCTCGTGCAATATATATATTGCACGAGCAGCAAAATGCATACGGAAGTTCTAAAGCCCATCAGCTGACTCGCGCTTTGACTGTGTGCATTAAAACCCCGTTACCGCGCGCACGGGTTTATTCTCATGAGACGATGTACCGGCGAACCTACTCTCTCGGAAGTACGAATTGGAAGCTTCTCTCTCTCTCTCTCTCTCTCTCTCTCTCTCTCTCTCTTCCTCGCAACCTCCGATATTCCGTGTTAATTTTAAATACGCGCATCTTGACCCGACCCAGTGACTTCGCGGGGATTCTCGCGTGAGCTCTTTTGCTCTCATCCTTTACGGGGAAAAGAAAGATTGTAATAAGCGATGGGAATCCGCATGTTCGGTACACGATCGCTACGCAAAAGGGGGCGCACGGAGAACATCTGCTTTGGAAGACGATCTACCGTGGACATATAGTTATGGAGCTGCTGTTCGATATTATATATATATATATAAGCGTGTAGCCAATATTCACCAGTGCAAAAATGTGCACTTAAGATATATATTAATGTGTATATTATATTAATATATTATAAATATATATATTAGGGTGGCACAAATTTGAGCTCTATTTGTTTTTCCTTTTTCTCACCATCCAATTATCTTCTGTGAAGAAATAAAAAATTGTCGCGAAAGCTTTGGCGACCAATGAATATTAAGTGGTCGCCAAAGAGCTTCGAAATTTTCAATTTTCGCCATCGATATAATTTTCGGGATGTATACTGAAGGTTCATATGAAATTTGACGTCAATTAGTGGAAGGAAACTTGAGATTTGATGTGGATCAAGTTGAAAAAAAAATAGTTTCGAAAAAAAACGCGTTTAACGTTTTCAGTACAAGTTCAGGCAACCGCGACTATCTAGGTAGTATAATGGCATGTTATACTTACGTTATATTGATCGAACATTCCTACTCGGTAAAATGCGCCTTCCTTGACTTCAAAATGATGATTTTCGGAAGCTCGTGCTTCCCTGCGAGCAGCTCTGGCTTCCTTAGAAGCTTCTGAAGTTCGTAGCTCCGGCCGGTCGGGCCTATTCTGGTCTCGTGTCAAATCGCTATTTCCACGTAAATTTGGAATTGGCAATTTTGAAATGTCCTTTTGAGGACATATTCGTAAGAGTACATACTTCAAGATAATTCCAAAAACTCGATTTTTCAAAAATGTTTAGACTAGAATACTGCCTTAACCCTTCGACTGCAAACTTTCGCCACGAACCTACCTCTGACTGCATGTGAGATCGATCGGACCAGACTCATTTCAGATCGTTGTCTGTCGGTAAATATGCATTTTTTTTAGAGACATTTTTTGTAATCAATGATTCTTATTTGATGGTCCAAAATTTGTTTTTTAAGAAAAACAAAAATTAAGGGCCCAAACATTCCTTCAGGGTGTGGGAGACTCTTCTCCAAGTGGGAGAAGCGTTTAAAAATACGTACTTGCGTGAAAACGATAATAACTTTTCTTTTTAATATAATAAAAAATTCTGTGAGGTTTTTGTGAGGAAAAATGCGGATTTTGTGAGGTTTTTGTGAGGCAAAATGGGAAATGGGCCATTTGACCCAAAACAAGCGGGGTCTTCTGAGCATGTATAACTAACATTATAACAGCATTAAAACTAAAGTGTAGCCAGTTTGTATTAAAAATCAGGTGTTTAAGGCAGTTCTGTAGGTATACGTATGAGCCAAAAGTTTCGGTCGAATCGTATAGTAACATCCAATGACTATACGATGCTGTTGGTTGTAAATTTTTGACAGAGCCTGTACCCTCCATATGTCCCACACATTCGCTCCTCATGCATAGATAGGTCTCATACTCGTATAGAGAGCGGCGCTGTAATCGTGGCAACAGCGCGATTTTCCTGCAGTCATAGCGTTGAGCTTCCTACGATCCGGTTTCCGCGAAATATTTTATGTAAATTTAAAAAAGCGTGAAAATATCAACCTAAATGCAATACAAAGGAAAGTTTACAAGAAAAAAGGCGCTTGCTAAAAGACTGAAAGCTGTGGCAGCCATGTGTCAAGCAAATGCGGCTAAACGCGATGCAAATAACCATAACCTCAACGATAAGCAACAAAAATTCGCTGTCGAAGAACGTCGGATCGTGGATTTACAACATCTTGCCGACAGTTTAAATTGTATTCGCTGTAACAAAGACAAATACATGCATAAATACATGCATAAATTGAACAAATTAAATTTGTTTGCAGAATAAATTTATTTCACGTCCGTCTCAGAATTACTACAACTCGGGGAAAAAAACACGCTTCGAGTTCCCAGACCACGCGCCGATCAGCTGGCTGCAGCGTACACTGTTGCCATTCCGTTACAGATGGTTGGGCCCGAGTTCGGTGTGGAATAAAATTACCACTTTTCATAAGTCGATATCTCCGAAACTAACGGTCAAAGTTTGTCATTTTTTTTTTAATCAATCCCACAATAGTACTGCGTACACGTGTGTTTTTATTTCGAAACCCTAAGATCCGTTTAGAACCTATATCGAGAAATGCGAGCAAACTCCTATCGGTTTACGTGTTAGGTATAGGGATCGCGTATAAAAATACCCATATTTAATTGCAATTATCTCGTGAAACGGTGAGTCGAATTGAATTTTTGGGCATCAGTCCATGAAGGTCATATCTACACCATACTTAGACTTCAGCCAATTCCTGATATTTGACCAAAACTGAAGAACTACCTTAAACCCCACCCCAAGTACCTGTGAATCTTTCTACAAAAACTAGTTCTTCTTTTCAGAATGCGAAAGTACAAGAGAAAACCTAACGACCTATAGTCTCCAAAGAACTGAGTAAGGGAACATTCGAGCGCTGCACTGCGGCCTCATAGATTAGCTTATTTTGCGATAGTCAGTTGAAAAAAAAAATCGGGTCAAAACGACCCAGTGTGCAGTTGAAGCGTTAAGGGGAGGGTAGGGGTTTGCACTTTGAAAATCGATTTTTTTGTCTTTTCTTATAGTTAAACATTTCAAGAATATAATCTCGAAATTTCAAGTCAATCAGAGCAAAACTCTCGAAGTTATTGACTATTCAGTCCCGCTCCTCTAACACTGTAGCTCCGACAGCTAAAACTTCAAACGCGTTTTTCTCGAAACCACTTTTCCAAAGTCCATGTTCACTGCCATTTGAAAACTACATGACCGATTTATTTCAAACTTGGTACACACTTTCTACATATAAAATACCTCCCCCCAACGGTTAATTTGAGATTTTTTTTACATTGAGGGGATTTTTCATTCCCAAAATGGCGAAATTTTTCGTGAAAAATCGCACTTTTCACTTTACATGACCACCAAGAATTTAGAAATGAAAAAAAAAAATTGTCAAAGACCGTTGGGGGGAGGATTTGATGATACTTTGACTAAATTTTAATGGTACTTGATTTCAAATAATTTCTAGCTGAGATACAGTGAACACCGCAAATCGTGTTTTTCAAAAGGCGTTCTTGGAAAAGCTTTGTCACCGGCTTGTTTGTGGATATTTTCGCGTACAAATTTCACGGAATGTTCTCGAAATGACACTTAACAATGTACAGAAGGTTTCAATAAATTTACTCTATCCATACCCATGCAGAAATTTTGATCGGGATACCCTATGTCCGATCAAATCCCGATCAGGATTTGTCATGGATTCCCCAAAACCGGTATCCCGGTTAGAATCCAACTTGCATCAGTATCGGCATATGTACGACGACGATGGCATCATTTTGAAAATTTTTGCGTCACGTGTATTTTCTATATTACTATGGAATTCCTATCTATAGATAGGAATTTTTGTCTATAGATTCCTATCTATAAAATTCCTATCTATAGATAGGAATTACATAGTAATATCGAAAATACACGTGATGCCAAAATTTTCAAAATTATGCCATCGTCGTCGTACATATTCCGATACCGATGCAAGTTGGATTCTAACCGGGATACCGGTTTTGGGGAACAAGTGTCTGTTTATACTCACCGACATGTCGGTGGGTATAAACATGTATTTAAGACAAATTAAAATCAAATTCACAATGATTAGATTAAAATTTACACCAACCGTGAGTTCTTACGTATTTCGAGAGAAAACATTTCGTCGAGGCAAAGAAATTTTTGCAAAAAAAGTTGTGAGTTTCAAATATTACATTATAAATATGAAAAAAATCACAAAATGAGTTGTGAGTTTCCTCAAGTTGAAGAAAATAAAAATCGAATTCACGACAGTTATATTAAAATTCACACCACAAGTGTAAACGTATTTTGAGAGAAAACATTGTGTTGAGGCAAAGAAATGTTCGCACAAAAAGTTATGTGCAAAAATTTCTTTGTCTCGAGGCAATGTTTTCTCTCAAAATACGTACGAACTCACTTTTGGCGCAAATTTTAATCTAATTATTTTGAATTTGATTTTAATTTGTCTTAAATACGAAAAAATTCACAACTAATTTTGTGAATTTTTTTGTATTTATAATTTCTTGTCAATACATTTGCATTCACAGATTTTGATGTGAATTTTTTTTAATTCACATCAAAATCTCGCGATGAGCAGATAATACGATCTGCCATTTGACATCTTTAGACAAATTTTTTTTTACTGATAGTTTAATGCTCCAAAACTTTATAAATGTTATTTATTTTTATAATAAATTTAACACGTCATAATTCCATTTTTGACATTTTATTTCATCCCGTATTCACCCGTGATCCTTCCCAGATTCCTCAATGATTCCATGGGGAATCTATTTAGAGTCATTAAAGGATCCGGTTCTGGATCCCTAATGGAATCCAGTTTACGGATCTTACATTGAGTCTTCGAATCTGATCCGATATCGGACTAGATCCCGACTGGCAGCCCGGGATACAAGTCCGAATTCAGCTGTATCCCTGCCAAAATTTCTGCACGGGTATAGATGAAAAAAAATTCGCAAAAAAGTGTTTTTTTTTCACGCTAAAACCCCTACCCTCCCCTTAAAAGTCACATTTTTCTCGATCGCAAAATCTCCCCGACAAACCTTAAAACACCACAAGACCACTTTGTTAGTGTCACCCTGTATATGCATCTACATGTTTGTACACATATGCACATTTATGTATTTCCAATGAGAATCTCTACAGGAACTTGGCCTCCCGACATTTGATTTACGGCTCATTACGGCTATACACAGAATCACCGGATTCATCGTTTCACCCCGTGCATTGGCTCTGCACTTGTCGAAGTAACGGGGCATGCGATATTATATATTCGCCCCTCCACTCATACGCGGTGTATTCATTCAGTCGCGGGGCAATGCACATAGGGATACCTATGGTAATCGCGCGTACAAGAAGCCTGGCTAATATATATAATATTGCAGGACCGTGGCCACTCGTGTGTACGTGCATATATTACACGGTGCATGTATAGGCACAGAAGGTAGATGTATACCCCTCATCCGCGCTAGCTTCGGGCGAATCGTATACGGACCGTGGAATCAATACGTAAGATTTATCCGAAAAAAAGTTGTTGCTCTCGGATCTTTACAGCGTCGTTGGTCCGGCAGGCGTGAGACTTTTACGAGGGATTTCGTGGTCTCGAACGGAGCTGTCGTTTCGACGGCTGAGTATACGTCTTTTTGTTCTGACGGGAGTAAAAAAACCAGTCGATTTCAATTACTTTTTTTGGGGGGGAATTGGGATGACGAGGTCGTGATTTTACGAACAATTGATACATCGTCTTGCCAAGATTGAGTTTTTTTTAAATTGATAAATATTTACAAACAGTGGAGTTATTATTTTGCAAACGAAGTACCGTAGTTGCTGGCCAATCGGTGTGGGGGAGTCGGGGCAAGATGATAATGCTAAGGTCGTGTCCAAATGAAACAATAGATATATGAGTCAATGGACTTTAATTATTTTTTAAACTCATCAACGTTTATTAATATTTTAATTTTGGCAGCAAAAAAATCAGTCTTTCTCATTTGTACTAAGGTAAATGTCCCAGTTATTGAACAGCTATGGATCTGGGGTATTGAATACGGTGAGAAAAAAATATAAAGTCGAGAAAAAACCATCGATTTCATGTTTAAATGATACTTTGATATTTTTACTTTCAAACAAAATCACCCTTTAAATCATTTTTAAATGATTTTAAATGAAAAAAAAGAATAACAATGTGAAGCATGCAAATGTCCCAATTATTGAACACCGGAAGTGCCTATGTCCCTAATATTGAACAGGCATGTCCCAGTTATTGAACACTCTCGAGAATTCTTTTTCCGTTCTGAAAATATTATTTTGGGTACAATATTAAGAAATAAAAGTAAAATCAAACACTTAAATAATCTTTTATTAATCACGTAAAAATACAAAAATATATATTTAGTCTCTTTTGACAGGTTTTTGGTTCATTCGCATTTGGTTTATTTTTGATTTTCAACACGAACTTTATTTTATATTTCTTTTCAGCTTCCTCGTTTCTATGTTCTGTTTTTGTTTGATTTTGTCGCAGTTTGGCTCCCTGAAATATCGGAGAACAAAAAATATTGATCATTACATTCGTATTTTTAGGTTACACTTAGGTCGTATTTTCTTTTTACTTTTCTTTTTATGTTTATTACACGAAAATACAAGTAAAAAATATATATGACGATCTTAGCGTTATTATTAAAAGAATAAAGGTAAGTTTATTCAGGAACTTACAGTTTTTGTTTGAATAAATCCGATTCACACGATTCGTCACACGTTCACTGTCTCAATGTTTTGATGGGTTTAATGACGCTATCTTGGAGAATTCGAGTGTTCAATAATTGGGACACACTGCATTTTCTATGTCCCAATGATCGAACACCGTATTTTTTAACAAATAAAAAATTTAGAAAAAAAATCCAAATTGTTATTTGTAAGAAATTTTCTGAGGGACCTGAAACGCCTTTACTTTTTGAGATACGACAGTTTTTAAATTTTTTTATGCCCTTACGCATGAAGCGGCGCGTCTTAGCAAAAACGATGAGCAGTTACCACGAGACGTCAAATCGGGTCACCGTTGCTGATAAAATATTTTTTTCTCTGTTAATTAAAGTTTTTTTTTTGCACAAGTAAGGTAACATTTCGTCAGCTAAAAGTTCCATATATGTAATGAAATATTTATAAATAAGTAAATGCATGCAGATGAATGAGAAATAATAAAAATACAAGATAGTGTTCAATAAGTGGGACATTTACCTTATACGAGATATATTTTTTATTAAACTTTTATTTTTCCTATCTTAGCCCATATGCGGGGCAAGATGAAACAGCGCTGGGATAATGATGGGGCACGAACTATTGGCATATTTCCCCTGTAAAAGTGGTTTCATTCTCAATACCATCAATTTGATAGGCCAATCGTCTAAGTTCTGTAGGATTAGTCCGAATAATCTTGCTTCCATATCATTTTGATCATTCGTAAGTTCTTTTTCTTCCCCTGGTAGAAACATCGGCTGAAGAGGAACCAAATGCCTTACTAGTTCCATTTCACCCTTTCTAACGTAAATAGTGACACGTTGTAAAATATTCCGGGTTCGGAATCACGCAAATCACGCAATAATCTTGAAAATTTCCGACAAATCGTTCTTATTATATTAATAATTAGTACTTTAATTGTGTTACCTACCTGTCTCTAATCAATATCAGCAACTCAAATAAACTGAAACGATGTTAAACTTTACCAAAAATGACATCGTTTTGTCAAAAAGTCGATATTGTTTTCCCACTCGTGACGCGTGCCACACACAGTTGATACTTTTATACTCATTCACCTCACAACCACCCCTTCAAACTTCAACAGGCGCACTGTGCTCGCACACACTGTCATTGGCTGGGCTTATGATTCATCTTACCCCGCGTATTCATCTTGCCCCGAGTTCCCCTACGTGGTGCTGGCAACGAGGGTGATTGGAAGTGAAAAATGTACTTTTATTATAATAATATAACTTTCGTGTGACCGGATACTTTTTCCAAATTTATAAAATTACGAAAATGGCAAGCTATAGGAAAAAAGTTCAATTTTCGTGAGAAAAAAAAAGAAGTTTAATATTTTGTTATCAACAAATGGAAAAACACACAAAAGGTCAACCGGTCATATGATGGAAAATGTTCTAAACTATGCTCTGTCCGAAGTTCAAGTAAATCAGATGATTAGATTTAGATATACGACATAGTTTCGAAAAAAAAACGCAAGAAACATTTTTTCATCGCAACGAACAACTTCGCCGTAGCGCAGTGAGCGAAAGTACTCGATTCTGGCAACTTGGGTGATCGGACATGAAAATTAAATTGTATATGAAACAAAACTGGACTTTTGATGTAATTATGAAACTTTCGCATGACCGGATACTTTTTTGAACATTTGAAAATTACAGAAATAGCAAACTGTACGAAAATACCATTTTCGACCGAAAAAACTAGTTTAACAATTTGTTGTTAACAAGTGAGTGAAGATGTCAAAAAATCATCAGGTCGTACCAGAAAAAAGAGTTATAAACTCTGCTCCGTCCGAATATGAAGTGTCGGACGAGCAGATTTTGAGATAGGACATAGTTTTGAAAAAAACCCAAAATAAAAAATTGACATCGGGCAGCTTCGCATTAGCGCAGTGGGCGATCTGACCCTCCATCAAAATCGTCATAACTCGGTCAATTTTCGGAGTTTTTACAAAATCTTTGTTGAAAATCAAAGTCAAAACCGTAGACTACATAACAGCAGGACAAGGTTTCACCCCCCCCCCCCCCCCCCGACCGAGCGGAAATTTTGCACAAACCTTCTTTTTAATATTTTAAGACCACCACTAAAGATATTTAAGACCACCACTAAAGAGATTTTTTTCAACCCACGCCGCGCCGTATGGATATACGTCTTCGTTCACATGACCTTTATCGCGCACTCCGTTTTGCCCAAACAAAAATACCCAAACAAACTCAAACAAATCCAAACAAATAAACGCAAAAGCTATTGCGCGTCCCCAAAAAATTTGTGCAAAATTTCAGCTCGTTCGGAACCTTACCCAAACAGCACAACAAAAAACGTATTTTCAAAACTTCAAGCTCACACAGGCCACTTGATAACATATTTGACCTGAGTCTTCGTGCGACGTCGTACGAAATCGCGAAAAGCAGCTGCAGCTCTAATCTCGTCTAATCTCTCGAAGAACGTAATCATAGATCGTGTACTTCCGTATTTACCGTTTGATGATGAAATTCATATGTTTTTGTCAGAGGCCACGAACCCCCTTCGACGTAGATTATCATCGGAGCGATTCTTTTATTATTATTGTTTCACTTTTTTCACCCTGGCGCACTTTCCTCGGGCTCATTTGATCAGAAAATTCTTGCATGAAAATTACAAGGATTACAGCGAGAGGAGATCCTTTCCCGAGGACATAAATCCGCGGAAACGCGCTTCCTCAGTTTCTGTCGGGGGTGCCGAGACAGGGGAGGGAGATAGAGAGAGAGAGAGAGAGAGCACATATATATTGGTAAATGCATAGAAAGTACATTTTCAACCCGTTATATTTATGTTACGGTAGCTAGCAGCCCATCTGGCGTTTTTGAAGACGATCCTCAAACTTTTTCAAACGAATCGTTCATTTCGGAGACAGGAAGGTCCTTGAAATGTCCTTTACGTAAATGGACCTTCATTCATCCAAGGAGATTTTGCAGACGCTGGGGTTTGTACAATGTTGAGTATGAGGATAGTAGACAACTCTGGGGACGGTTCTCAAAGTCTAATGTCTTCAAAATCAACTTTCCCTGTATATCTGCAACTCTAGGTGTATGTTGATGTACATGGTATAAGATGTATATAAATGTTACAGAGAAACTGGTTCTCTGATCCAGATTACGGAGTCGCGCGAGAGTTCTATGGAGCTCAAGATCCGCCGATCGGGAGTAACGATCTACGACGATCGAAATGAAATATGCTTTCTCTCTCTCTCTCTCTCTCTCTCTCTCTCTCTCTCTCTCTCCCCCCCTCTCTGCGTCTTCTCCCGAAGGCAGAACGCCGCCGAGTTCGATGACTAGTATCAGCCCCTCTGCGATCATACGCATGGGGAATTTCTCGCCAAATCAATAAACAATGTTTCCTTCTCTCCTTTAATTTAAATTTCCCAATAAAATTAAAGGAATGAGACGAGGGTGATGAATCAAATGGCAATGTTTCATCTTTTCCTGTACGGACTAAAGGCACTCCAGCTCTTTAAAAAAGGCTAATTTTGTGAATTTTTTCATCGAGTACGATGAAAGCAGTAAAAATTGGAAAACTTCATTATGCATAGCAATAAGTGCACAAAAATTGTTTTTGTAAATTTTTTATTGATAATTTCAGTGCCAGAGTCCGAGACCACAGAGTGCCTCTCGTGCAAAGTGTCCCACGGTCGGAAAGATTTCTTCTGGAGTTTACAACCTTAGACAAAAAAAAGTCTTTGAGATATATACACAAAGCTGTGGAACTGTGTACGGAAATTAGAAAATACTTTTTTTCAAAAAGATAGTGCAGTTTTGAATGCAAGCTTTCAATTTTGAGCAGATCACATGAGTAAGTGTTTTTAAAAAAAGTTCACAACCAATCGCAAATTCCGCACGGATTTCCACGGCTGAGCATATTCGGCTCACAAGGAACATCCCTCAGGTGACACCCTTCGATTTTGTTGAAATTTGGATATGTTATGAAGCACCGAAAAGTAAGCGATACGTATTTTTTTGTATCGGCGGAAAAACGGTTGTAAGGGGTGAAACCACCCCTTAATATAGGGGTGGTTCACCTCAATTCTTTTTTTGCAATGTCACTATAGTGGATTTTTCATTGCTTCGGATTAGAAAAATTGTCGTTTTTGTTTCATTAAAATCGGTGGACTCCTTGTGTGTGAAACTGCTATATTACCTCTAGAGATGCCTTTTTCGCGGGGTGGTTTCACCCCTGAAAACTTTTTTCCGCCGATAAAAAAAAATACGTATCGCTTACTTTTCGGTGCTTTATGACATATCCAAATTTCAACAAAATCGAAAGTTGTCACCTGAGAAATGTTCCTTGTCAGTTACGTTTCCGGCCAGTTTAAAAAAAAACACTATTTCGAGAAAACTGACATTAAGCTAACATCAATTCAACTAGCATTAATCAATAGAAATTTTCAATTTACCTCCAATCTGCAATGCCAGCACCAGGCGTTCCAAATTAACATTGCCCTGTTCCTCTTCTTCCCTGAAAATGATAAAATCCTTCCGTAGTTTCGCACATTAACGTGGTTTTTTACCAATTAAAAAAATCAGTATCTTCCACTGCAGCTCGGAATACACGATCCACTCGTATTCCGTGGCAATTTCCAAAATTAAAAAAAAAACATTTTTTCGGGCAATCAGTTGATTTTCCTCGCTTTTATTCCCTGGTTATTTCAAGGTCAAGTTTTTTGCAAAATCTTTGGATTTTTATCGTGCCTCATTTCGCATCGATTCAGACACTGGGGGATCCGAATGGAGGATCAAAGTGCCGGGATGTTCGCGAGTCACTGTAACAGCCTCGGGTACATTGCTGTGCACTCGTCGCGCGATCCGGGCGTCTTCGTTGATCATCCTTGCACCGTTGGCGCATGCACTACACGCAGCATGACTATGTGCAGCCTCGTATATGTGCATAGGCGCGATGGCCACGTGGCTCTGTGTGAGCGCGTGCACGTGGAAAATGTATTATAATGTGTAATAGAGGCGCACGCGCTCTGATCTACGATCTTGAGACCGGTCTATAGATCAACGCGGGGTGAACCGCAAAGTACGGGCGGCTCGTGGAGCCCCCGAGAGAGAGAGAGAGAGAGAGAGAGAGAGAGAGAGAGAGAGAGAGCCAGCAGCAGAAGACTCTACGGTCTTCACCGATTTGAGCCACACGATCATGAACAAGAGAATGCATGGACGCGGACGCATGTAAAGGGTGTCTCAAAATGACCTGACATTTTTTATTGCGCGCCATTTTTTCTTGTGGCGAACATAGAGTACGAATCTTTGACAACTGGCATCAGGAAGTAGTGAGGTTTAGTCACGGAGAATTACACGATCGAGCAAAGCATAGAAATTGTTATTCGCTGCATTATTACTGGATAGTTATTGCAGACGAAGTTTCATGGTCCTGTTATCTCGCGCCGCGGCGCCAAGTGAATTGGCCACCAAGATCGTGCGATTTGACGCCATTGGACTTCATTCTTTGGGGTTTGCTGAAAGGATAAGTGTATGCCAATGATGCACAGACCATTCCGGAGCTCAAGGAAGCAATTGGACGCACCATTAAGGGGTTACCCCCACTTGCGATTTTGAAAAAATCGATTTTTTTATTGCATTTTTTTGAAGTATCTGAGAATATGTCCTGAAAATTTCAAGTCGATCCGAACAAAATTGACTGAGATATGAGCGTTGAAAGAGAAGAATCCGTTGTGTAAACGACCGGAAATTGAAACTTTAAACGCGTTTTTCTCAAAATGGCATTTCTGAAGTCGGTGGCCAAGATTACTCGAACACTAATGAACCGATCTTCTTGAAATTTTGCAGGCTTATTTAATACATAAAAATGTAGTCTTTAATCGTTCGATTTTTTTTTCGAAACAAATGGCCGTTTTATAGCCAAAAAACGGCCGTTTTTTTCATTAAAATCGAACCATTAACTTTGACTGTCCGCCATTTTGTGAAAAATGAATATTTTTTAAAATCCTTCGATTAAACCCCCATGGAAATTTATGTATGTAAAATATATGCAGAAAATATATGCTACGTACATATATATCGTTCGCATATATAGTGACGAAAAATAGAATAATACGTATATATTCTGTATATATGCACCAAATATATGACGCATATATGACCCATATATTTTAGATATATTTTTCTGACCAAAAAAATATATGCTACGTATAAACACTATATATGATGCATATATGAGGCATATACGACGCATATATTTTCGATATATTTTCAATCTATTTTTTTGTCAGAAAAATGTATAAAAAATGTACGCGTCATATATGACGCATACATTTTTGATACATATTCCTGACAAGAAATATATGCTGTGAACAAACACTATTACAGTTAAACTTAATAAAACTTAATTTACAGTTAAAGTACACTATTACATATAAACAATATATACACCCACATGAAAATAAAATATATAAAAAATATATCGAAAAATATATAAAACATGTATTAAGTATAATTGGTTCGAAAAATTGGATATGCCAATTATATTTTTGGGCAAGAGTAAAACCTATACGATATATAAATATAAATCCATTTAAGATACATCTTAAATATATCAAACATACAAACTGAATGTATGTTTTATATATTTTAAATATGGTTGGTTAAGCAACTTGAGTAACAGATGACGTTGCAAATCAAAAACATCTTCAAGTCGGTATCTCGCGAAGACCTAGACGCACTAGCCGGAATAAATGATCGGACAAAAAAATTGAAGGTTATGTAATCTCGTAATTCTATTCGATTATCGCTCTCTATGCGAACGCAATTAAGTAATTGATCCGATAATGTTAGTTACTCTTGTAAATCCACATATTTCTCAATAAACTAACTGTGTGTATTGTACGATATGCAGACGATACGAAAGTTAATTTAACAAGTAGAACTAGCTCAGTGGGGAAGGTCCCAGCTCATCACTCAGAGGTCCCGGGTTCGAAACCACCTTACGGCGTGTAAGCGTCTGATATAATTTTAATTTGAACCATTAATATATTTGAACCGCAAACACCATAATCGTAATTAAGGACAAGAAAAAAATATCGTAAAAGGGTGCAATGATGTAAATAACGTCATAACAAAATTTTTAAGAATATTTCAAGTATAGTTTAAATATATTTCAAGTATATCTTAAATACACGTTGAATATACTTCAATAATATTTTAAATGTAGTATGAACATATTTCAAGTATATTTTTAACGGAGTATGAACATATATCGTGTATATTTTAGATGTACTTTAAATACATTTAAAGAATATTTCAATTATAAGTCGAATACAGTTAAAATACATTTGTAGTATATTTTAAGGGTATTTTGAGTACATTGTAAGTATATTTTCAATATAGTTTGTGGCATATATGTATATATGTGGTATGCATGCAGTGTGTATGCAACATATATGCTAAATATATGTGGTATATATGCAGGGTAAATGCTACATATATCATTGATATATGGTACAGTGATATACAGTAATACCACGCATATACATGTCATATATAAAAACGTTACGAAAATTAGAATTTGGCACATATATGCAACATATATTTTCAATATATGGCATACATTTCACATATATTACAATCATTAATAAAATAAATTTGCCGTATATTTTTGCGTATATAAATTTCCATGGGGGAAGACTAGTTTATACTTATATTTGACTAAATCCATCCGCATTTTTTTTTCAGATGATCCACTTCGCCGCAATGTTGGTCACCGCAAACCGTGTATATAAAAACATTATTTCATTGACGGCCATTTGCCACTAAACAATGTAATAATTTTCAATAAAAAAATTACTGAAAGTTCTTCAAGATTTGTTCTTTAAGATGGTATATTGATCGATTAAAAAAGTTTTGTAGTTTTCTTTAAAAAAATTCATGATAAGGCCTTTTTTGCGCTACAAGTGGGGGTAACGCCTTAAGGGGAGATATACACCTAGGAGCCGGAAAAATGTCATTTTTGTGATTTATTTCAAGGAAAACTATTTGAAATTTCTTGGGGCTTTAATTATCTAAAAGTATATACATTCAAAAATATGTTTAATTTTCTTTATTTAAAAATATCAAAAATATACAAGGATATTGTATGATCCTTGGAGCGTCGTAAAAAAATCTGCGTATACGATACCCACTGGTGTTTCTTCAAAAATCATCTGAAAAAAAAAACCAAAAAGATTATTAAATTAGATACTATAATCTTGTCGTAGCCGATTTTGAAAATATCGATTTATGACAAAATGGCGGACGTTTGAACATAAACAGTGATTTCGGGCCAAAAATTAGTTATTATTTTGCTTATAAAACAAAAACTGAGTAACGGAAAAAAAATCCTATGACAAGTACTAGGTAATGGTGTATAGAATAACCACAAAATACCTCAAGGCAATCGGTTCATTGGTTTTCGAGAAATTTTGAGTACCGATTTGAAAAAAGTGGTTTTGAGAAAAACGCGTTAGAAAATTTGGGAATGAATCAATCATGGAATTTGTCAACTTACATGGAATCATCGATACCAGGCCCATAGTGTAGGTCTTCTACGACCGACGGAATGTTCATAGCTTCTGAATCCTCGACCTCGACCGTCTAGGTGTGCATCTCCCGTTAAGGCTTCAGGGCACTCTAGAGGCCGAAAAAATAGGCTTTTTGGGGATTTTTTTTCGGAAAAACTACAAAATAAATCGAGATTACAAGAAAGGGTGTTCATCCTACATATCAGTGACTGTATACAATAATTTTTTTGAAGCAATTAATTTCACAATGACGACTATGCAGCGTTTATCTCAAAACTGCATTTTTAAGTTGGCCGGAAAACACAACTCAGACAATTTTCAACCGATTCACTTGAAATGTTGAATGTATCACGCAAAATACATTGTCTATGGAAGTACGTAGGTTTTTTTATATTGCATAGTTCATTTGTTATTAACAATGATCTGACGATTTTTTAAGCAAATTTTTCACTTTCCCCTTTCGAAGTGCGCCATTTGGCCAAAAATCAATATATCGCTGTTTGTCCGACCGTAGACCCTGGAAAAACGGAGACGCGATCGCAAAAACGCTGCACAGCCGCAATTTTGAAATCAATCGCTTAAAAAAAATGATTGTATACAGTCACTGATATGTATGATAAACACCCTTTTTTGTAATCTCGATTTATTTTGTAGTTTTTCTGAAAAAAAAATCCGAAAAAGCCTATTTTTTCGGCCTCCAGAGTGGCCTAACCCCTTAATGAAACTAGTCCGCAATTATGCCAAAATGTTATTGAAAATTTCGTCAAAAGAGTGAACGTTTGCAAACAGGGACGAGGCGGTCATTTATCGGATATTGTGTTCCACACATAACCTCCATGTTTGTACCTTGTGTTGAATTAAAAATATTCGTACTTTTCAAATAAATAATACGTTTTATTAATAAATCAAAATGTCAGGTCATTTTGAGACACCCTATAGAGTGCGCATGCAATAAAGCTATCTAGTCTCCATCTCCATCTCCCTCTCTCTCTCTCTCTCTCTCTCTCTCTCTCTCTCTCTCTCTCTCCCTCTGTTTCTCTGTCTCTCTCCGTCGCACCCGCGATCTTTTCGATCTCGCTCGGATCTCCTAGTGGTCCGTACACACCTCTCATGCAATTGAGCTTGCCGGGCAACTATCACCAGCAGCAAGAATAGCAGATAGATATGCTGATGGCGCGCCGAGGACTCCACCAGGTCGAGCTGGATCTCCGTGAAGACGGACAAAGACCAAGGGGACATCGGAGCTTCTCTCTTCCTACCCCTCGACCCTCTCTCACTCTCTCTCTCTCTCTCTCTCTCTCTCTCTCTCTCTCTCTCTCTCTCTCTCTCTCTCTCTCTCTCGCCGCCTCCCACTTTTTATCTTCATCTCCTTATCTCCCCATATGTGTATCTTCTTGAAGACATCGACCAACTTCAAACTTGGCAGCTGAGATCCCCGTCCAAGTCGGCGACCTCGACATTCGTTCAAGTGAACGGGGCCGAGGGAGAGGGGGCGAGAGAAAGAGAAACGTTGGTACCCAATGAGATTCAGAGATCCTGCCTCGAGGTCACCGTGGAATCCTTTCGTCACAAGGACGATGACGGCAATCAGAAGTGAGGTCGCAGGAGCGGCGGGTCTGTAGCCGTTGCGGGATAAATAATAGCTGAAATTTAACAAATTTATGTAGGTTGATACTTTCATCACCTGCAGGAATATACCGGAGGTCCATTCGTGCGGATCCAGACCCAATGTCACCATGTGCCTCGTTCTTTAGCAGGTTGAACGAAAATATAATTTTGATGTTGCCGGCGTTGGGATGCTGTGGAAGTTTTTTTGGATTGTGGCGTCTCTTCGTATTTGTAGTTACACAAGTTGTTTTTCGAACTTTTAGTTTGGGGTTATTTAACAAGTATTGGGTTGAAAATTACGCTACCTTCATCGGAGAGAATAATTGAGACGAGTGACCGGAGATAACATCAGACAACTTTGGGGTGGTGTTTTTGAACGACCGACAATAACTTTAAAGGTCGCCGCAGCCACTTGGACTAATACTCGGATGGGTGGATGCTCAGCCGCACGTCGACTGCGCCTGTCCGGGGAACTAGACATGCCGGTGTAGAAATTGTTGTAGGGATCGAATTGGATTCCCATAATTGTCCCCACTTCCTGATGGGGATCCAATAGGTCATCGCATTGGATCTCTATACTAAAACGTCACCCTCCTATAATGAATTCTAATTGGGATTCTCCATTGGAATTTAATATATGAATCCAATTTGAATCTCACAGGATTCCCGCATTATCGAACAGAATCCGATACAATTGTCGATGGATACCATCGCATTCTGTATGTCAATTTTTCGAGACGAAAAAGATGTACAAAATGTTTTCTGAACATATAGATGTACAAAATAAGTGGATCTTAAAAAAAGTAACAATCTTATCTCAAGAAATTATTTAAAAAATTATATCTCAAGAATCGACGTGAATCACATCATTGAAAATCTACTGTGAGTATCGTTTGTGATTGATTTTACTGCACTTTATTATAATATAGAGTGTCTCAAAATGACCTGACATTTAAATTTATGAATAAAACGAATTATTTATTTGAAAAGTACGAATATTTTCATTTTAACATAAGGTACAAACATGGAGGTTAGATGCGAAATACAATATCCGGTAATTAGTCGCCTCGTCCCTGTTTGCAAATGTTCACTCTTTGGACGAAATGTTCAATAGCATTTTAGCATAATTGCGGACTAATTTCCTTAAGGCCTTAGGCCACTCTAGGATTTTCCAAAAACCGATTTTTTGTTGTTAAAAAGCTACCTTAGTACCTATGAAATTGTATTCCAAAAGATTATGGGTGTGAAAAATCTTGAAGTACTCGATTTTCGAATTCATCTGCAGGCATTGCAGATTAAAGGTATTGAAACATTATTCATGTCGTGACTTTCTACTAACTTTAAATGCGTTTATCTTAAAATTACACTTTTCAAGTCGGCCGGCCTCATGACTCAAACAAATTTCAACGGATTCACTTGAAATTTTAACTGTATATTTAGAATTACATTTTTTAAGTCACTATATAGGATTTTCTTATTATATTGCATAGTTCCTTTTTTATAATCAATTTTCTGACGATTTTCTCATGGCATTTTATACTTTTTGTTTTAGAAATGCGCCATTTTGACAAAAAAACGATATATTAAAAAAATCCTACGTACTTCTATAGCTATTCTTATATATAATCGAAAAAACTTTAGTGTCTCATGATAATTCAAAAATTATAGGAGCTGTTGGTCCGGCCGTTAACCTTCCAGAAATAAAGGCGTCATCGGAAAAATGCTGCATGGTCGCCATTTTGACATGTATCGCTGTGAAATAATAATTTTGTCCAGTCAATTACATGTATAATAAAACCCCCATTTTGTAATTTCGATTTATTTTATGGTTTTGCTGAAAAAAATCACAAAATATGCTCTTTTTGGCCTCTACAGCGGCCTAAGGGGTATCCTCACTTCAGGCGCTAAAATAAGGCTATTTCCATTAACTGTTTGAATAGGTTTATATTATAGATATTGATATAAAAGTTTTTACATTTAATAGATACACTTTAAAAATACATTTAAACAAAAATGTATTCATTTAAGTCACTATTTACATACGAAAATGGTACATTTTTCGAAAAACAAAAACAAAAGGGTTTTTCCACCGTTTTTGGCAAAAAAACGTAAATATCAATATTTTAAAAAATCCTTGGTATGCGCTATAGCTATAGTTGTAAAGAATATGCGGTTAAAATTTCATAAGGATTGGTTCAGTAGTTTCGAAGATTTTATCAACAAGCCGTCCTGTGTATTTATTGAGTGTGACAAAAGTGTATTTATTAAGTGTGACAACTTTTATATCAATATCTACATGAGCCTATCAAAAAAAATTCATGAAAATAGCATTTTTAGCGTCTAAAGTGAGAATACCCCTTAAGGGGTAAGGCCATAGTACAATTTTCAAAAAATAGATTTTTTTCTCGCTAAAACGGTGCTTTATCATTATAAGAATAAGTTACTATTCGATTTGTAGCAAGAAATTTTTTTCCACCGACTTTGAGCATATAACGTTAGCCCACCTCTGGCACGGTCATAGAGTACCTAAAACTTTAAAGGCGTTCTTCTCGAAACACCTTTTTTCCAATTGGCTTGACAAATAACTTCAACAATTTTCAATCGATTTACTTCAAATTTAAAAGTTATGTTCCTAATTGCATTTCGCAGAGCAGTACGTACGGAATTTCTGATTAATCGAAAACTTTTCATTTTATGAGCAGTTTTATACGAAATTTTTCACTGAAAATTCATTCAAATACCTACAAGTAAATTCAAATACCCACAACTTTTGAATAAAACAATATTTTTTAAATTCCGTACGTACTTCTCTAGGTATTTAAATTTATATTGACAAGAATGTTTGTTTTTTGTTCTAGGTGAAAAATTGTGGATGCTAAATGTCACGCCGCGGAGCGAAAAAAGATAACAAAAGAAAATATTAGTAGTCCGCCATTTTGTACATCGAAAACAATATGTATTTTTTTTAACAGCTTGATGTTCATACTAAATAGATGTGTAATTAATTTTATGGGTGAATCATTTTTCGTACGAAAAAAAAATTGTTAAATTCGTACATGATTTTATACCCATTACTGTGGCCTAACCCCTTAATGGTGCGTCTAACTGCTTCCTTGTTCTTGTCAAATGCCTATAGAGATGCGATACGATTTGGGGTGACCCTACCGAATTTCTGCACGGGCAGTTGCGTGACACATGAGGTGGAAGTGAAAGGTCGTCGAAGCCCACAAGGCAATTTGATTGCCCACAAAAGATTTCAAAAAGCATCAATGAAGTGACGTTTTTACCGATACGTGAGAAATTCCTTTGATTGGCACGTTCCTACAAAGTCCTGCTCGAGATGAAAGTCCGTTCTTTAGGGCTTCGCACGGCCATACGATCGAACAAAGAAACGTTCGACGAGGCGAGCACTCGAAAGGATTCTCACACTTCTTGACGACTTCCGGCCAACTCACTGCAGTATCGATGCAAATGACCTTCGAGCATACACCTGCATATAGACACGTGCGTGGCTGCATATCTAGACTTTAAAAGCGAACCGCGCGGCAGGCGTAGAATTTATTAATTGGTATCGAATTGCTATTCGATTATGCACATTTTTAACCGCGTACCGAGAAATCCCAAACAGGAAACAGCTCTCATTGTTGAGCTCATACAATTATTGAAATATTTGAGGCAACGCGCGGGCGACGTCGAGCCTTCGCGATCTTGTCGCCATGTCGAGAGCCACTAATGAGCCTTTATTCCCTCGTTATAGCGTTCCAACAATACCATTTTTTTCTCTTCTCAACTCTCGCAACCACCGCCAATAGAACGAAATAACAAAGTGTCGATATGTCAGCGAGGCATAGAAAAAAAATGGCGTTTTCCGAGAAAATAAATCCTCGCGCTGCGAAACAAATAAATCAATTAGACTTGCGAGGCTAATCTCGCAACTTCCTACTTCGCGAAATACATTTCGCCTCGTTAAAGTTTATCTCGCTGAGGCAAACCTCGATCTGACATTGATCAATTCAAGTTCTCCGTCGCGATTTAAAATCTGCACTCCATCTTTTTTCCACGAGCATAGTAACGGAAAATGACGAGTTACGAAATTGCTTATTGATCTCAGTCTTGATCCATCTTGAGGCAATCTGATCGTCGTCCAGTCCTTGATGACTTCCAACGATGGGGACACTTCCACTGAGTACAGATGACGAACAACAATAACGAAGCAAGGGCAACGTAGACGGGCCATTCCACATCAAGATGCCAATGTCCATAGTGATTCACACATCGATTGTCCAATATCCCATAACTTGGTCAACAGTGCTCGTTATTTGTTGGAACGTTCTCATGATCAAACCAATTCAGGAGGATTATCGTTGAGAATTTCCGTCTTCGCGTCCTTGGTCGACGAAGCAGTCAGCCATTTCCGGCCATGAGGAAAGATCCACTTTTGGCTTAAAATGGAATGCCTCAAATTGAAATGCCCCAAAATGGAATGCCTCAAATTGAAATGCCCCAAAATGGAATGCCTCAAAGTGGAATGCCTCAAATTGAAATGCCCCAAAGTGGAATGCCTCAGAGTGGAATATCCTAAAAGTAGAATGCCTTAAAATGGAAGACCTCATAATGGAATGCCTCAAAGTGAAATGTCCTAAAAGTAGAATGCCTTAAAATGGAAGACCTCAAAATGGAATGCCTCAAAATGACATGCGCTCAAAATGGAATTTCTTAAAATGACATGCACTTAAAATGGTATGCCTCAAAATGGAAGATCTCAAAACGGAATGCTTCAGAATTCAATGGCTCAAAATGGAATGCCTCAGAATGGAATGTCTCAAAATGGAATGCCTCAAATTGAAATGCCCCAAAATAGAATGCCTCAAATTGAAATGCCCCAAAATGGAATGCCTCAAAGTGGAATGTCCTAAAAGTAGAATGGCTGAAAATGGAAGACCGCGAAATGGAATGCCTCAAAATGGAATGTCCTCAAAATGAAATGCCTCAAAATGGAAGACCTCAAAATGGAATGCCTCAAAATGACATGCGCTCAAAATCGAATACCTCAAAATGGAATGCATCAAACTACATGCGCTTAAAGTGGAATGCCTCAAAATGGAAGATCTCAAAACGGAATGCTTTAGAATTAAATGGCTCAAAATGTAAAGCGTCAAAATGGAATGCCTCAAAATGGAAGACCTCAAAGCAGAATGCTTTAGAATTAGATGGCTCAAAATGGAAGGCCTTCAAATGAAATGCCTCAAAATAGAATGTCTCAAAAACGAATGCCTCACAATGGAATGCCTCAAAATGGAAGACCTCAGAAATGAATGTCTCAGAATGGAATGCCTCAAAATGAAATGGCTCAGAATGGAAGGCCTCAAAGTGGAATGCCTCAAAATGGCATGTCCCATGTGAGACACGTGTGCCTCTCAAGGGACGAAGGCACACGTTGACCGGCATTCATTTCCCATCAGCGCTGAGATTGTCACAGTACCGGGTATGTGTAACACAAGCCATAAAGCGTTACGCAACCCAACGATGTGTTCGGAGGTTAATGAGAATCTGGGAGGAAACGGCACGTGTTTGTGTATTATTAAACTTTACAAAGAACACGCGCGCACGCACGTACTCACTAACGTGTATTGTACATTCTCGGCTCTTCACGATGATCGTAACGAATGAATATATCGCTATTTCTCAATGGCGCTCAAATAATGCAACGAGGACTTTACGAGTCCTTGCCTTCGTCCCACACTCGTCTATCTACGCCTCCCTCGCGTACAGCTTGAAAGAAAAGGCTTTCAGGTTTTGTCCACACACGCAAACACAAACAGGCTTTATAGCTTGTCCGGTCGTCTGGACGTGGTTCGTCACGAACGCAACTCGCATTGTTTCATACCATGTACAGGTGAGTTCGGAGACAATCGACTTTGAGACCCGCCCCCATGGCGTGGTGATATCGAGTATGGGGACACAGTGACCTATTATCCCTATACTCAACATCGTGTAAACCCAAACGTCTCCATATTAACTTTTCGATTCATGCAAGCGTATCTGTATAAAGTTCATTTCAAGGGACGTTCTGTTCCAAAAACCAACGATTTGTTTTTAGGAAGTTGAGGGTCGTCCATATGCATGTATATACAGAGTGGCTCGGAAAGTGACGTCCGAAATGAAAATCTAGATGCCTCGGATCAATTTCTATCCGAATCACCCCATGCTTGCTCTACGATCTTTTTTAGTTATCGAGAAAAAATCATTTTTCTGTTTTTCTCTTTTGTGTTTGTACTTACCGCGTGATTTTTCAAAATAAATAAATGACTAACTGAAGTCTAACGCAGATGGCTTAGATTTTGATTAAACGTTTAGAAAATTGGTTTGAAAGGATCAGTTACTAAAGTTCGGAAGACAAATAAAAATACTTATGCTAGTACCAATGGATGCCACTTGCTTTTAAAGATTTATAAAAGGAAAGTACATACACAAAAGAAAAAAATAAATAAAATCGTACACTACAGAAAAACACGAAAAAAAATGAGGCGGGACACCACTGTGCCGGGTAAAAACATCAATTTTTTGCATTTTTTCAAAGTAACTATAGATATTCAAGAATATGTGAAAAAAAATTCAAGTTGAAATTTAAAAAAATCGTTCAAATTTCGACATTGACATTTCGCGACCTGGCCGGAATCATAACTCTAGTCATAATTGTCCGACTTTCAATTTCGAAAAATCAAAATTTCTGTAATTGCAGTAGCTGTCGTTGTACGTAGCAGTTTTTTCTAAACTAACTGATTTTAAGCCCCCGAATATAAGTAAAAATTTCGGAAAAATTTACTTTTTTTAACACCCACCATCCCGGTAACTTTGTTTTTTTTTTTAATTTTGTTTTGTTTTGTTTTTTTTTTTCGAAAAGCGCCATTTATATACATTATAAAAGGTTTTTATTTTTCAGATCAATCATTGTCAACTTATCGATCCGGCCATTGAACCAAATTTTCACACAGAGGCTCTATTGTACCTCAATAACGTTGTTAATTTTTTTAAACAAAAATTTGGACGAAATAAGTTCCATACGTGCTTAATAACGTACATTTCTTCCCAATCACAAATAAATAATGTAGTAGGTAAAAAATTCGCGAATAAAGTAGATAAAAGGAGATACAAGTAGATAAAGTAGATAAAAAAATATAAAAGTAGATTAAGAAAATCGTAAAAAACACCTTTTTCAGCTCGTAACAGTTATGCCTTTCCTTAATGATTTTTTTTTTCAAATACTAAAAAAGATCATAGAACATACATGGGGGTGATTCGGATAGGTATTGATACGAGGCATCTAGATTTTTCTTTTGGACGTTACTTTTCGGGCAACCTGATGCATGCACACCGACACACAGAGAACGAGACAGGCAGATACGCACACACATAATTTATACACATATTATATATATATATATATATATATATATATATACACATATATATATAAATATATATATATATACATACATATATATATATATATATATATATATATATATATATATATATACACATCATCAAGGCGATAAATCAATTACTCGATAATATTGCAAAAAGATCGATCAATCCATCAGGTAATACGTATCTAGTGATATTTACTGTATTTATAGTAATACAGACGGATCTCTGCGCAAAGGTAAAGGATAATCGAAGAGCGGATACATAAGAGACGAGCATAAAGTCTCGGAGAAATGAGCAGTGGTTGATATTATAGCCGATTTCTAATACCAAAGTATCCATGTTTATAATACATAGTTGCATGTATGTTTACATACATACATACACGCATACACACACACACACACACAAACAAACACATATGTTTATATATGTATATACACACATATGCATGTGTATGTAAGGAACTTACAGTAACGTTACTAGTTAATGTGTAAGGCTGCAAGCCAATATACAGGGTTCCTGGTGGATGTTCACGATCCATGAGTCATGAGAATTCTCCCATGCTGTCTGCGTGCCCCGGTCAGATTCAGCGCCCCCGCGCGCCGGCAATCTCCGCACGGAGAATATTCCCAAGTGAACCAACATATATATATATATTGCCAGGATACAAAACGAGATCTCCGCGGTACACGTGTCGCTCCCATCGGGGCCGCCACTCTGCGAGATTCCCTCTCGCATATCGAGGATCGTAATGTTTCCTGGGCATCCCTTCGTCATGAGGAGGATGAAGCTGTCATTGAGAGGCTGAGACGTGATGAAACCACCTCGGGCATTAATCTCTCTTTCTCTCTCTCTGTCTCTTACTCTTGTTGCTTTTATTGGAACGTATGTGTAAACGCGAAAATGGTTAAGGGGAGATCCCTTTAGGCAGCCGAAAAAAGGGAATTTTCAAGATTTTTTTCCGTCAGAAACATGTATTCTACATAATTAAAATTTCATGTACAAATTATGACATTGTTTTTACAACAAAAAATATCTGGTATTTAAAAATGGTTGCTGACACTTGCTTCAGAGACGGTTGACGCCTGAGTTGTTCCACAGCGTACCATCTAGCGTCTGTTGCATTGATCGGAAACATCAGAGCCAAGAAGTTTTAGATTTGTAAGACCCACGAGCTCTATGTGAACCTAAAAAAACCAACGAAAAGGAAAAATGCGAAGAATAGTACGTGGTTGAAAAAATATTATTTTTTCGTGGAATTTTTACGGCCGGATTGGTTAATGAAAAAAGTTGTTTTTAAAAAATAATGTTTCATCATATTTAGGTTCACACAGACGGTAACTATGTTAGCTAAAAGTTTTTCAAATTTCAAGATAATCGATAGGGTAGTTTTTAAGTTATCTTGTACAAGGTTCAGAAAAAATAATTATCTCGAAAAAGAAGGAAGAGAGAAAAATGGAAGCACAAGAAATGTAGTGTACCAGTGTGTATGGGACGGCTCTTGCCTTTCGTTGACATCCTGAGGGTTGGGAACGTATGGCGCGCTCGCAGCCGCACATGAGGCTTCGCTCGACGACTGATCGTGAGTGAAGGAAATTTTTGAGGGTTTTGAAAGGGTGCTTTTGATGTGTGCAGAGCAGCTGATCAAAATAGAGCTTCACCATGACAGTCTTCAGATATTACTATTTCCGAATGGAAAAAAATCGTAGTAGGATGAAGTCCAATTTTAATGATATTTTTATTATGAAAATGTAATATAAATAAGCGGTGCTTATTCTGGACGGTGGCTATAGGCGACGTGTGCAAACCTTGCTAGCCTCGATGTGAAATATCGTGAGATAGAAACGGTAAATCTCCGTGGAATTTGTGGAACAGTTAGACATTCTACGCGCCCACGAACAATTTGAATAAATTCGGCCGAAAAAGGCACTCGCACCGTAAGAGTGCCTTAGAGGGTCTGCACAAGCTTGAAATTTCAAAAATGCGAATTTTCATTGTATCGATTTATAGACCAGCGTCTTAACTCCAAATTGGTACAGAGGTCTTGAATAAATTGCAAAAATGGACCGAGTCACGACGATTTTTGTGAACGGTCAGATCGCCCACTGCACTGACGCTGGGACTTAAGGTGGGATATACATTTAGACGGGAAAGCAATTTTGACGGATTTTTGAAATGAAGATATACTTATTCTACATTTATTAAGCTTTAGGTGTATTTCAATAGCATATTTAAGTATACAAAACAATTTTTTAACATTAATTTATCATGAAAATGGCGGAGCTGTGAGCGAGTATTACAACAAGGTTGCCGCCGGAGTTGCAAATCGGCGTGCAGTCTAGCATCCCCGTAGACTTTGATTTGCAAAAATTCAGTTTTTTTTCAGTTAGAACATGTATAGTTTCTATTTGACAGTAATTAAAATGAAGAGCATGCAAATTCAAGAAAACGGCAGTTTACAAAAAAATCAACATTTTACGGATAATTCCTGTAAAATTTTGATTAAAAATATAGTTTTTTTTCTAATTTTTCTAATATTATCAACATTTCTACCAAGTTTCAACTCAATCGGCTCAATATTTTTTCATTATCCCTGTACGCCAATTTCGAGAATGCAGTTTTGTTAAAAATGCGTTTGGAGTTTACCCTCACTCCGAATGCGAGCGGTGAGGCACACCGTTGACGGGCTATAACGTTTGAAGTTTTTCGTATTTCGCCTTGAAACTTTGGGAAAATACTCTACATACACAAAGTTCTATCATTTGAAGAAATAAAAATATCCATATATATAAAAAATATTATATAGCCCTCCTTAATGTCACATTGTAATAGTCGAAAAAGCTCATTTTTGGGATTTTAATAGAAAATCGTCATGATAAATTTCAACAAAAATTAGGCATTTGAAAAAGTAAGATCTGTACAACACTCTGTATTTTTTTCTGTAAAAATATTTAATTATAATTTATTTACTGCCAATGTCCGGAAAGCACCTTTCAAAAACGTAATTTAGGTGAGCCAATGGCCTTCTGAACCAATTCGTCTAGACTCAAAAAATCAAACAGCTTTCGTCGGTACACTAGTGTATCCTATGATTTATCAAAGGAATTTCCAAAATATCAAATCAAAACAAAATGGCGCGTATTCAAACCGAGTCTCGATTTCTTGCAAAAAATCACGCATTTTCCGTTTATGAAATAAAAAGAAAAACATCGAAAAAAAATCCTTCGATGAAACACTATATTTGGACATCTAGAAAAATCCCCAAAAATTTCAGAAAGATTGATGCAGTAGATTTTGCGATATTTTGCAACCGACTTTGAAAACGTACTTTCGAGAAAAAAGCGTTTGCAGTTATGGACGACGCTCCCAACGTTCCAACGGGCGTCAACATAACAGTTCATAAGTCTGTTAATTGTGATCCGAACACCTTGAAATTTTTAGGGAACATATATAACAATCTGATGATATACTGTCAAAATAGATTGATTTCGAAAAAAAGTGATTTTTTTACTTTTGCGACTAGGCATAATCCCTTAACATGATTCTGTCGCGTTTTTCTCGAAACTGTGTTTTACGAAACGGTGTAATTCGTATGTCAAAATCGTCCGATTCACTTCAAATTCGGACAGAGCATAGATTATAATATTTTCTATCGCATGAACAAATGATTTCTCCATATATTTATCTATGCATTGATAACAAATTATTGGAGTAGTTTTTATGTCGAAAATCGAACTTTTTTTCGACATCTTGCCATTTACGAAACTTTCAAAAAATTTTAAAGTGTCTGATCACATAAAAGTTTCATTATTGTACTAAAAGTACTTTTTTCACTTCACACCACCCTGATTTCCAAAACCCAAAAAGCCCCTTGTACAAATAATAACAACTCCATTGTTCGCCAATATTTGTCAATTAATATTTGTCACTCTAGAGGCAGAAAAAATATGCTTTTTGGAGATTTTTTTTCAGAAAAACTACAAAATAAATCGAGATTACAAAAAAGGGTGTTTATCATACATATCAGTGACTGTATAAAATAATTTACACATTACACAGAGAAACAGCTCCTGTAATTTTTTAATTATAATGAGCCAATGAATTCTTTTCAATTATATATAATAACTGCTATAGAAGTACGTAGGATTTTTTCGATATATTGATTTTTAGCCAAATGGCGCACTTCTAAAGTGGAAAGTGAAAGATTTACCTAAAAAATCATCAGATAATTGTTAATAACAAATGAACTTTGCAATATTTTTAAAAAATCCTATGTACTTCCATAGACAATGTATTTTTCAAGATATATTCAACATTTCAAGTGAATCGGTTGAAAATTGTCTGAGTTATGTTCCCGGCCAACTTAAAAAATACAGTTTTGAGATAAACCCGTTTGAAGTTTTGAGTAGTGAGCTGCGGACCAGGCGGCCTTGTACTAAAATTCAAAAAGTGAGTATTTAGAGATTTTTCCCAGTCCTAGGGGACCAAAAAAAATGGATTTTTCGAAAATTGTCGAGTGACCTAACCCCTTAACTGTGTCCCATAAAGTCCTAACCTCGCCATCCCAATACTCCCATCAGAAAAAATATTGAAAATCGACCTGATTCTTACGGCCCCAAGCGTACGCAGACTCGTTGCGAAAATTCTCCGTCCGCATGATGGCTTCCCGATCAACCATGGAACTGCGAGAAAGGCCGATCATCGCTATTGCAAGTTAGCCGGAAGTATAAATTTTACTACAATGATTGCTCGAGTCACGAGACAATTTTTCCTCTATCTCGTTATCCGATTCATGATTCGACAGAAGCGCGAATCAAACATCAAGCGTGTACTACTATCAGGCACATGTGTAGGCCCATACCGGTTTGCGTTGTTTAGGCTATAAAACGAGAAAATGCACGTATCACGCTCGCGAATGAAGCTCGCCGGTCAAACGTGCCAACGATGAGCGAGCCGATGTTCGAGACGTGAATACAAATGGCAATGTTCGTGTATCGACAGATCGTAGAACGGTAGAGTCCCGATAAGACCGAGGCTGTAATGGAGAAGTGTATGCGCGCATGCGCCTTGCCCGACGAGTTTCACGCCGCCTTGCGGTGGCGTCTTCAACCTCGGGACTCGCGAGGGCGCCGCAGAATTACGATCGCCCGACAACACCTATATCGCGTCGCGTCTCTCTTTTTTTGGAATTAAAATATGCGAGTATCGCAATCGTCCGCTTATGCGTGTGCACCGGTGAGAACATGCTTTGGGTTGGCTTTGAAGCGACAGGCGAGACAGAGCGCGAAGTGTTGACGTTCACACGACGAGGATTGGAAATTCATCGGCTAGGTGAAAAAAAGAAAGGATTGTTTGTCATTGTCTCGAGAATGCACCAAGGTACATCGAATGCTTTTCGCAGATCTTTTTGCGGCGAAGATAATTATCGATGGCTTCAAGAATTCTTATTGCTTTATGATTATTATTTTTTTTAGCTTTATGGTGGTTTTAGTATTGCAGGGCAAATATAATTCTTAGGGTGTTTTCGCAAAGTTTATTTTAACTAATTGAAATTGTATTCTTTCTTTTAATGTAATTATTTCGATGGATAACTTCTATCTGCAAACAAACGGATTTTATTGATACTGATTTTCATTCTTTTTATTTTTGTCTATCGCTGTCGATTTTATTTTCGATGTCGATTTAGTTTTAGCATTTGGTTTGATTTATTTCTGCACGGAAATTAATATTTCACGGTTTACTTTACTTTCAGTTATAGTACATAGTGTTGTGAATATTTGTAAAAGTTCGTTTTTTACAGTTGTTTATATTGTATATAGTATTTGACTTATCGTGTTTTGGTTTATTTCTAGTTAGTTTGAAGTTTTAGTTATTGGGTTAGTTATATATACCCATAACTATATACATTATATCTTAGCTGTACTTTTTTATTGTAGTAATTCGATACTGTAATCACTTTATATTTTATAATGTGGCTTAAGGGGTCTTCTCACTTTAGACACTAAAATAAGGCTATTTTCATGATTTTTTAAATAAGTTTATATTATAGACATTGATACAAAAGTTGTTACACTTAATAAATACACTTTCCAAATACATTTTTTTTAATTTGTATGTATTTATATAACCCAAATAAACTTTGAGGGCGTTTTTCTCGAAACAACGTTTTCAACGAACTGTTTTTGGTAATCGTGTTCCAATCATCAAAAAAAATGTTTGAATTTTTCGAGGATAAATGTCGTAATTATTGTTAACAACTAATGAAAGAAGTGGTAAAGAGAAAAACGTCGGTCAAGACTAAACTACATTTACTCTGAATAAGTGTACCAAACTTCAAATCAATTCGTTCACTAGATGACGAGAAATCATGTACACCGTTTTGAAAACCATCGTTTCGAGGGAAACGCGTTTAAGGAGATACCTTTCGGCGAGGAAAAAATTGATGATTTACATGATTTTTTTTTTTTGGAAATATTTATTCACCATTTTTCAGACGTGGGGTATATTGTATTGCTACTTTTGGCTGGTACGTGGTGTTTTTTTCATTAATCTTAAAAAATCGCGGAGACATGGTACGGTCTTCTAAACGGGTTGCGGTGGATGTTGTCAGACGGCGTAAGACGTAACGTCGGCGGGATTAATCTGAAAAAAATTATATATTCGATATTCATACTAAATAGATGTGTAATTAATTTTATGAGTAAATCACATTTTCATACGAAAAAAAATGTTAAATTCGCACATGATTTTATACCCGTTACTGTTGCCTAAGGCCTTAACACTCATACGCAGAATGTGAATCAAGAAAAAGTGAGAAATATTGAAAATCGATGAAATGGTCCGCTTTCAAACAAAAAGATAGATTTTTGCGAAAAAAATGGCTACAGTTTGCATTTAAAAGAAATTATTTTTAATTTTCAAAAACACTTAGGGGCATTTTTTAGACCATTAGGTTAGAAATATTTATAACAAATTTCCTTAGAATCGGTCGATTAGTTTTCTAGCTATACGTCACGCCAGTTTTCAAAATGCCGTTTGAAGACCGTGCCATACCTCGACCATTTTTGAAGATTAATTTTAAAACATCCCCTGTAACGGCCAAAAGTAGTAATAAAACATGCCCTAAGTCTCCAAAATGGTGAAGAAAAATTTCCTTTTAAAATAAATCATGAAAATCAGTAATTTTTTTCCTCGCCTAAAGGTATCTCCCCCCTTAACATTTTCATTCTTCTTATTACTCCACCATATCTCACACGACTTTCCGAGCTTGCCTGCTCAGCCTCTAAATCTCGTTTACCCCGAACAGCATTGCTCATCATTCCCTTCACTTTGATTATTTCCATTTACTCCATGATTCCCCTTCTCTCATTTCTCCCTTTCCCCATCCTGTCAATGTGACTTTGTTTCAATGCCCCTCAATTAACTTGCCCGGGAGTGTAACTGGGGCATAATAAAACGTATCAATCAATCAATATCGCCCTCTCCCTCCCGTGCATTCGTCGGTCAGCCACCGAATCTTGTAGGCAGTGAAGTTTCACCGCGACGAAAAAGAAAAGGACGAAGGGAATCGCGGCCCGAGGCTCTTTCGCGAGTTCGTTTTCACGCGTCCGAACGAGTTCGAAATTAAATGTTGTCGAGGCCCCAGAGTAGCTTCTCTCCTGACGTTTCCTTTGTGGTGGCCACCGCTCATTCTACCGGGCCCACGTATAAGTATCATATCTCCGAGCAGCTGTCTCGCTACTGGCTCTTCTGAAACGTTTCACGAATGCGCATACGCGATATTTCAGTTCGAGCGCTTCCTCATCCTATCTTGCTCCTCTCCGTGGCTATCACCGCATCGTGATTCGACCATCGTGTATGCATTATTCAAATTGCCGAGCCGACGCCCCTCGTCTCTGCGCGAACGCCCAACTTCGCCGTACACTCCATACGCAACGAAAGAATCTTGCGAGAGCCATTCGTATCGAGCCTAGTCTTGGATCGCCTTCACATCAGGATTCCGTACGAGGAATCTATTTTTAGCATTGAAAATGCTTTTAAAAATGTATATGTTTGCTGAGGTTGGCTGGGTCTGAGTTAGCTGGATGTCACACGAAACTAACGCTACCCCCACTCCACTGCCACTGTGTTGTACTAGAGTGGGGGAAGCTGCGACGTGCCAAAAGCGGGATATTCATTTACAATGATCAAAAAATCGATTTCTTTTTTTTCTTCTTTAAACGATATAATTATATATGTAGAATATTTTCCCAAAGTTTCAAAGCGAAATTCGAAAAACTTCCAACGTTACAGCCCGTCAACGCTCTGCCTCGCCGCACGGATTTGGAGCAGGCGTGAACTTCGAACGCGTTTTTTTCAAAACTGCATTACCGAAATTGGCGTGCGGGATTACTCAAAAACTATTAAACCGATTGAGTTGAAACTTGGTAGAAATATTGATAATATCAGTACCTTCTACTTGACGAAAATTCTTTTTTATAAATTGGAAAAAAAACGACTTCTTTAATCCACATTATACAGAAATGTTGCGTGAAATGTTGATTTTTTTGTAAATGGGTGCCATTTTCTCAAATTAGCATTTTCTTCATTTTGATTACCGCCACATATAAACTGTACATGTTCTAACTGAAAAAATGTTTGAACTTTTTTGCAAATCAAAGTCTACGGGAAGCTAGACTGCACGCCGATTCGCAACTCGCCATGTTGATGATGAATTAATTTTTTTTTAATGGATGGATGGATGGATGGATGGATGGATGGATGGATGGATGGATGGATGGATGGATGGATGGATGGATGGATGAATGGATGGATGGATGGAAGGATAGATGGATGGATGGATGAATGGATGGATGGATGGATGGATGGATGGATGGATGGATGGATGGATGGATGGATGGATGGATGGATGGATGGATGGATGGATGGATGGATGGATGGATGGATGGATGGATGGATGGATGGATGGATGGATGGATGGATGGATGGATGGATGGATGGATGGATGGATGGATGGACGGACGGACGGACGAACGGACGGACGAACGGACGGACGGACGGACGGATGAACGGATGGACGGATGGATGAATGGATCCTTCTCTTATTGCATAATAGTCGCCTGTACAGTATGTCAACTACTAAATAAGCCTGACTAAACCCAAACATCAAGAGAAAAATAGAGTTTCATTACTTTTTTTAGACAAACTTTATACTAAGTTCTAATTCATAAAATGTTCGTCAGCTTTCCAAAGTAGTGTCAACGTTCCAAATCCTGACTCTGGTGAACTGACTACACAACACGAGTGGTATGCAAGTTTGACAGGTCGGAATGTAATAATTCCTTTTGTCGTTTACTTTTTGTATTCTACATTATTATACACAAACTTTTTTAGCCAATTAGGTTGCAACCCCCTAATAAGAATCGTAAAAAAAGTTCGAGTGGTTTTTGGAGCATGAATCTGCAAAAAAAAATTGGGCCATTAAAAAACAAAAAATAATATTCCTTGCATTCCAACGATGCAAAACTTCTGCATGACCGGCACACGAACTCGGTGGCTCCCCCCCCCCCCCCCCCACCACATCTCTTTCCCACCCTTATTCTCCGTGTATACTTGTCTGTCCTAAATCACTTACATCGCTATTATCCAACGTGGAGCTCTCGCGCGCGTGTATGTAATTACCTGAAATTATCATTACTCATCATCAATTCGTGGTGCGCGGGATCCCCTTCTTATCCCGGACCGTTATCCCACCTTTCTTACATATCTCTCTCTCTCTCTCTCTCGCTCTCTCTCTCTCTCTCTCTCTCTCTCTCTCTCTCTCTCTCTCTCTCTCTCCTCTTTCTCTCTCTCCTGATGCTTCGCGTTTCTCATTCGGTGTGTAGCAAGTCGGTATACGCGCGGGAACGCGAAAGCGCGTATCGAAGCTTAATAGTATGACTCCGGGAGAGGAGATCGAGAGGCTTTCTCGAATACACCGAGAGAGATCATTGATCGTTGTCACGACGCGAAGGATATGGAAAGTGATGCAGTCTCTTCTCTTCGCAATACACATACAGACATCTCTATATGTCTGTGTATGTGCGTGTATGTGTGTGTGTGTGTGTACATCGGTAGACACGCACACAATACACACATTAGCCTTCAATACATGCACGGGATGTTCTACGCGCACCACGATGTACATGTTTTTTTTATTCATAATACCTTGCGATATATCTTTCAAATAAGACTTTTTTTCTTCTTCCTCCTTTTTCTATTCCCTGCTTCTTTTGTTGTGATTATTAAGAAGTAAATAAAATCACAATCACAATGAAAATGACAGCGAAGAGAAATAGAATACGCGTGCGCGCGCGCGCGTGTGTGTGTGTGTGTGTGTGTGTGTGTGTGTGTATTCGTTGATATGAGAAGTAATGAAAAAAGGAGAATTTTTTAAAATGAAATATCAACAACACATACATAAATATATACAGGGTGTCCTGTTATGGATGGATGATCCTACAACTGTCGATAGGTCAGATCATGTCCTACTATATGCTGGAAATTTAGTTTAATAAAATTCCCACGGTTTTCGAGATAAAAATCATCTGCTTTTTGTTTTTCGCATGCCATTTCTACAAATGATGACTTCCTTTGCCCCGGTTTAAAAAAAACTCTTAGTTATTTGTTTAATCTAGAAAAGTCTTCTTTTTAACCTTAAATGTTAAGAAATCTGTATGAAAAAAGATCTTTTGCACAATGTTCATGCAATCCAATTCGAACATCTGACTTCGATAGCCTGCGGCGTAGAAAAATGTACTACGCATGTCGAGCCAATTGCTTAAATAAGTTGCTTGGTTATCGTCGATTCATATCGTTTGTAGAAATGACGTGCGAAGAACCAAAAGCGGATGATTTGTTTTTTTCAAAAAATAACACAAACCCCAAGATCTCGAAAACCGTGGGACTGTTACTAAACTGAAATTCCAGCATATATTAGGACATGATCCGACCTATCAACAGTTGCGGGATTATCCATTTATCACAGGACACCCTGTATATATACGTTTGTATGTATTTATATTATATTTATTTATTGATTGATCTTTATATATATATATATATATATATATATATATACACACACACACACACACAAATATCATACAATCGGTTCACGCACGCACTCACACACTCTGGGACTCGTGAATTATCCCCATCCTTGATATGCACCGGCGAGATCCTATCGATCGTTGGATCGATGCTACGAATGCCTCTCGCTCTCTCCCCTTCTCCTTTGCTTCGATCCTTCCGCTTTTCGCATTTCCACGCGCATACCAGAGAATGCAAAGTCCCCGAGAGAGTATACATGTATAGAATGTGTGTGCGTGTATATATAAACAGGATCGATGAATCCCGAGTGTACATGCACTCGATCTCCCTCTCTCGCGCAGTTGCTCTTTTCTCGTACCCTCGCCCCGAGCCACTTTGAATAATGAATGTAAGGGATTTTCGCCCGCAGGTATAACGTGTGCGCTTCATTGGCTGGCAAATGCTCTCCCGCAAAATACATGGCGAAGCAACGAGAGAGAGAAAGAGAGAAAGAGAGAGTGAGAGAGAGAGAGAGAGAGAGAGAGAGAGAGAGAGAGAGAGTGAGAGAGAGAGTGAGAGAGAGAGTGTTTTGCGCGTGATCTTGCGACTTCGACACACCGCACTTATTCTCAACGCGTTCGAGTCGCCGCAGCGAAGATATTCGTATGTATGTGTATGCATAAGTAGGAGAGACGAGAGAGAGAGCGAGAGAGAGAGAGAGAGAGAGAGAGAGAGAAAGAGAAGGAAAAGAATAGCGAGAAGAAACTGTATCGTGATAGTAAATTATGCGCTCAATGTGCAGTCTTCGACAAATTAGCGAGAGCGCAAACAGTCATCGCGAATGATCAACAGCGAGAGAGAGAGAGAGAGAGAGAGAGAGAGAGAGAGAGAGAGAGAGAGAGAGAGAGAGGAGGGAGAGAGGAGAAATAATGAAAAGACGGGAATGAAGATAAGTTTAAAATCGTCGTGGGAATAACTATCATTTTCGCTTCACATATCGCAAAAGTATTTGTAATGATACGCATAAGAAAAGTTGCCTCCTTGAAGGAAAATGATTTTTCACTCTGGCAAAAATCCACTCATCATCGATGAAAAAAAAAACTTAATTATAATTATAATTACACGACCGACGGTAGAGGGATAGAGGGACGACGGAGCTTCGGCGATCTCCCGTGTCAAGCCGCGTTCGCCTCGATCGATACTCGGATGGGTGACCGCTTAGCATTGACTCGTGCTCCGTCTACCGAGAGCAATTTTACTGGGTTCGCAATGGTACGGCGATGGAACGTCAGGGAAAATATGGACGACTGTATCGACACAAGCTTCCCACGAATAATAATAATATTAATTATAGTTATATAAATGACCAAGTTCCATTACATTATAAAAATTGTATAATAATGAAAAAATGTTTTTTTCGAAATTATTATATTGTAATATTATTGAAGATCGAAACTGCTGTAATGACAATATCAAGATCCAACTATCATAATAACAACGTAGGAATAAATTGAACACTCGGTCATCCAAGAATCATCAGTTGTCAGATCCGTATGTTCGAGACGAACTATTTGACAACTACGATTACCAGATATCAAAATGAATTCCATTTTTTTTATATCAATACAAGAGTGGTGTTTTTTTACAATAAATGAGGTTGAAGCGTTGGCCACAGGTCAAGATTATTTTTTTTCAAATAAATATATATATATATATATGTCATTGTCTAGACTATACCGGGTCTGTACGATTTTTATTGAATTTTTTCACAACAAAACGACAGAGATTAAAAATATTTTAATGCATATAATTTTACGTGCGATTAGATAGCCAGTTCACAAAAAAAATCCCATCGTGTCCATCATAGACCATATATATATATATATATATATATATACTACCAACTTGAAAACAGTATACAATTATCGATGATTATTGTGAAAAAAATGCGTCAGCGAATGTTTTATACAAATCAGAATAACAGTTGGAGTCATTTATAATTATGCCTATTTATATTTATGTCACGAGATTATTTATTATGACCATTAATTGATATTAAACATTGCTGAAATACGGCAACTTCGCGGCCATTGAGATTGGCTCTTCATTCGGTAGTGAAAATTCGTAATTATTTATCAAACCTTTGTGAATCAATATTGAATATATATATGTATTCAATAATGAATTATAGTATTATTCTAATTTAATTGTGCAATTATCCAAAGTCATCGAAAGTTTTGCAATTATCTGAAGCAATTATATATAAGAATATTTAGTAAATCGACATATTGTACGGGCGACTATTATACGATAAGAAAAGAATAGTGTTTTTTTTACAAACTTTTTTTTTCATAATCCTATTTCATAAAATGTTCGAAAGCTCTCCAAAGCAGTGCCAACGTTCCAAATCCTGACTCTGCATGACAGTTCATCACACGAGTAGTATCCAAGTTTGACAGTTCGGAATGTAACGTTTTATTTTTTGGTTTTTTACTTTTTGTATTCTACATTAAACTTTTTTTTACCTAATTAGGTTACAGGTCCCTAATAAGAATCGTACAAAACTCTCCAATAATTTTTGTAGTCTAAATCTGCGGAAAAAATTGGGCTATTGAAAAACAAAAATTAATGTTCCTTGCATACCAACCATGCAAGACTTCAGCATGATCGGTACACGAACTCGGTGCCCCCCCCCCCCCTGCCCAAATATATTTCGAGTAGATAAGGCATAAAAAGTCACGATGAACAGATAGCCACATTGGGGTATTTCTCGGACAATCGATGTTCCCACGTTGTTGTAGGAGTTCGATTGTGTGCCTCGTGTATTTCGTACGAATGCGTTAAACAGTTTGCGCTGATTGTCGATGGTATAACACGCGTGCAATTACCCACGTCTCTCCCTCTCTCTCTCTCTCTCTCTCTCTCTCTCTCTCTCTCTCTCTCTCTCTCTCTCTCTCTCTCTCTCTCTCTCTCTCTCTCTCTCTCTCCCTCTCTCCTTCTCTCTTTCTCTCTCTTTCTCATCTACTGGTACAGAATCCATCAGCATTCTCAGCTCGTCCAATGCGTTTCTGCCGCTGTTTCACTCGCACATATGCGTACGTACACCAAGCTATACGAGATGGTAATACTCGAACGTTGTAATACGCCAACCATTGCCTCATTGATAGACTGTACCGTGTGTGAACATGCCGTGAATTTAATTGCCCCCCCCCCCCCCTTCACCACGTGTACATTAGAGCTTACGTACACGAATATTCGAATTGCAGACTCGCTCGACATTGTATACACACGCCGTATAATCGCAGGCACTAAAACACACAGGTGTTGCCCCATTAGTTGACGGGTAATTACATTTCTTTGCTAAATCTCAAAAAAACGTTGTTTTCTGTTCAGTTTTCGGAATTTTTCTTATTAATCGAAGGTTTGCGTTAAAAAAACGCATGGAACATGCTCTTAAAAGATAAAAAATATTCCGTGAACGGACCTTGATGCACCTGAATCGATGCAGATCGTTATCAATAGAAATGAAAAAAAAAAAAACTCGAACAATTTCTATTCCAATTTTAATTTCCAATCACTACAAATTGATTTATCATTTTTATGTTATTTCAATGCTAAATATCAATTGAATTAAATTAAATGTTCAATTAAATTTAATTCAATCAACAATAGAACTCAATTAAATTGAATTGAATTTACAATTGAATTAAATGGCATTACATTGAACATTTAATTGAAGTAAATGAAATTTAATTCACAATTGGATTAAAATCAAAATCTATTCAATTTGAAATTGCAATTGAATTGAATTAAGTTTTTAAATCGAGAGATTTATATTCCGAGATAATATTCGGTATTTTTTAATTACTTCAACAATCGGCCTGTGGATTAAACATTTGAACAACGAAATACTATAGACTTATAGTATTTCGAAATAGTATAATTTCTTCTCGAAAAAAAAAACATCAACGTTCTCGTCCGGCCGACAAAAATTGCATCAATGTCCTCGTCCGAGTTACAAAAATTGCCTCAATAAACAACGTGGGCCTCTGTGCGTGATTTCTCGATCGGCGATGAATTGTGTAGCTTTGCAAAATCTCGCCATGTTTTTTTGTTCCAACACTCGAAAGGTTAACGGGGCGGACGAGAATTGATTTATCTCCCTCTCCGATTTCTTTGACACGAACATCCATATAATATGCTAATGAGGAATCATAAGATACGATTAATATTCTGACGCGCTTTAATTAATGCACATCTGTTGCCGCGTTGCATCAGCGAATCGTCCAGGGCAAGCGAGAGCGACGGAGAAAGAGGGAGATTTGTTTTTTTTTCCCGTGTGTTCCCAACTTATAAAATTGCCCGAGTGTGTGTATATCGCGAAAATCGAGCCGACAGTTGCGTCACTCCGATTTTATTTTATCAGCGAATTTCACCTTCTGACATTTCGTGCGCATAAAAAAACCGTGCGTTTTTTTTTGGACCAATTTGCATAATTCGCGTAGTTATATGCGTTCGAGGATTGGTACACGTGTATAGGGAATTTCGAAAAAAAAAAATTCTCGGCCCAAACCGAATTTAATTTTGGCACTATAGAGCCGACGAATTTTACGATCGATTGTCAGGCGATCCGAGCTCATTCGGTGAAGCCGTGAAGGGGTCTTCTCACTTTAGACGCTGAAAAAGGTTATTTTCATGAATTTTTTGGTAGGTTTATGTTATAGATATTGATATAAAAGTTGCTACCTTTAATAAATACACTTTCGAAATGCATTAAAAAAAATTTAATGTATTTATGTAACCCAAACAAACTTTAAACGCGTTTTTCTCGAAACAACGTTTTTCGACGGCTTGTTGACAAAATCTTCGAAACTACTGAACCGATCCTCATGAAATTTTAACCACAACTTTACAATTATAGCTATAGCGCATATTAAGGATTTTTTTAAATTTCGATATTTACTAATTTTTTTTGCCGAAAACAGTGAACAAAAACACGTTTTTTGTTGTTTTTTTTCGTAAAGTGTCCGCCATATTGTTATTTTTGCATATATAAAAAATCGTATGATATGCGATAAAGCCATTAGCATACTGAATCGAAAACCGTTTGATTTTTTTTCGGATGATCGATCTCCGAGGTTTCATCAACAGCGCAAAGTAAAAAAATGTTAACTAATATTTTCGTCTATAAATAGTGACTTAAATAAATAATTTTTTTATGTTTTTCGAAAGTGTATTTATTAAGTGTAACAACGTTTATATGAATATCTATAATATAAACCTATAAAACAAATTCATGAAAGTAGCCTTTTCAGCGTCTAAAGTGAAAAGACCCCTGAATACGTGAACGTTTTTCCTCAATTGTATTTCGCCTCATCGAACGTACAGGCAGATGCAAATGAGTTCGAAAATACTTTCGCGACGTGTAGAAATAGATTTTCTCTCGCCGGCTACCGATCGGTTGAAAATAAAAACGTTAAATTATCCATAATTTGAAAAGTCCATAAATTCAAGCGATTTTGCGAAAATAAAATCTTTCATAATGTTCCAGTTCGATGATTTTGTATTCATTCGCGTTGCTCTCGTCGTAAACTGCAACGTGAATTTTACCGCTAAATTGAAATCTGGCTGCACACGACTGTCGATTCGATAATTTTTTTTTTTTTTATTCCCCCTCATTACATATTATATACGTATAGTTCGTGAGGAATAAACGCTGTGCCGTTTATTATTAATGCGCGAGGAAGAACGTGCTTCCCGTTCCAACTTGCCTGGCAAGATTCGCCGGCTTTCTCTTTTCAATATTTATTTTTTTCTTCTTCGCCGAGCTTAATGAATCATGACTGAAACGCGGAAAAATCATGCGATCGCGAACGCACGCAGCTCCGTAAATCTACACCAACTTCGAGAGCGCGCAATTGCGGTGCGTCTCATCCCAATTTCTACGATGGAGAAAAAAAAAAAGAAAATGCAGCGCAATTTGCGTCCGTGAGAACGAAGGGAATTCCGTTGTGCGTCGTTGCATCATGATCGCAGTATCGCGTTGCTTCGAACGGCTCTTGCGCAATACCAAAATGTAAGGTGTTCTCCTTTAATTGTACGTTCTTAATTCCCTTTCTCTCTAATGATTTATTCACACTGAGAGAAAAATCCATCGTGGTTGCAACGAACGCCGGGTGGTAGAGATCGTATGATAAAAGCCACCGGAGTTTATTGGCAGGACAATCGTAGTGTGACTGGGGAACTGTATTAAGGACATCACTGTGACGGGCCGAAATAAGGTTGTTTTTAACGAATTTGTTTTGTCTACTAGATTATTTTATTTTCGATTTGGAAAAAAAGTATGTTACTAAGCATACCTTGAACTTACATCGTGTAAATTTTTATTTGGAAAAATTGAAAATTAACAACGTTATTCAAGGGCTCACATACACCTGGGACGGTTAAAAGTAAGGTTATGTTTAAGAACTTTTTTTGTGTATAAAACTGAAGTTTATTAAACAACCATGATATACATTTTAAAGTATGACATTTCATCTACATTGTGTGAAAATTTAGTCGAAAAATTTCAAAAGGTAAAAAAGTTACAGTCGTTTTTCTAGGACGTGTTTTTGTTGACAGCGTTTGCGGTACCAAACGTGCCGCTGCCATTTTTTATTTTAAAAATAAATATTTGCTTCCTGAAGTAGATAGATAAAACTAGTACTTATCGAGCCGGAATTTAAAAATTTAATTTTTCGGGTCATGGCAGTCACTGATATAAAACCGACGATTTTTCGCCTCAAAATTGTTCAGTACTTATGATGAAAAAAAACTATACCAGGTATCGAAAAAATGGCTCGATAAGTACTAGATTATTGTGTGAAGCATAACTATGCAAAACTTG
>OZ023318.1:45435106-45658759 GCA_964007375.1 Ophion obscuratus
CACGCCTTCCTCTAAACGGACATAGCTGGGGCTTCGCGTAGGTTTTTTTAAAATTATTTGGAACCGTTTTGGAGGGCGGCGCGATTTTTTTACCCATATTAAGGGCCACCCTAATATATATATATATATATATATATATATATATATATATATATATATATATATTACCTTAATCGTTTGTAATAAATATCATGGACCCTTTTCCCCTTAGTCTATTTCCCTTACGATTTTTATTTTCGAAACGCCCTAATTTATCCAATCAATTTTTTCACCTCTGTTATTATTGTCGAAATTAAAACGCCGCTTTTGCGTAATGGATCCGGACTATGAGAAACATGACGACACGTAGTCCGAACGCCGGAGAAAAAATGTTCAATTTATGTTTAATGGTAAGCTCTCGCGAAAGTCCTTACGTAACGGGAGACTCACTTAGGGATAAATTTCGCATGAGACACGGCACATTATTTAGGTTAAACTTGACGATTGCTCGGACCGCGTGGAGAGTTGTTCGTGTGTGAAAAAAAATCTCGAGTATCTCAAAGTTGGTAAAATTACCCAATCGAACGCGAGTCTCGCGTAAATGGTCCACGATATATCTAATTAAAATTTTAATTACGCATCTCCACTTACAATTATAGAAACATTGCGCGCGAGCAGAGTGACATTGATGATCCGTTACCGGCACATTGGCGCTCTCTATCGAGCAATCAAATTCCGTGTTTATGCCACGTGCATCGACGTACGAGGGAAAGAGGAGGGGAACCTTGTCGGCAATTAAAAATGATGCCCCGTCGAGCAAATCGCGTAAAATCGCCGTTACTCTTTCGCCATTAAGTCTAACGCCATTTTTCCAATGATTTGATCAAAAAGAGAACGTGGAATAGGCGCTCTCGTAAATTTCAATTTCAATCTGAAGTCGTTTTCTCCGAGTTCTCCAACCGCGGCGACTTTTTTGCTATCGAATAACTGTCACTTTTTATTATTTCATGAGGATGCAATTTATTAAAAGTTTCGAACAATGTAGAGGCGATGTTTTTTCCCCCTTAATAAGCATTCTTAGTCTCGCTGTGGAACACGGCGCTCATGTTGTTCAAAATCCAGTCAAGATAGTGATAAACTTTTACGTAGACGTCAGGCAGGCCGATACCGCAAGGATAATACCAGGACGAAATTCCAATCACGGTTCCATTGTAGGCTAAGGGACTACCATCGTCGCCCTTAATCAGGAAAACAATCAGACGTGTATGGTCAACGAAATCATCGACATGCTGCTGACAGTCAAATGGCAGAAGAAGGAAATGGGACGAACCTTGCAAACGCCTGAAAAGCTGTTCTTGAAACCGCAAAGATTTTCGTAGCCGATCGTGTTCAATTTGTGAAGGCGCTGACACTCGTCGTGTGTGAGAATCGTCATGTCAGATTTTTGTACTACCGCGGCATAATCACCGTCCGGATAATCGTCGTAGGCTGTCTGACCCCAACCGCTCACCAGACCTACCACGTGATCCTTGGTGTCACCCTCGGGTAGCGCGATCGGCGATTGATACGTGTTCACTTGGACGCTTCCATGGAGCTAAGTGACAAAATGGCTAATGAAGGACCCTGGAATGATCGACTTTTCTGACAGTTAAAATTGTCATGGGGTCTAGCCGTCGGGGGTGACGAGGGGAGCGCCCTATGCTTATGCAAGGAGCTCATTGATTGTTACCAACAGTTAGCTTTCACATAATCGTCATATTAAACCTGCGTTTTCGAACTATTGTACATCTACTTGTAAAAATATGCATTTTTGAACATTCTATGATTACATTGATTGTTAAATTTAATTACTTTGTATAATTAGTTTTCGACATTTTTTGGCTCAATTAACGCGAAACGAATTGGCAACGTCGTAAATCGTGGTACATCATAATGCCCAGGTTGGCAGAAGTGTCACGAAGTTTGTAACCTCAATATCGGTCCGAGGAGCTGTCAAAAAAGAATATCGATCCGAGTTAAAAAAAAATCTGCTGCAAAGAAAACGTGTGTACTGAAGCTCGAAGAAATCAAAAACTTCAATAATTTTCCGATATTCTAAAGAAAATTATTCAGAAAAAAAAATCTGCGTTATTTTGTCTTTGCCTAGAAATGTCTAAAAATGGATCATTTCTGAACATAGTTATCAAATTGATATTGAGTAATTATTACTCATTAAGAGAATAAGTACCAATAACATTCGTTGTTAATTATCTTGACCGAGTAGTTTGAGGTTCTCAGGCATAATTACCGAATACCGGTAAGATAGGTAGCATTTGTGCCATCTACGACGTTGCCATGATTGCACAGTCTAATATTTTGTGTGCTTGATTTTCGCACAAATTCGCTAACAAAAACATTAATAATTTTATAACGGTACGGTGAATCGTCATTTTCACGGTACTAAGGGTCAGTCCAATAATTGGTCGAACCGTACCTATTTTTTCAGCTCCGTGGTAACATTCACTTAGCAGATATTAATGTACTGAAAAATGATCGAGAATTTTCCATAAGCGTAATGTAATGAGCCCACGAAATACGTCGAGTTGTCGATTTTTTTCTAAAAAAACAGTACTGTGGATCATATTCAAACTGCACAGGATGATCAGTAAAGAGGTTATAAAGGTCCAGAAAAAAGTTTAGCTCGGTGGTAACATGTTGACTTAACCCCATAACAGCCTTAAATCAAACCGAATACACTTACGGTTATAACGGCAATGTCGTTGGTGAAAGATCCATCGGAATTGGAGGAGAAGTTCTCGTGAACTTCGATATCATCGATTTTCCATACCTCGCCACCTTTCTCGAGACTGTTCGTTCCCGTAACAACTGTCAGATCGCCGTAGGGCGGTAGCACTTCAGCGACGCAATGAGCGGCCGTTAATACGTGCCTCGTACTCAGCAGCGCACCACCGCAACTGTGATGGCCATTGAGCCTCAGAGATACTTGAAAAGGGACCTCTCCAGGCACCGCATCTGATCCACCGATCAAACGCTGCGGAGGTTTTGCCCACACGTCTGTCGGAATTTATCGTTAAATTTCCAGCCGATTCAATTCGTCAGCAATCAAATTATTTTATCCGTTTGATTACCCGGTGAATGAAAACAGTTTGATTAGCAATCAAGTTATTTTGTCCATCTGATTTCCCGGTGAATTAAAACAATTTGATTAGCAATCAAATTATTTTATCCATTTCATTGCCCGGTGAATGAAAACAGTTTGATTAGCAATCAAGTTATTTTGTCCATTTGATTTCCCGGTGAATTACAACAATTTGATTAGCAATCAAATTATTTTATCCATTTCATTGCCCGGTGAATGAAAACAGTTTGATTAGCAATCAAGTTATTTTGCCCATTTGATTGCCCGGTCAATGAAAATAGTTTGATTAGCAATCAAGTTATTTTGCCCATTTGATTGCCCGGTCAATGAAAATAGTTTGATTAGCAATCAAGTTATTTTGCCTACTTGATTGCCCGGTCAATGAAAATAGTTTGATTAGCAATCAAGTTATTTTGCCCATTTCATTGCCCGGTCAATGAAAATAATTTGATTAGCAATCAAGTTATTTTGTCCATTTGATTGCCCGGTGAATGAAAACAGTTTAATTAGGAATCAAGTTATTTTGTCCATTTGATTGCCCGGTGAATGAAAACAGTTTGATTAGGAATCAAGTTATTTTGTCTATTTGATTGCCTAGTCAATGAATACAGTTTGATTAGCAATTAAATTATTTTGTCCATTTGATTGACCGGTGAATGAAAACAGCTTGATTAGCAATCAAGTTACTTTGTCCATTTGATTGCCCGGGGAATGAAAACAGTTTGATTAGCAATCAAGTTATTTTGTACGTTTGATTGCCCGGTGAATGAAAACAGTTTGATTAGCAATCAAGTTATTTTATCCATTTGATTGCCCCGTGAATGAAAACAGTTTGATTAACAATCAAACTATTTTGTCCATTTGATTGCCCGGTGAATGAAAACAGTTTGATTAACAATCAAATTATTTTGTCCATTTGATTGCTCGGTGAATGAAAAAAATTTGATTAGCAATCAAATTATTTTGTCCATTTGATTGTCCGGTGAATGAAACCAGTTTTATTTAGTTCTTTGATTATTGACTTTGATTCGAAAAACAGATTCCGTTCATTTGGAAACTACAGTGAAACAAATGGCGTTCGCAAAGATATATTGGCGCCTTACCGTTAACGACGATGTTGGCGAACACGAACAATGCGAACATTCGTATCATGACGTACTGGTACAACGCACGGTGAAGTTTCGAGATTCTTTGCGTGGTTGAAAGTTTTTTCATGTTATATATGAGCGCAGGGACCGATTGTCGGAAATTCACAGCTGTCTATATTTGCACTTGTCAGATAGATTAAGATCAGGCTAATGCGTCCTTAACCCAGTGGGCTTCTTTTCATTTTTATTTGGATCTGCAAACTTTCGTTGATTTTGCTCCAGATATTCAGTGTAACGAAAACATCGCCCTTCTTACGACGAAGAATTACCGGGACTGCGAGCGCATCAGGTGGGTACTCTGACATCACTTGCGCCGATCAGAGTCTACCTGGCATGATATTGAAGGGGTTTGTGACGGTAGCTCAATAATGCAAGCGGAGTCAGAGAGAATTTATGTTATTACCAGATCACTCGTTTTTTGGGACTCAATCTAATTACTCAATCCTGAAATAAGTTTTGGAAAAATCGACACCTCGCTATCACTTTCACGACTCCCAAAATCCTTTTTTTATAAAATGGGACATTTTATAAAATGTCCAATTTTATAAAAATCCTCACATCCGTTTTGAAGATCAAACTTGACAAATGCCCACCACTTGCTATTCAATACTGTAACATATAATTAGCCGTTGACCTTAATTTGCTTTCAATTGGTAGTCCACAGCTGATTCGCGAGACTTGTCAACTTGCTCTGTCAATGTATTTTCACCGACTGCCGAATCCGAAAAATCGAAACATTCTCAAAACAAAGATTACCGTATACAATAATCACTTGGCCCGATTTATGCTCCCCAACTTTTTTTCCCACGGACTACAGATTCACCGTCCATTTGGGATCGAAATAATTGTTCCAGTAGCTCGACACATTCGAATAGATATTTATTAAACGTTAACATTAAACAATAGGATGATGAAATTACATCAGTCGAATCACGATAGTCTCAAGACGGCTCTTATCCAATCGAGGTACTCGTGCACTCTGGTGAAGACATCGGGATAACCCAAACCACAGCGATACACGAAGGAGGCGATACCGATGAGTTCTCCATTCTCAACAAGAGGTCCGCCACTGTCGCCCTTTAAATGTACACGCGCCTTCTTTTCAATCCAGTCAAATGTACTCGTAGCTTGGAAAAATGAGTGACCAATCACGTGAACGTACCGTGCAAAGACCGGAGCCCCGTTTATTGACGGCACAGAGCTGAGTACTGTAAACCGGTGCATTCCTAGGCAGATTACACATGCCTTTTGGAATCACTCGTAGTGACAATTTCCAAAGATTCGACGGAATCTGACCATTCGGATGACTCAAATCGCCCCAGCCACTTGAAACCGCCCACACATCACCCGGATCAGATACCTTTGGTAAGTCAACAGGTTTCGTTTTGTCGTCGAATTTGATGTCTGTAGCGAGCTGCAATTCAAATTATGCTCAATTGCGCAAACAAAAAACATTTGTGAAATAAACTAAAAAGGGGAAGATAGTCTTTGATTGTATTTTAGGGAACGAAAGAATGTAAGCACTTGATGATGGGTGTTGTACATGTTGATGCCAAATCACGTTAAGGGGCTATACCAGTGTGACACTTTAAAAAATCGATTTCTTTTTTGCCTTTTTCGACAGTTTACACTTTTAAGAATATCATTTATATCAATATCATTTTATCTTGCAAAAACCGATAGTTCAATCTTGAAACGCGTTTTTCTCGAAATGACATTTTTCAAATTTACTGACATTGTAACTCAAAGAGAAATTATCCGATTGACTTGAAGTTTGAACTGAATACTCTTGAATATATTTACTCTACAATGACGTAGGATATTTTTGATTGGATGAAAATTGACGATTTGGCATTGAAAAAAACGACCATTTTGTAGGCAAGAAAACAGACTTTTTTCATAACTGCGCCATTTTGTTATATATTGATATTTTTTCGAAAATCCTACGTCATTGTACAGGAAATACCTTCCAGTTTAACGGCATTTTTTCCTTTTTCGGTTTTAGCTACTCAATCGGCCGGAATCATGGCAGTAATGGAGGAACTTTTTTTCACGCCTCCGAAGGCAGTGCATAAGTCGCTTGATTCTCAATATTTTTCTATGAAAATTTTTTGTAATATAGGTCAAATACAGCCAGATATATTCTTAATTTTCCGAAACATTTAATTCGGTACTTTTCTTCCAAAAAATTCCCGAAAATCACCCAAATTTTGAGCTCTCACACTGGTATAGCCCCTTAAAGTTCGTTTTTTCTAGACAAAGCTAGATTGGAGCTACGCGAACCAACAATCGCATTCGAGCTGGTGTTTGGGTTTATCTGAGTGCTTAATTAAACCAAATGAAAAACATTTGCACGATAAAACTAAGAGAGGTAACAATTGTCTTTGATTGTACTTCAGTGAACAAAAGACTGAATGCACTTGATGAAGGGTGTTGTACATGTTGATGCCAAATTGCGGCAAAGTATGTTTTCCCTAGACAAAGTTAAAGTGGAGCCAAACGAACCTACAATCACCATCAAGCTAGTGTTCGTGTTTATCTGAATTGGTCAAAACTAATTTGGGTACATGGTTTCTTTCAACGGATATGACGATTTAATTGCAGCAATACAATGTCATTGTCGTTCTGCATTCTGACCAAAAGGGTTCTGTATGTTGCGAATGAGTTGTCAAAACCGGAAGAGTGGACTCGTATAAGATTCGATCATCAGTTTAGGCTTTTGAATTCTGTAATATCGTGCGGAGAATGAGCTCATCGATGGAGCCCCGAAAGACGCGAGGAAAACAAAAATGCTTACAGTCACGATGGCTATATCATCCATCATCCCTCGGAGCGGTGCGTACGAAGGGTGTTTCGTCATACGCTTGACGCGATAGGAACTTCCCAGCCCGAACGAAACATTGTTCGTTCCGGTGACTATGGTGATTTCGTTAATAAAATCAGCTGGAATTTTGTGGACGCAGTGAGCAGCGGTCAGAACATTTCTCGAATCAATTATGCTACCCCCGCAGAAGACCGTACCCTGCAGGGTCAACGCAGCCATGTATGGAAATTCACCATCCCCCGCTACCTCACCACCGGTGATCGCGCTCGGTGGTTTTCCACTGACACCTGCAATTCATCGTCACCAAACACGATAAGCCTCCAATGATGATCGTTCACAAAAGACACCAATTGATGTCGCCAAAATTGCCAGAGTTTTATTTTCCAATGGACGACAACTGGATTCCCTCTCTGGCAAATCATTCGTGATTGAGACAAGACAATCAGCCAAAACCAATGGATTTTCATGGAATTGGGTCTTTTTGGCTGAAAAGGCAGTTTCTTGACGCGTGGGAACACACTTCCTGTACTTACCTATTACTGCGAGGAGCAGACAGGAAACGAGGCTGGAAGCTGACATGTCGTTGAGCTTTGACTTTGCCAGATGATGCCTCAATGACTTAACGAAATTGTTTCAACTTAATCTTTATATACAATAATCGCATGGTACCAGCCCTCAACATCTGGAGTTATTGAATCTGACATTGTTCCAATATTTTCCCAAACTTGTCAAGTTTACTTGCCCCGCTGTCGCAATGTCACATTATGAGAATGAGTATCCGATGTCAATGCAAACACATGACGAAAGACATTCACATCTGTTTCGTACCGCCTTCAACCGCGCGCCATCGAATTTTATATTGGCAGAGCATATCTCCCATATCGACCCGCGTAAATTATGAATTACTTCGACCGACTTGTTTCTCATGTAACACGACCATTGCCGGAATCACCGGCCGACAAAAGAGGGCTGAGGACGCACAAATATTTTACATTTTGGTACGTCATATTTGAAGTTTGCAATGGTGCGTCAAAACCATCAAGAACTACTGATGCGAGACCAATGGAGACAAACCGTTTTTGGCAAATCATTGCCTGGTGGAAATCAATCTGGTCAATCTCAGGCAAAGATAGCTGAAATTGACCACCCTTAGATGTATGTCCTAGGTGTAAACTGAAACGTATAGACCAAGCCTCAAACTTCCAATCACAGGTGTCTTTCTCAATGATTGTTTCACCGGCATTTGTTAATTTTTTAACTTAAAATAAAAGCTCATTACAGTAAATATATGGCTCCACGCAGCTGCCACAATTTTCGAACCACTCAATTGCTTACAGCGCTGCAAGACGATCTGCCGAGGTTATGGGAGAGGTGAACGAGAAACCAGCAGCATTCCAATACGTTACAATTAATAACACTGAAATTTCGTAATCTATGATTATGAACATTTCCAAAATGCTTCTTTCATACATAAATAACCTGCACAAAAATCTAAAACATTCTGCATCATTTTTTCATTAGGTTTTTCCACATCATACCTGAGAGTGAAACAACATCCCATCGGAACGCATGCAAAACTGCTACCCAGCAAAGGTATTATCAATTTTCAACGGGTCAGTGGCTCGATCTCAAATTTGGCCTGCAGGCTCAAAACGATCAACATAAAAATGCATTGTAACGATTTATTTGATTTTTCTTTTGGTGTCTTTATGGCGATCATTACGGCATCGACTTTATATCGCCAGCGTAGCTTTTCTGCCCAACTCTCATACATCCTCAACTGCCTAGATAATTTCCAAACTCGCTACATTCATAAAGATGATAAAACGAAAACGATAGATCCACCTCATTCCATCAAAAACCTCTTCCATCCCAGTACGATTCCATCACACTGCATGTGGCAAGCTGTTTTTACGAGAAATGTGTTCGGTTTTTTTTCCACGGCTCGCGTATCCAAATTGAGGCCGAATGTAGTCCGCGTCCGCGGTTACAGTCGTGATATCAGTTGGATCGAATTGCGCATCGTCAGTGCAGCGAGCGGCGACCAGATTACAACGTGAATCGATTATTAGTATCAGTGCATATGTTCTCCAACGCCTTGTTTGCCATTTGATATACGAACATTCCTTTGGTTCAACTCCCGATGTTTGGTTCAACTCCGTACTGACGATTGTACGCAGCGATTTACCATTGATGGCTTCAATTTTTCAATTCAATAGGAACGAATAAGATACACGTTACGACACATATGCGACCGTCATCAAGGGGAGTGTATGATTATCTTGCAGATGTTCCTAAAATCGTGTCGCAAATCAAACGAGCCAGCCAAGTTCAGCTAGTTCAGCTATTGCGATAACTACTCATTATGACGGAATGCCCAAAGTTTCGCATGTAAAGCTAAAGATAAAGAAGGCGTAGATGTTTGCTCAGTTCATCAATGATCGAGCAGTAGGAGTAGAATGGGTGAACAAAAGTTCTGTTACTCTAGCAAAATGGGCTTACTGTTATTTATTTGGATGAAAGGAAACAAGTGGATGATGACATTTTTGGCAAATGTAAGAACGGAAACGATGTAGCGCTGTTCTTCTAAATCACGTGCTGGCCACAGTTCTTTTGATGAAGTCCAAGTAAGCGAAGACTCTGGTGAAAACATCGGGAACACCTCTGGCGCAAGGTAAGACGAACGAGGCGATTCCGACGAGAGTTTGATCGTCAACTAATGGCCCACCACTGTCACCCTGTTCCACAATCAAACGATCAGAAATCAAGAATCAAAGATGGCTTTTGAGGATTTGGCGAACTATTGGCCTTACCGAACAGAGACCCACTCCAGCGGTTTCCTGAGCGCACAGATGACCATCGGAGATGTTACGTTTGTTATAAGCATTGATGCACTCCTCGTTGTTCATCGTCGTCATAACGACCTTTCTGATGTTGATTGGTCGAATTCCGTTTGGATAGGACATGTCACCCCAACCACTCGCAACGCATTTCCTCTTTTCCGGCGTGTCTTCGGTCGGCAAAAGTATCGATTTCGTGAAAGCACCAAAGGCGATGTCTTTCGTCAGCTGGGATCGAACGAAGTATCATTTAGTAGAGAAAAAGGACAACCACCCAGTTTGATGTTTCAAAAGCAATGGAGGATTACGCTACCGCTATAACTGCAATGTCGTTCTTCCACGAATCAGCGGCCGAGACGGAATATTCCGGATGCACAACAGCCGTCTTTATCGTCTGAGTAGTTCCAGCCCCCAAAGCCACAGTGTTTGTGCCAGTGACAATGGCAAGCTCCTTCGAGGGATCCTTCGACACTCCTTGAATGCAGTGAGCCGCTGTGAGTAAATGTCGCTTACCGATTATCACGGCGCCGCAAATCTGCTTATTTTTCTTCATCAGCCACGCCGTATACGGGAATTCACCGATCTCGCCGTCCTCACCGCCAACTACGCGACTCGGCGGCTTTGCTTCTGTGACTGAGCAGCGTAAACGAAGATCAATCAAATTGACATAGAACTACGGCAGATGTGCCTATGCAAGATCTGATTATGGCTGTCGTATAAGACATATCAGCGTTTGATGAAATCAAGGATTGAGCCACCTAACCCACGTATCCTGACCCTCATTTAGACCTGATAACATTGATTTGATTCCTGCATGTCTCCATTGCGGATTCACTTGGAATTAGGGCCATAATAGGATTAGGGTCAAGAGATGTCAACGAGACGTAATTTTCTTAATTAAAGGACTAGACAGCTTGACCATAGTGCATTTAAGGTGGGGCGAAGGTAAAACAAAGTTTGATCTGAAAGAAGACAATCGGTATTTTGGAAGAATATGATTAGATCAAAGCCGGTTAGCATGCCTTGTTCAACTCGGGTAGCTGAATATAAATATCAGAAACCTTCCGTGTGCAATACTTTCATCGAATCAAGGTTTTTATTGGAAAGATCTGCTCTAAGAATCGATAAATCTGGCGGTAGAACTGTTATTGCGTGTTCAACAAAGAGAAATGAACAAGTCAAGTCAGCTTTAGAATTCATTGATGATATCATCAGGGAAGAATGAATAGCTAAGCTTTTGCACCTAATGTTGATGGAAGATCATTGATACTTTGATGGGTTTGGCCTCAAAAAGTTCTAGGTCCATACTTCCTTTCCTTCTATCGACCAACAGTAAGATTACCTTGAAGGGCACCGACTATGGCCACTAGGACGACGATTTGCCGCACCGAACTCATACTATTGATCATATCAGCAACTCAATCACGATTAAACAACAAATTCCGAATGAATCGAGATCGTACAGCTATGCATGTATATATACAAGTACAATGTGTTAATCAAAAGTCCATATTTGTTCGTCGCATCTGTAATTCCTCGTCGATCATTTCATTTGCTTGTACAATAAAAAAAATGTTCATGTTTGGCCGTAACGGGCGTAACAGCTGTCGATATCAATCAAGGACACGATATTCGCAACTCTTTGAAATTGTGATTTTCCGTTAAAACATTGCTCAATCCCCGTATACAGAATGCATTTTTTGGCCGTACGCTCTTTGCGACTGATGACGCTTTTCGAAGGTAAATTCGAACCGCGTCGCAATAGAGCCATTGAGGAGGACGAAAATCCGTGCAAATGGTTTTCTTCGTACGAAATGGACCCGTTTCAAATGTAACTTTTGTACGGATACTATTCAATGAACTGTTATCACGTTGGCAATAATTAAGGATTGTCTTCGAACTGCAAAATAATAATTACTCGCTTCGATCAGCAAACTTTAGCATCGAAATTCTGAATGATCGATTTGTCGAACGTTCATTTGACGGAAATACATTAAGGCGGGATACACATTCAAACAGGAAAAAAATTAGCAATATTGAGCGATGTTTTAAAGTAAGAAATACTTATTCGATAATTATCAAACTTTAGGTATGTTTTAATAGTATATTTCAATATACAAAACCATTTTTTTACATTAATTCATCATCAAAACGGCGGAGCTGTGGTGGAGGGTTACAGCAAGGTCGCCACGGGAGTTGCGAATCGGCGTACAGTCTATTTTTTCAATTAGAACATGTATAGTTTCTATGTGGTGGTAATTAAAATGACGAAAATGCAAATATGAGAAAATGGCACACGTTTGCAAAAAAAAATCTACATTTCACGCAACATTTCTGTAAAATGTGGATTAAAAAAGTAGTTTTTTTTCCAATTTTTCAAAAACAATTTTCGTCCAGTAGAAGGTACCAATATTATCAATATTTCTACCAAGTTTCAACTCAATCGGCTTAACAGTTTTTGAGTAAAATCCTGCATGCCAATTTCGATGATGCAGTTTTGAGAAAAACGCGTTTGAAGTTCACGCCCGCTCCGAATCCGAGCGGTGAGGCACAGCGTTTTTCGAATTTCGCTTTGAAACTTCGGGAAAATATTCTACATATATAATCTATTGCTTAACGGGGCATATCAGTGTGAAAAAAATCGACTTTTTTTTGCTTAAATATTAGGAGTACAACTTTGCAGTGACCGTTTTTTTCAAAAGTTTAAGGCTTTATTATAAAAAAAGTGGCTACATATTTTTTAATCAAAGTACTGCCCATCGCTAGCTACGACCTCGGCCCATCTTTCAGGTAGCATTTGAATCCCGCGTCGATAAAAGTCTTGGTCCTTGGAGGCAATCCAGGAATCGACCCAATTTTTGACTTCTTCGTAAGTACCGAAGTGCTGGTCAGCCAAATCGTGTGCCATTGACCGGAACAAGTGATAGTCGGAAGGGGCAATGTCTGGAGAGTACGGCGGGTGGGATAAAACCTCCCATTTCAGCGTTTCCAAGTACTTTTTCACGACATTTGCAACATGGGGTCGGGCATTGTCATGCTGCAGTATCACCTTGTCATGTCTTTCGTTGAATTGTGGCCGTTTCTCTTTGAGTGCCTTACTCAAGCGTATCAACTGACGTCGGTAGAGTTCCCCTGTGATGGTTTCGGATGGTTTGAGCAGCTCATAGTACACAACGCCCAGCTGGTCCCACCAGATACACAGCATCACTTTGGATCCGTGAATATTCGGTTTGGGCGTCGATGACGGAATATGACCAGGCAGTCCCCATGATTTTCGGCGTTTAGGATTATCGTAGTAAACCCACTTTTCATCTCTAGTCACAATCCGGTGCAAAAATCCCTTCCTTTGTTGTCTTTGGAGCAGTTGTTCACAGGTGAAAAATCGGCGCTCGATGTCTCTCGGCTTCAACTCATGCGGGACCCAGTTTCCTTGCTTTTGGATCATACCCATATCCCGGAGACATTTTGAAACTGCTTGCTGGGTTACTCCTAACGACTCGGCGAGTTCCTCTTGAGTTTGGCACAAATCCTGATCCAGCAAGCTCTCCAATTCGGCGTCTTCAAAAACTTTCTGCCTTCCGCCACCATGCTGGCTCTCGACCTCAAAATCTCCACTTTTAAAGCGTTGAAACCACCGCCGACACGTTTTCTCACTAATAGAATCCTCCCCGTAAGCATCTACAAGCAAACGGTGGGCCTCAGCCGCAGATTTCTTGGCGTTGAAGAAGTAAATCATAACCTCCCGCAAATGCTGAGAATTCGGCTCGTAGGTTGCCATGTTTGAGTGCCAATAACTTTATAATGCATACACGTATCCGTTAGCTTTTTCAAATTGTTTACATTGGCAGAGCCTCTAGTTTAAAATGCCACTTTTTTTATTGAGCTAGGGCCACTACTTCGGCCGCAGTGGCTCTCTAAGAAAAACGGTCACTGCAAAGTTGTACTCCTAATAGATAGTTTTGGCCTTTAAGAATATGCCTACAAATTTTCAAAACAATATTCGGCTTAGAAGTATTCGAAATTGGCGCCAAGCGTCGACGCTATCAGAGCTTTCTATACGGGCCTCTCTATACTTTAAACGCGTTTTTCTCGAAACCATGTGTATTGACCTAGTTGACAGCATAACTCTGTCAAATTTTGTTCAATCGACTTCATTCAAGAAGGATTCTCTTCAGAAAACTTATCGCTATCGTCGCATCATAGAGTTTTTTTAAATTGTTTACTTTTTTATTAACAATTCACTGCAAATTTTTTGTGTAAAATTCGATTTTTTTTTAAATGGCCGCCATTTTTTTTCTAATCAAAATTTTCAGATTTCCTACGATGCTGCGATAGCCATACTATTATAATTTAATAATCATTTTGAATTTTTGATTTCACGTGCTTGCTGTGGCACTTATGCTGTCAACCGTCAGGGAGTCTTTTTTTGAGACGCCATTTTCCGACCGCTCCACTGCTTAATAAAATGTATTAAAAATAAAAATAAAAAATTTCGTTGTATGCTTCATTAAGTCAATAATTAATGCACGAAATTTCAAATAATTTGATCGAGCCGTTTTAAAAAAAAAATCCTACAAAATACCTCATTTTTCAGCCTGTCACACTGATATTCTCCCTTAAAGAAAGAAAGAAATCGATTTTTTGATCGTGGTAAATGTATATCCCGCCTTGAGCAATTAAACGCGCGAATGGTGAAAGTTGTGCCATATCGTTCTTTATTTGAATTATTAATTATGACTTCTCAAGTTACATTCAATTTCAGCGTAGCTGTTTTCGCTATCCCGTTAATGAATTTCAAGTATCTGTTGACGTTGGTGTAGACGTCGGGATAATTGCACACGTCCGGAACATACCACGAAACAATTCCAACGAGCTTTCCATCGTGAACAACCGGTCCACCGCTGTCACCCTACAACGTTAGGAACACACTTCTACAATAGTTGTACATAGGGGGAAAAATGGACAGCTTTGGATACTACTTGTAGGAGATAAAAAATCATTAAGAAAAAAGTTAGTGGCGTTAAATAAGATTGATGTCACCAGTTATGATCATGCTTATAGATTGTGCTTTTGCGATCGTTGAAGATAACGAGGTTTTAACGAGCAGCCTACTTCAAAGGCTTTTACACGTGAGACTCGCTAATTAGCATGAGCTAATAATTAGCCCAGGAAAAAATGATCGAGCCTTATTTATATTATATCTAAGTTCTTGTTTTTATTATATCTTTCAAGAAATATCACTTGAGTATCCGCCTTCGATTTTGTTTGGGTTATATATATTATAATACATATATGTGATGAAGCATTGAAAAATATTAGACATGTATTTTTATCGACAGAAAAACAGTTTTAAGGGGGAAATTACATTAAGGGGGAATAACTATAAGGGGGAAATTACCTTAATGCCTTGGGTCACAGTAACGGGTATAAAATCATGTGCGAATTTAAGAATTTTTTTCGTATAACATAGTGAGTCACTCATAAAATTAATTACACATCTATTTGGTATAAATATCAAGCTGTTAAAAAATATGTTTTTTTTTTCTATGTACAAAATGGCCTACTACTCGAAACTTCTCGAAACAGCTTTTTTTCCAATTGGCATGACAAATAATTTCAACAATCTTCACTCGATTTACTTCAATTTTAAAAATTATGTTCCTAATTGCATTTCGCAGAGAAGTACGTACGGAATTTCTGATTAATCAAAAACTTTTCATTTTATGAGCAGTTTATGAGCAGTTATAACGAAGATTTTCACTGAAATTTCATATCTTAAGTTCAAATACCTACAACTTTTGAATAAAACAATATTTTTTAAATTCCGTATGTACTTCTCTAGGTATTCTAATGTAGATTGGCGAGAATTTTTGTTTTTTGTTCTAGGTTAAAAATTGTGGATGCTAAATGTCACGCCGCGGAGCGTTCAAAAAAAAGATAACAAAAGAAAATATTAGTGTTCGACCATTTCGTTCATCGAAAAAATATATATATATTTTTTTGACAGCTTGAGATTCATACTAAATAGATGTGTAATTTATGAGTGAATCACTTTTTCATACGAAAAAAAATTGTTAAATTCGCACATGATTTTATACCCGTTACTGTGGCCTAAGGCCTTAAGGTAGTACTAGCGGATTGACTAGTCGACAGAAAATCTATAAATTATTGAATCTGAAAAAAGCAAAATATAATGTATTTGGGTATAGTAATAAACATGATACAGAAAGTAATTATTTGAGAAGTGCATGTAATAACTGTATGTGTTATAGTTTGGTAAGTGAAGTAAAATCGCAATCAGATTTGACTTGAGTTGTCACAGGCCGCCATTTCATAATTCTGGCAATATCCGTGGCAACGCTGTATTCAGGTGCTTTCGATACATGTCAAGCATGTGTTTGTTTACCGTATGTGTAATCGTGTGTTGTAGTGTATGTGTAATATGGTAAGCGAACGCAAAAATGAGTCGATTGAATCGATGATATCTGCTCGAAATGTCCCGTAACCTATATTTATTATGGAGCATACGTGACCGCGACAATTTTCGTGTTATTCGTCGCTTTTCGCATAGCTCTGATCTGACCGGCAAATATTATTATTTCCGTTCCAAAGTTCGATCCGCACGGATTCCCTATATGGTGCGGGTTAAATGTGTTGATTTCGTGAATTAATTTCTATTATATTTAGCCGGTAAGGCCTGCAGAGTTTTCGCGGATGTCATTTTTTATGTTTCTACTACAGCATAAAAAAAATCAACTTTTTTTCTAATGAGGAGGTTTGCGCACGTACTACCTTAAGCGGGTCATTACTTTCCAATCCAAATTCGTTCTCCATGGTTTGAAAAATATTGTACGGATAATTAGCCTTCGTGATAGAGAATTTTGACGAGAATTCTGTCATGAATGTGTCATGTGAACTGGAAACTCGTGACTTTTAATTTGTGGACTCACTTTGCACACTCTGCAGCCGTTGTTTTGCAGCCCGCAAATGTTATTCTCGTGCAGCTCGTACTTCATGATTTTTTGACACACCTCCCGTGGCAATATTCTCGATGAAATAACCCGAAGTTTTTCCGACAAATATGGATTATGGGGGTCCGTACGACCGAATCCGCTGATTACTGCCGTGGCGTTCACTACTGGGTCCTTCGGTGTCAACTGTACTGGCGTTTGATTCACATTTACCTCGATACTTTGAGCCAACTGTTGGTAATCATGAGAAAAAAAGCGTCATCAATTGGGCCCTACGATTTGACTTTAAAGGGCCAGTCCACTTTGAAAATTTAAAAAAAATCGAAAGCAAGCAAGACTTGATGAAATCGACGATGAGGAGCAATCAGAAGGGATTTTGTACGGTGCAGGAATTGCCGATTGAGTTTAGGTAAGAGTTTTTCATAGTATAAACTTCAAACGCGTTTTTCTCGAAACAACGTTTTCAAAATCTAGCTCATCGTATCTCTAAAACTAATAAACCGATTCTCTTGAAGTTTGAACCACATATTGTAAACATGATTCGCAATAAGATGACCCTCGATGCTTTTAAAATTTTGATTTTTACTTTTTTGGCGAAAAATTGCGAAAAAACACGTTTTTTAAACTTTTTCGTTTTTCATCTGCAATTTTTTTATTTTTTGATAAAACTTTATATCCGAGGGTCATTTTGTAGCTGGTGTTATACTGAATCTAATGGACTTTGATTTTTTTGTTTTAGACAAGCCGTTGCCGAGTTGTGATGGAGCTACCTAGCCCACCTATTTTTGAGGCGTTACGTTAAACGGCGTTACGTTACGTTTACGTTACGTTACGTTACGTTACGTTACGTTACGTTACGGCGTTACGTTTTTGTACTTAAAAATGAATAAAAATGAATTAAATTTTTTTTATGTATATCAAGACTTTCTTATCAAGCCCAACAACTTTTATATTCATATCTTTTATAAAATCCTCAAAAAAAAATCGCGAAAATAGCCTTTTTCGTGGCTCCAAAGTGGACTGGCCCCTTAAGGGCTTACATACACCTGGGTAGGTAAAAAAGATCGATTTTTCAAAAAGGTGCTCATTCGAAGGTACTATCCTTTGAGTGTCTACCCTGAAAATTTTATAAGAAAATTCACAGTAATGACGAAGTTACAGCGTTTTGTGACCGACCGGGTGAGCAACGACTAACAGCCCAAGCAAATTTTAAACACGTTTTACTCGAAACAGTGTTTTCAAAATCAATACCGGAAATATCTCCGCAACTACTGGACCGATCGGGATCAAGTTTTGCACAGTTATGCTTCATACAATAATCTAGTATTTATCGAGCCGTTTCTTCGATACCTGGCATAGTTTTTTTTTCATCATAAGTACTGAACAATTTTGAGGCGAAAAATCGCATGTTTTATTCCAGAGGCTGCCATGACCCGAAAAAAATAATTTTTCAAATTCCGGCTCTATAAGCACTAGTTTTTTTCTATCTACCTTAAGAAACAAATATTTTTTCAGATGAAAATAGCAGAGGCATGTCTGGACCCGCAAACGCTGTCAACAAAAACACGTCCCAGTAAAAAGACTGCAACTTTTTTACCGTTTGAAATGTTTTAACTAAATTTTCACACGATGTAGATGAAATGTCATACTTTAAAATGTATGTCATGGTTTTTCAATGAAATTCAGTTTTATACACAAAAAAATTCTTAAACATAACCTTACTTTCAGCCGTCTCAGGTTTATGTAACCGTTTAACTAGCCCTGCACGCGAGTCCAGCGATTTTTTTTGTGTATCATGAAAATACGCATTACGAGTAAAATTTCGCAAATATTCGTGAAACTTCGAAAAAATACGTAAATAATGAGAATATTTTTCTGATATTTTATAAATATATGACAAAGAAAATATAATACATAAAAATATAATATAAATATATTTGAAAGAAAATATAAATTATCTAAAAAATATTCGTGAAACTTCGAAGAAAATTACAATTAATGAGAACATTTTAACATTATTTTAATTTAGAAAATTTGTTTCAATTACTAGAGTTATTTTAGAAAACCAATGCTTACGAATTTTTCACCCACTGTATTAGTATCGGCGACTGACTGTCTGACGGAGCCACTTCAAAAATGTACTTCGAAGAGTGCAAAAAAAATGTCATACTTTTTCCACGGTTTGTTGCAAAAGTTCGCATTACTACAATTAATATTACAGTAACAAATATTCAAAAATCGTTCGCTATTAAAAAAAATCAGTTTTACCGTACAAATTCTTTGTCATCCCTTAGCAATCAGATGGCCGGAATTCGTTATAAAAAAATATTTGTTCCACCTTTTTTATTAAATTTTTATTCTCGTTTCTAACCCAATTTTTATTATCACTTTTTTCAATTTTGTTTCAATCGAAGCTGAATATCGATTTTTATTAATATCTCTTTTGCGGATTTATAGTTTCCAATAGATCTCCGAATCATGTTAAAGAAAAATAGACGAGCTACTTTTGTAGGAAAAACGTACCAAAAAATATTTGGACAGCGAAAGAAAATATAATTTTCCATTTAATTCCAACGTGCAATCAATTCATTTTTTGCAGTTCCAACTATTTACACATTTTCTGCAATTTTTACGAATCGCTAGAAAGCCGTAAATTTTCGTGTGTTCGTATTTTCGTCGCGTCTTACGGTTACGACAGCTATATCGTGTATCCAGACATCGTAGTGCTTGCTCTGTTGAGCTTCGGGCGGCCAATCGATGCGTTCGACAAAATGATCGCTTCCGCCGTAGAAAAGATTGTCCGTGCCGGTTACGACGGTCAATTCTTCGTAAGGTTCGTCGAAAAGATTTGCGACGCAGTGAGCAGCAGTGAGCACGTGCCTCTTCGTTATCAAAGCGCCGCCGCATATGTGTCGATCGTTGTATCGCAACGAAGCATAGTACGGTACAACGATAATTGCTGTGGTATTCCCGTGTGCCAAACGCTTCAAACGCGCACCGATTGTCCCTACGTTAACGCGAATAAAGATAAATAATTAAGGAGGAAGATACCTTTAGGCGAGGAAAACAATTTGCTAAATTTCATCACTTTTTTTTAAAGGAAAGATTTCTTCACTATTTTTGAGACTTAGAGTATATTTTATTACTATTTTTGGGCGTGACATGCTATTGATTTTTTATATTAATCGTTAAAAATTGCTCAAAAACGGATCGACCGATTCTGATGAAATTCTGTATAAATATTTCTGACCATAATGTTTAAAACATGAACGTTAATGTTTTAAAATTTTTTCTAAACATATATAATTTTTTTTCGGAAAATTCAATATTTTTGTTTCAAAGCGTACTATTTCATTGATTTTCAATATTTTTCACTTTTTCTTGGTTCATATTCTGCGTATGAGTGTTAATGAAAGAAAAATCTTCGTTGGTTTTTTTCTCAGATTAATCACGCCGACGCTTCGTGTCACGCCGTCAGACAACATCGGGCGCAACCGGTTTAGAAGACCGTGCCATACCTCCACTGTTTTTAAAGATTAATAAAAAAAAATACCGTATAACAGCCAAACGTAGTAATAAAATATACCCTGAGTCTTAAAAATGGCGAAGGGATCTTTTCTTTTCAAAAAATCATGAAAATCAGCTATTTCGTTCTCGCCTAAAGTATATCTCCCCTTAATATGTTGCGGGATTGGTAACGAATTCATTGGCGATCGAAAGGCCAGTTTGGGGGCTCTGGTTGAATGGAAAACGATGCAAAGTTGCCCAAAACGTCAAATCGTTCATCTTATATCGAACGCAACTACAATCAAAGACACAAGAGCCCAATTGCCCAAAGTTGATGGAAAATGATGCGAACCGCGAATTCTTGAAAGGATGTCCTTAAGGGGGCTCCTCACTTTAGACGCTAAAAAAGGCTATTTTCATTATTTTTTTTATAGGTTTATATTATCGATATTGATATAAAAGTTGTTACACTTAATAAATACACTTTCGAAATACATTTTTTTTAATTTTATTTATTTAAGTCACTATTTATAGACGAAAACGGTTGTTAAAAAAATGTCCTAAAAAAATTGTAGATCTGCGCTGTTGATGAAACCTCGGAGATGGATCATCCGAAACAAAAAAATCAAACGGTTTTGGATTTAGTATGTTAAGGGCTATAGCGCATATCATACGATTTTTTATATCTGCAAAAATAACAAAATGGCGGACATTTTTCGAAAAAACAAAAAAAAACGTGCTTTTTCACCGTTTTTGGCAAAAAAATAATAATTATCAAAATTTTAAAAATCCTTGATATGCGCTTTAGCTATAGTTGCAAAGACTGTGTGGTTAAAATTTTATAAGGATCGGTTCAATAGTTTCGAAGGTTTTATCAACAAGCCGTCGAAAAACGTTGTTTCGAGAAAAACGCGTTTAAAGTTTGTTTGGGTTACATAAATACATAAGAATTTTTTTTTCATGTATTTCGAAAGTGTATCTATTAAGTGTAGCAACTTTTATATCAATATCTATAATATAAACCTATCAAAAATTCATGAAAATAGCCTTTTTGGCGTCGTATGTAAAAAGACCCCTTAAACTTCGCGTCCTTGGAATTCAACGGGTTTTCCTTTTTATTTTTTGCTCTTCTATATTATGATTAATATCCAAAATCACTTTTAGAGTTACAATTTAGATGATCTCAATAAAGATGCTGAAAAACCGTTCGAGTGACTTCGGTAGCATGGGTCCACCGACGAAATTTGGCAATTCGAAAAAAAAATACTATACGGAGAAAACAGGGGCCTCGAAATTTAAAATTAATACTATGTTTCTAAAAAAATATCATTAAATATCAAAAAGTATTGAATGGAAGGTAAAAATTGTAATTATGGTATAGTATTAATGAAGAAATTTAAATTTTAACCTACGATATGACACGTAAACTGATACAAATGATACATTTTATTCGGCGTATTGTGATTTTTTGTAGTATTCAAAAAATGTTTTGCCCACGTGATTGGAACAATTAGTTTCCAGTGTTCTACTAAAAGTACGGTATAAAGAGTCACATTTTACTAATAACTTAGTAATATTTTACGCTATACGTCGAAGATTCATGCTATACGTATAGTAAAATCCATATGAAAATATAACTCGCGCCTATGCAAGAATAGTTTTAAATGCAATATGCACGCATTATTTTTACTAGCCGCTGTGAGAATCATTTTCACACTTCTATAACAACAAGTCTTAGAATTCCGAACTGGCAGTAAACTGCTATACTTTTCTAGCACTGAATATTAGAACGCTGGCAACCAGTGTTAGGATTTAAGGTTGTATTTTTCTCCGTGTACTCATTGCATTCGAACGACGCAACTTTAAACTCTACCCAAAAGCTCGGTGAATCCGCTTACCGGCAATTGCAAGGAAAATGATGAACAGAAGAATCTTCATTGCGCCAGCTACTTCTTCAACTCCGTTTTCGATTCGTGTGATCCGAAAGAATGACTCCCTTATATAAAACGTCAATGTACAATTATGCACAAAGTGAATGGAGAATAATTGTGCTGCCGGCAGTTCACACTTTATACGTTCAGCTCAGTCAACTCAGGTGGCTTTGCGAACGAGCGCGTAATTTATTGCGTGAATCGTATACGAATCTAATCGCTAGCCAGGTGACCGATTGAGGCGTAAGAATACTTTTTGACGTATGCTCTATTTGGTAAACCTTGGGACACTTTTTTTCGTTGTTGGCGCGCCAGTGCACTTCATGACTCCTACTTATTGACACCCTAAAGAAAACACCACCACATGAACGCTGATGCCAAAATGAAGTTCCCAACCAGTTACCTCGTCTTATAAGCTACCGAACTATGCAAAGGCATGTATTGTTTTGTACCATTTTCTTCTACAAGAATGATTGCGTCGAAAATCTTTTGCGTTAACAAATTCTGCGCAGCAGTAATGTGCTGTTACGCTGAGCTATCGACTAGAGTCTTCGTGACTGCTGCTCGTGATTTATCGGCTGTACATTTAGCTGCCACATAAAAACATCCATTTCTACATTTTCAATGGTACACTTGGAAAGAATGTACAGCGTGAATTCTTATCGTGAGAACTTATGTCACTTTCCCAGATTCATGAATCCCCATTTGAAGTTAGTATTTGATGAATCTCTGTCAAATCAAGTCTTCGTCAAATCAAACCTTCATCAAATCAAATCTTCTTCAAATCAAACGTTTATCAAAATAATCTTCATCGAGTCAAAACTTTATCAAATAAAATCCTCATCAAAGGAAATCTTTGTTAAATCAAATCAAATCTTTATCAAATCGAATCTTCATCAAATCAAATATTAATCAAATCAAATCTTCATTAAATCAAATCGAGTCTTAATCAAATCAAATCTTCGCCAAATCAAACCTTCATCAAATCAAATCTTCTTCAAATCAAACGTTTATCAAAATAATCTTCATCGAGGCACGACTTTATCATATAAAATCTTTATCACAGGAAATCTTTGTTAAATCAAATCGAATCTTCATTAAATCAAATCTTTATCAAATCGAATCTTCATCAAATCAAATCTTCATCAAATCGAATCTTCATCGAATCAAATATTCATCAAATCAAATCTTCGTTAAATCAAATCTTTATCAAATCGAATCTTCATCAAATCAAATCTTCGTCGATTCGAATCTTCATTGAATCAAATCTTCATCAACACGGAATCGACAGAAATCAAACCAAGTACCATTTCTAGGGTCAAACAACAAGCATTGGTCTCACGTTTTCCAAACCTGAATGCATACTCTCCAGCAAAGCAAGATCCAGATCAATGAGGTTTAATCTCACTGCACTTTACCATCTAAGTCAACATCCAAGTCAACATTTTATCAATGACTATCTTTCAGGCCTAATCCCCTGACCCTGATTTCGACCTGGTAATCAAATATTGACATTATCGAATACATTATATATCCTACGCTTTGCACCGAGTTTTTCAGAGTTTTTTTTTACCCTACATGATTTGATTTTGGCCCAATCTTGGGCATAAGACCCAAGCGAATTCAAGACTCAATAATCCCAATCTAAGCATTCGACAGGTTGACATCACACTGGAGTATCGACATTTCTCGACAGATCAAAGGATAGAGGAATAAATCGGATCTTGAAGACTCAACTCAACGCAACTCAACAGGATCAAATAAACGTGCCCTTTGGGAGTAAATTCCAATCAACTTGAATGGCAGTCCATCAAAGACCACGTGTCTCAGTATGCAACGTCACGATAAATCGATATACGGTCGAAAGCGTATACGAAGAACTTCAGGAATTTCTCCCGGTCTCATCATCCCCTACGGATGTTCTGCACAGGCGCCTGTTTCCCCCCTGACGTAACGCTCGAAACGGATACTGGGGTGGCCTGTGGGCATTTCGCTCGTGCTATGCGGGTCAGTAGAACACGGCCGTCTCACGAAACGGCGCCGCGTGACTCATCGTCGCCGCGAAACAACCCTTATCCCCTTTCATCCCCGTATAACGGAGGGAAATGTATTCCCATTCTTGCTTGACCATCGTGTCGTACGCCCATACGGAAAGCCAACAGACCGTGTTGTTGCGTCGAAAAAGGGTGTAGCAAAAAGTTTATTTTGGCCTGCGTTGATCACGTTGTGAAAGGGAACCGGTTTTTACATCCGGAACGGACAAAGTGTTTTTTTTTTTCGAATTCGATCGAGGCAAGGTGCCTTCCCAGTCGCCGGAATGGCACTTATAAAGTGTTGCTTCGAGATCGAGCCTCACGAAGTTTTTGAGAATGCCGTGAGGAAGTGCACCGATCCTGGATGTGAGTTCAAACGATCGACGGTTTACCGCTTTGTCCTACTCAGGCCCAAAATGAGGAAGGCTAGATTGATGACTTGTTGTACTAATATTAGAACAAAATCAGTGAGCCCATACAAACATATTCATATTTTCGTATAGAAAAAGTTTTTGGGTCTGGTACTTGGATGGTGTTCTTATATTCACATAGGGATGCCAAAACGCAGAATAAAAGCCTCAAAATATTTATTTGGCCAAACAGACTAAGCAGAAGTGTCAAAATAAAGGGCCGTGTTATTAAAAACTTAAAACCTAATTTGAAAATTAAGTTCTAGAACATTGAGTCATGGTTCCAACGGGGTGGTTTGAAAAATGGATGTATACGAGTTCGTGTTTTTGTACTAAAAATTGCACGCGGGGCCTCGGGAGGTTATGGGATTCGGTCAAATGGGGGACACAAGTTCTTTGAGTAGGGGTTCACGGATTCTGGAAATTCATTCGTTCTCGTCTATCGGTTTGATATTCTTAAAATCTGTGAAAATTACTTTTAAAATCTTTTAAAATCCTAAACTTTTCTCAAAATCACTCTAAAAATTCTTTAAATGTCCTACAATAACTTTAAAAATGTATCGAAATTCATGAAATTCGAAAAATTTCCTAAAATTCGAAAAAAAATCTCTTAAAACTACTGAAAAACCTCCTAAAATACGAAAAATTTGAAAAATCTCTTGAAATTCAAAAAACCTCATAAAGTTCGAAAAAAACTCTTAAATCGACTTTAAAAAACTCCGAAAATTTTTTAAATCGATACTGCGTCTGTGCGAATTCATACTTTTGTTCTAAAAATAGTACGCGGCGCTTCAGGTGGTTAAGGTATTCCTTAAAATTGGGGACAAATATATTTCGAGTACGGACTCGCGAACTCTAGGAATTCATTCAATCTCTTCCATCGGTGTGACATTCTTGAACTCTGTTAAAATGGCTTTAAAGAACTCTTAAAATGCGAAAATGAGCTAAAAAAATTCTTAATATTTTCAAAGTCTAATAAATTTCTAAAAATTCTCGAAAACTCTTAAAATGACTTTAAAAAGTCTCTTAAAATTCTCAAAATCTTTAAAAGTCTCTTAAAATTCTTAAAATCTTTAAAACTCTCTCAAAATTCATTATATCTTTTAAAATGACTTGAAAAATCACTTAAAATGTCTTAAAATAACTTAAAAGTCTCGTTTGCCATGTAAGGGACGTTGTGTAAAGTTTTCAATACAATTCTCGTGGACCTTGCGTCAGGATAAGTATTTAAACGAGCTCCGAATCGACTTTTGAAGTCTTATCTCTGCAGCGGCACTAGTGCCCGGAAATTATTGAGCCCTGTGTCGACAGGGAAAAATGCAAAGGAGCCTGCCTCTTTCCCGAAAAAAAACCCCAATTGAAATGGCAATAAAACACGCTCTCGGGGCACGGCAATACGCAGCCCTATGAAATACTATTTCGCATCGGATTCTATCGGGACTTTTCAACGCGTCGACGACCGATTCTAAATTCCTAGACGCGTCTATGTGCATCAGGTGTTATACACGACGGCTGTGCGGAAGATTTTGTCAGCGGCCAAGGTCGGTTCGCGTAGGTAACCTTCGCGTAATCCCAATTTGTGCGGATTCAGTGAATCCTCTCGCGATCCGGCCGATTGCGATAATCGTATAAATCACAAATCATCGGAAAAGAAATCGAATTTCTTCGGTAAAGTGTGGGATTTTCGGAAGCGGTTTTTTAAAATAATCATAGATTCGATTAATTTGCGGTTTTGCAGTGTAAAAGTGTCTTAGACATTTTTTAACTCGCTTTTTGGTTCCAGATAATAATTGATTACTTTCTATAATAGACAAAATTAACATAAAAAATATAAATGAACAAAAACCAATAAAATATAACACAAATATTTAAGTAAATTATTCAAAAAACGTTATAAATAAATTATGTCATAAAGCATATTATAAAAATATTCAATTATATTATGAAACGCAAAGAATTATTATGCGAAGCCAAAAAACAACAAGTTTATAAATATTCGATACACTGTCTCACCCAGGTAGCAACAGAGCACTGTTTTTATTCTTTCAAAATTCGCACAATAACGGATTTGTACAATACCAGAGTTTGTACAGAAAAGTTTTTAGTGAAAATCAAAACTTTTTTGAACGTTATCTTATTATCTTAAGGGGTCTTCTCATTTTAGACACTAAAAAAAGGCTATTTTCATTAATTTTTTTGATAGTTTTATATTATAGATATTGATATAAAAGTTGTTACACTTAATAAATACACTTTCGAAATACATTTAAACAAATTTTAATGTATTTATGTAACCCAAACAAACTTTAAACGCGTTTTTCTCGAAACAACGTTTTTCGACAGCTCGTCGATAAAATCTTCAAAACTACTGAACCGATCCTTATGAAGTTTTAAGGATATATAGCTACAGTGCATATCAAGCATTTTTCAAAATGTTGATATTTACTTTTTTGCGAAAACGGTGAAGAAAAAACGTTTTTTTTTGTTTTTTCGAAAAATGTCCGCCATTTTGTTATTTTTGCATATACAAAAAATCGTGTGATATGCGCTATAGCCATTAACATACTGAATCTAAAAACGTTTGATTTTTTTTTGTTTCGGATGATCCATCTCCGAGATTTCATCAACAGCGCAGGCCTACAATTTTTTAGGATTTTTTTAAACTACCATTTTTGTATAAAAATAGTGATTTGAATAAATGATTTTTTTTCATGTATTTCGAAATTGTATTTATTAATTGTAACAACTTTTATATCAACATCTATAATATAAACCTATTAAAAAATTATGAAAATAGCCTTTTTACCGTCTAAAGTGAGAAGACCCCTTAATATTCAAAAAATCGCAAAACGGCTCCGTTCAATTCTTAGGTTGAAAAGTACACTTAACAAAAAAACTGGTTTGTTTCTTTCGAATAATTCGAAAAGTTATGATGCACGCCGCTCGAACCTGGGAAAAAAATACCAGAGGCACGGCATTCTTCTTTAACAATGAATGTTTTTTTATATAAAAGTATTTTCATAATATACTTAAATCCACTGCAAAGTCGCAATTCCATCGGATACGTATTTCTTTTTCCCTCTCGTCTATCCATGATCTTTCTCGCACTCGTGGTTCAAGCGTTGCCCCAAAGCTGCTCAGTCGGTAAAAATCCGCTACTGTTTTCCAAAACGATTGACATTTCGAAAGAAAGACGAGTCCCTCGCCCTCCTCCTTCCAATTGAGCATAAAACGGGACTCGCCTTTATTCCGAAACGTCAGACGTCTACGAGGAAAATTAGAAACGAATTTTCCACTCTTTATCGAATCCCACGTGTTGCGGCGTGACATTTCGCTCGAGTCGCGCTTTTCATACCCGCACCGCCATCCAGCGGCCAACGCTCGAACTATCTAGTCCCTCAACGGTCGGTAAAGAAATTACGTGCAATCGCAACACATTCGTGCATCTGTGCATCGTGTGTCAGAGCTGTTTCTTTTCCCGGTAGTTTCGCAGAAACCTGACAGGTGCTGGCTGAGACAGTCGCGACGAATGAATCCACACACTATCAATGAGAAAACGAATTACTGACTCGGAGCATCTGTTGCTTTCCACGTGTTAACCGCGCTTACGAAACACCGTTCCCGATCGTACAATTGTGCGAGAATAAAAACTTTTCGTTCACGAAACTTTGATCAATGTGACGTTTGTATTGAGCTGAAACGGCGCCACCGTTTCCAGTACTGTACAGCAGCAGCCTGCAGTCAATAATTTAACTGGCGTTCACGTCACGCAATATAAACTATATATAGATAAATATAGAGAGACACTACGCAGTGTTGGTGCGCAAAATCCCAGAATTTGCGCGTCTCGGCGAGCCTCGCTGGATGACTGATACACATCGATACGGGAATGTGCTAAAAAAAGAAATTCAGAGAAAACGTTCATCAGAAGGGTCGTTTATCGCCGTGTGTGTGTGTTGTGTGTGTGCGCTGCGTGACGTGTGCGGTCGACCGTCATGTTTGGTAAACCGATTCTTTCTTTCGATTAAAAAAAACCTCTTTGTTCCGTTGAATCATCCGGTTCATAAATTCGTTAATAAATGGAGAAAAAAAAACGTTTTTCCGAAGTGTTTTTGCGATCCGTCGAGAATAACCATGGGTTTGGGTGCTTTCAGGTTGCTGCTGGTGCTGTTCGGCCTTACGGCCGAGGTACAAACGACTCGTCGACAATATATTTCCCGTCAATCCGCAGGTAACTTTTGGAATGTGCGAGTTTTTAACGGGGAAGATGAGTAGTCAAGCTGGAGAGAATAAAAGTCGGAAGATGTCGGGGATTGCTTGTTTTTTTGTGTCCAATTTTCATATCGCTCCTTCACTTTAATTACATGCGTTGGAGCTCGAATGAGTCATACTTTAGCTACCTGACTTTACCCTGTGAGCAAGCAAGCCTCCAATTGGGTCTTCACTAACGACCTGGGTAGCAATTTCACATATACGTTATCATGCGTCCAAGAGTTATCTTTTTGGATGATGTTGGCGTTTGCAGTTTTGGAACGCAACGATTTTTTTTTCTTTTTTTGTTTTTTTATCATCCAGGCATCGTTTTTTCTACAAATTGTGGTCATAAATTTACAATAGGATTACGCAGAAATGCTTAAGCGATCTTAGGAGCCCAAATAAATAATTAAAAATTTGGGCTATGAAGAAGAATTAATTTTTCTTGCACATCAATTATGCAAACTTCTATGTCATGCTTTCGGATGGCTGTTAACTTAATGGCTCCAGGCAACTTTTGGTACTCATTTGGCTAACTTTTTGGAAATTGTTTCTTTGGGAATTGGCAGGCAATACGCTAATTTTAAACTCGCACGATTTTTTTTCTCTATCCCCATGATTCACAATTCGTGTCAAAAATAACCTTGCATGAGAATTTGAGAAAGTTACAGGAATTGCAATATCCATTGAAAATCCTTTTTTATGATGCGAGCCCCTCGAGCGACTCAACTAGTCCGATAAGTCGTTATTGATATCCCATTTAAAAATGCAAATTTCAAAATTTAAGCGTGTCGAGCACCGACTCAAATTTTTGGAATCAATATTTGGGAATCAAAATCAAGGTCATTTGAAAGATTTTTTTTTTTAAGTATAAGCAGGGTGATTGAAAAATCGTTTGGTCACTTATTTTTATGGACATTACCAAAGTTGTGTACCAAATTTCATTAAAAAATAATAATTAAAGAAGTTATAACCAATCTTGTGAAGAACCTCTAAACGTGAAATGCTCAACAGGGTACTTGATTTTAGCCACCTGGTTGATCTCAAACAAAACAAAAACGAGTTTTTTTTTCTCCTAACAGATAATATCGGATAAGACTTGGCCAAACTTTTTTTTGTCATTGTGTTCAACTCTTAAAAAAGGCGTAAGAATTTTCGTTCGATTTTTCGAGCAAAAATTACATTGTTATTGTTGATAAGAAAAGGAAAAAAATGTTAAGAAGAAAAACATCGGTCAAGACTAAACTTTTATTACACTGAACAAGTGTACACCCTTTTGAAAAACATAGTATCGAGAAAAAACGCGTTTAAAGTTTTATTAGCAGTTCTATCGTTGTCATAAGTCTACCTTCAATCTGTCATTCTTGCACCATATGCCGGACCTTCTTCTTCACTTCGAATTGCCTCTAAGGACAAACGAGTGTTGATCATTTGCACAGTAGCCCAACTTCTTAAAAATTCAAGAACTAGGAATTCTTCAGCCAACACTTGCCAAATCCCAACAATCTTTACGGGATTCTCTTCCTCAAAAAATCTGCCGATAAGTCAAAATTCAATGAGATCGAAGTTTCCATAATTGGAACGCAATGAAATTTGTATTATAATGTTGAAGTATGCATAGTTACAATGCAACAAAAATTCTTCTTCCTATCTTCGTATTTTCATCACTTGGCAATATATTTTTTCGCTGATTCAGATAATATGGTTTCAAATGAGCAGTTAAAAAAATTATCGAGACATTTTTATTGCCAAGATATGCCAGAAAAAATTTCAGCAATAAAAAAACCATCATTTTCGTTGCGTTTCAACGATGCAAACTCATATTATATTTCTAGCCCTTAAATTTCTTTCGGCAAATCTTCGTTACGAAAATCCCTTAATGATATTCTAGTCGCTTATTTAAAGATCTAGAATTAGAATCTCTGAAAGAAGATGTAAAATAACAAAAATGTGGAAATAAAAGTATAAAAAAGAATTTTTGTTGCATTTCAATTATGCAAACTTCGAGACCATAAAATTCGAGAAAGTTGATCGGTTCCGGTTCAATCGAATCCGCGAACTCGTACTCGTACGGGCGACTGACAGATCCGCTTTGTCCTTGCAGGATGGCTTGGTCAAAAACAATATGGAAAAGCTGACCTTTTACTCGCTGAGCAGTCCTGAAAAGTTGGATCGCATAGGGGAGTACTTGTTCCAGCGAGCCTCCAGAGACATTTACAGGTACGCGATGACTTTTTTTCCTATCGCCTCTAAGCAAACGCTACGTCTCGATCTTACGCTGGCTCCGTTGGCTTCTCGTTTCCTCGCAGGCGGAGAAATGGCTTCGTGGTCATCGCGATGGAGGCGATGGATCAGCTTTTGGTGGCGTGTCACGCGCAAACGTTGAATCTATTCGTCGAAAGTTTTTTAAAGATGGTACAAAAGTTGCTGGAATCGACGGATCCGCAGTTGCAAATTTTGGCGACGCATTCGGTAAGAATTGGCGATAGAATCTTGGTGCGGGGCATAAATCGACCGACACTTGTCGCACTTGACTAACCGACGATGCAGAAAAAAAAAAGACAACAACGGGCTTGAAAACACTTTGCTACGAAAACGCTGCGAGCTCGAAGAGTTGATGCATTCGAACGATTTATCAAAGTTGAAAAAACTGCTTGCCTCTTCCAGTTTGTCAGATTTGCCAACATCGAAGAAGACACGCCGTCTTATCACACACGTTACGATTTCTTTGTATCAAAATACTCTTCGATGTGCCACTCCAATAACGACGAATTGGGAATCCGCAAGCAGATTCGACTCGCCGGCATACAGGGATTGCAGGTATCTCAAATCTAATTCCTCTTTCTAGAACCACGACGTCTAGAGATCATTCCGGAGGTCGGATCTTAAATCTCATTTGTTTTACCTCAATTTTCGATATAGTTAAGGGGCTACATCTACCTAGAGGCCCGAAAATAATGGCCAAATTCCGATTTTTTTTCTTCCGGGCACGGCTGGTGAAAGAGAAACGCATTAACACAAAAGTATATATATATATATATATATATATATTAAGAGCCTTTTAAAAAACACCGCAAAACAACAAAAACATGGCTGCCAGCTAGAGCATGGGGTAATTCTTTAGATAAGTGACTTTCCCGAAAAATGAGCTTAACATTTTTTTTTGTATTTTCTCATTTATTGACTTATTAATGATGATATTCAGTCAGGGGAATCGGAAATTCACCCCCCCCCCCCCTCTGAAAAGTTGGTTTTGAAGTTCGCGGAACCACGTGATGAAATAGGGCATTTTTGAACTTATCGACGCCTATATCGGGGTTGTTTAGGTTCGTTTGGGTCCCAAACATAAACAATTATAATTATTTTTTGCTCGTAATAATTATTCCTCGAAAAGTCACTTAACTAAAGTGACTAAAAAATCTGCGTATACGGTACCCACTGACCCAAGTCATTTTTACTTGTTTTTTTTACTACGTTTAAGGGGAGATATACACCTAGGAGCCGGAAAAAAGGTCATTTTTGTGAATTTTTTCAAGGAAAACTATTTGAAATTTCGGATTGGGGTTTTAATCATCTAAAAGTATATACATTCAAAGATATGTTTAATTTTCTTTATTTAAAAATATCAAAAATATACAAGGATATTGTATGATCCTTGGAGCGTCGTAAAAAAATCTGCGTATACGGTACCCACTGGCGTTTCTTCAAAATTCATCTGAAAAAAAAACCAAAAAGATTATTAAATTAGATATTATAATCTAGTACTTGTTATAGCCGATTTTGAAAATATCGATTTATGACAAAATGGCGGACGTTTGAACATAAATAGTGATTTTTGGGCCAAAAATTAGTTATTATTTTGCCTATAAAACAAAAACGAAGTACCGGGAAAAAAAATCCTATGACAAGTACGAGATAATGGTGTATAGAATAACCACAAAAAACCTCAAGGTAATCGGTTCATTGGTTTTCGAGAAATGTTGGGTACCGATTTGAAAAACGTGTTTGAAAATTTGGGAATGAATAAATCATGAAATTTGTCAACTTACATGGAATCATCGATACCAGGCCTATAGTGTAGGTCTTCTACGGTCGACGGAATGTTCATAGCTTCTAAATCCTCGACCTCGAACATCTAGGTGTATATCTCTCCTTAACAGCCTTAAAATATTATTACTCACATTAAATACCTCCGACGTCCCAAGTTATTGATCCACAAGTGTGGAATCAGAAGGGGCCTTTTCTTCCGCGACTTACACCTGCAATGAGATAAGGTCGTCTCTGAAAAAAGAAACTTTCGATGCCCTCAGTTTTTTGTGGTCATTGTTTCAAAAATCTCAATCTCGTTAATTAAAGTGACCATGCTGTTGCATGCCTGCCACAAGCAACGCCATTTGTTTGCATTCTGGTAGCTACTACCACGCTGATTTGCATAAAACTTTCTAATTTAAATTTGGCTTGTTTACTACTTATTCGATTTGCATAAAAGGTCCTATTCGTGTTTGTTCGTTTGTTTATTTTACGTTGGGTTGGATATATTTAAAAACATAGCTGAGTGGTTAGAAATATATCATTAATGAATATCTAAATAAAAGACGGTGATTTTTAATAAATACTGTGGTTTCACTTAGCTATAAAGTTGAACCTCGATATAAGGAAATCTTCGATATTACGAACCTCCATATAAGGGAATCCTCGATGTAACGTCCCTTTCGATAGACACCGGAAACCTTGATACAACGACAGAACAATATACATTATGCTCTAATTGCTCATTACTTGTAAAAATTGCTCTAATTTAAACCTTTCTTTCTTAAAAAAATATCCCTATATCTGTAGGAACATGATCTCAATGTAACGATACCTCAATATACCGAAAACTCTATATAACGAGTTTCCCTAGAGATTGGTTATATTGAGGTTCGTTCTATTATTTCTACTATTATTTCTACAACGTCCATCTTTACTTTCAAGCTTCCAATATTTTTAATCAATGTTTCCAATAAATATCGGAAAATATCGAAATACCGGTATTGCGACTTTACAACTTGTTGGTATCGCAATAATACCAGCAATAGAAAAAGCTCCGATAGTCCAAGCTCGACTGCCGGCAGATAATGATATTTTTTCGCGACGTTTGGCGGTGGACACCCTCCAGCTTAAACGGTCTATCCGAAATCTGAAAACCAAACGGGTTATTTAAGTGAACAATAAATACGAGTCGTTGACGATCGTCGATTTCTAAAATCATTTTCTTTAACAACGTGGCGACGAATTGAAACTCGAGCATACAAAAGCTATGGAAAAAGTCCTATTTTAACGTAACTATAAAAAAATGAAGATCGATTTAAAAAAAAGTGGGATCGTCAACGAACTTTAAGGTATCATCGCAGTGTGAGTGCCCGAAAAATAAGCGATTTTCGCGATTTTTTTTATCTGGCCAGGATCGGTCTAATTTTTTTTTTTTGTTAAAAATTGAAGGCCCCATAAAGAATACAAAGTGATTTTTTTTATTTTATCTATTTGTCGTTTAACATTGTTTTAACTTGCCGAAAATTGCGTGGAAAAAAATGGTGTCCCATGGTGGCCAGTGGATTGCAGCCGCAAATTTTATCCGAAACAAAAATTTGAAAATGGTTATTAATCAGTAGGAAAGCCGCTATGTTCCTATGGAGGTTTTTTTAGTGAAATTTGAAAAAATGGGAGCGGCTTGAATAAAAAGTATCCAATTTAGCCTTTTTTCGACAGTTTTTCGGGAAAAAGAGGAAGATTTTTTTTTAAAAGCTTCCATAGCAACATAAAGAATGAAGTGAAGAATGCGCTGTTAAAATGTTTTACGGATAGCTCGAAAACTCTTCCGTTGAGAGTGGCCAACGTTGTAAAAAATACCATTCCGAAAAAAACGCGTTTAAAGTTCGGAGCCTGGGATCTCACGCTCCAATCACTTTTTCTAATAAAGGCTGTAGCGACCGAAATAATTCGAATTTCGATCTAAAAATTGGACAGAACATTTATAACCGTGTCTACTATCAGCTAATGCAATAAAATCGATTTTTTAACAATTTTACACTGTGCTGATCCCTTAAATGTTTCTCATCGTATCTCCTGTAAATTTGCCAACAATCCATCAAGTGGTTCTCGAGATAACATGTCAACTGACTTTGAAAACAGAGTTTCGAGAAAAATGCGTTTAAGGGGTAAGGCCACTGTAGCGGGGAAAAAATAAGTATATTTTGGGTTTTTTTTAGCGAGACAATGGAATAATTCAAAATTCTGAAAAAGGTCCTTTATTGTACATATCATAAGCCGTATAAAGTACTTTTTTCGAAGTAATATAAAACAAAATGGCGGCTGCACAGCTTTTTTTCTACGAAGCCTTTTTTTCATAGGCGCGCGGCCGGACCAACGGTATCTGCAATTTTTAATTTACAGTGAACTATTTTTTTTTTTCGATTATAAATGTGAATAGCTATAGAAGTACGTAGGATTTTTTTTATATATATCGATTTTTGCAAAAAGAGCGCGTTTTTTAAATAAAAGGTCAAAATTCTAAAAAAAAACTTCCGAAAATCGTTTATAAAAATTAACGATTTTCCGAAAATGGTTTATAAAAAAAAAACTATGTAATATATCGAGAAAATCCCACGTACTTCTATGCAGAATGTAATTGTGAATATACAGTTAAAATTTCAAGTCAATCGGTCAAGATTTCTTCGAGTTATGAGTCCGGCCGACTTGAAAAATGTAGTATCGAGAAAAACTCGTTCAAAGTTTGCGGTACGTATTGCATCCGACTGAGACAGGCTGCGCCAAAATTCAAAATAGAAGTATTTAGACATTTTTCCCACCTTAATTCTTTGAGTGTCATTTTGAAGATCATCTTTAAGATCGTTTTTAAGATCATTTTTAAGATCATCTTATCTTAAGAGCATCTTTTAAGATTTAAAAAATCGATTTTTCGACATTTCTATAGTGGCCTAACCCCTTAAAGTTTGAAGTATGGCATTCAATTTCATCATTTCATCGAATACAAATATTTTTGGAAAATGCATTTTTTTGACCCACCTAGATAGACGTAGCCCGTTAATCGATTCCTATCGATATGTTCATATGATCGAAGAATAAATGCTAGATCGAATATGAACCTTCCTACGATTCTCTTTTTCAGGGTGTCGTAAGAAAAACTCTTTCGGACGATTTGGTGGAGAACATTTGGGACCCCGTACACATGGACAAGATTGTGCCGTCGTTGCTGTACAACATGCAAAACGCGATGTACGCATCGAAGACACTGAAAAAAAAAAGCACTCACGTATTTCGGAATATGAGGGAAAACTTTTTCGATGCCTCGAAGAAACTCGTACAAAATCGAAATGGTTTTTTCTCATATTCGCATGTAGCCAGTCAAGAGCGCTTATACTTTAACAATTCAGGTACGCCGGCAAGGAGGACGCGACTCCGGAAAGTCCAACCGAGGAAAGATCGGATCCGCCGCAATTTGCGGAAACTTGTATGCGCGAGCTCGTCGGACGCGCGTCCTTCGGTCACATTCGTTGTGTTATAAGGCCCGTATTGAGGTGAGTCATATCCGATGTTCCTCTGTATACTTTTCTTTTCTCAGTTGTGCCCTTGCGAGCTTTTACGTCCCTGGCCCTCACTTGTATCTCACACTTGTCACTTCTTCTGGTTCTTCAGACCCCCAAGTTTGCCACAGCACTGTAGCGCATTTGCACGAGGGCACAGGGAAACGGTAAAAAACCCGTGCCGGTAAAGGCGGCTACATTTTCACTGTTTTTTAAGGCCTTAGGCCACAGTAACGGGTATAAAATCATGTGCGATTAACAATTTTTTTTTCGTATGAAAAAGTGATTCACCCGTCAAATTAATTACACATCGATTTAGTATGAATATCAAGCTGTTAGATAATAAACATTTTTTTTCGATGTACAAAATGGCCGACTACTTGAAACTTCTCGAAACAGCTTTTTCCCATTGGTGTGACAAATAACTTCGACAACTTTCACTTGATTTACTGCTAATTTAAAAGTTATGTTCCTAATTGTATTTCGCAGAGAAGTACGTATGGAATTTCTGATTAATCGAGAATTTTTCATTTTATGAGCAGTTCATGAGCACTTATAACAAACATTTTCACTGAAAATTCGTTTCACAAGTTCAAATACCTACAACTTTTGTATAAAACAATATTTTTTTAATTCCATACGTACTTCTCTAGGTATTCTAATGTAGATTGACGAGAATTTTTGTTCTTAATTATAGGTAAAAATTGTGGATGCTAAATGTCAAGCAGCGGAGCGCCTACAAAAAGATAACAAAAGAAAGTATTAGTAGTCGGCCGTTTGTACATCGAAAAAAAAGATATATTTTATAACAGCTTGATATTCATACTGAATAGATGTGTAATTCATTTTATGAGTGAATCACTTTTTCACGCGAAAAAAGTTGTTAAATTCGCACATGATTTTATACCCGTTACTGTGCCTTAAGGCCTTACATACACTTGTAGCGGGCGAAGGGATGTGATTTTCTTAATGGGTTTTCGACAGCTCAATACGTGTTTATTGAAAAACTGTGAACAACATCGATTCGTACATATTTTCATGTACTTGTACAATTTTTTTTTATTCAAAAATATTTCAACACGGCCGAACTCTAGCTATCTTCCAGGAGCGCCTTCTTTCGAGCATCAGTTGCGGTGGACATGATAACTCGAGAACGGTTAATCTGAAATCAGAATTGGAAAAAGGTTTCATTAGTATATTGCATTGGCTTGGGCCTGGACGATGGATTTGTGAAAATTTTGATTTGAAAGAAAAAAATTTGATTTAGTTCGTCAAATTTTTTATTTAATTTAAAAAAAATCATTTTTTGAAATGCTAAATTTTCGCATTTCTGTGACAATTTTTTTTTCTCCAACAAAATTGAAAATGCTTCGTCCAGGCCCTAGCTATTGTCATAATAAATAAGTGGTGTAAATTTGGTATGGATCGGATTAATAGTCTTTTAGTAATCGTGTCCAACGCAAAGGTGTTTCTCAAAAAAGACGATTCTAAGATAATCGCGGTTAAGATTCAAGTATGTTTCTTTTACATTCAAAGTTAATTTATTCATACGATCATGGAGTCGTCGATTCCAGGGCCATAAAGTAATCCTTTTGCATTATCTGCAGCCTCTAAAACATTGATTTGATACTGCCTACGAGCAATTCTTCTCTCTCTTGTGGCTGCTTGCGCTTGCTGCTCGGCAAGCGTAACACGTGACTCGTCCTCTTGACTGATATGGGCGTGGGCGTTTCGGCCACAAGGCACTCCAAGTGTTTCTAAAACCTTCAGTATAGAGATGTTGCCTTCGTTAAATAAACAAGCAGATCCATATGCTGCGATTCCAACTGGTACTACTCCGTCGGGAATTCGTTTCGGTCTAATTTTCCAAATGAGTTGATTTAAACTTTCGTTGTTATTTTGTGTAAATCCACCAACGCATCTTTCTAAGAGTTCTTTCTTCGACAAATCTTCGTAAATTGACTTAAGGCAGGATTCTACTTTGAAACCATGAAAAAAACGCTATTTTCGTGAATTTTTTCTGAGAATACTATTAAAGATATCGATATGGGGTTTAAACTGTTCAATAAATACACTCTTTAAGTACATAAAAAAAAATGTTTAAATGTATTTTATTCATTTTTTGTACACGTAAAATATGTTTAAAGCCAACGCCTCGAAAAGCAGGTACCGTTGCCGTGGTCGTGAAATCTTCCCGACGGATGGTCTGAAACAAAAAAATCAAATAGTTTCATGTTCAGTATGTCTTCAGGAACCGACCTAACTAGAATATTTTATATACGTGCAAAATTAACAAAATGGCGGCTAAAATACGAAAAAAAAATGCGTTTTTTTGGGTCTTTTTTTGCAATAAAAAAATAGTTCTAATCAAAATTTTAAGTTGATTGTAGTTAGGTCGGTTGGTACACACATATAGAATATGTGTTCCAAATTTCATAAGGATCGGTTCAGTACTTTTTGAGTTATCACGACCACGGTACTTGAAAATGTCGTTTCGAGAAAAACGCGTTTAAAGTTTTGGTGAGTCCGGGCCGCGCGCCGGGCGGGTCACAATAGCGCGCTCAGGTAGGTGCGTTCGAAAGGCGAAAAAGGATAGTTAGACTGCTTGGAACTTTATAAAATTTTGACCGAACATTCTTGAACATATTTACTTTCGAAGAATGTAAAAAAAAAAAAATGTTTTTTTCAAAGTTTCAAAGTAGAATCCTGCCTTAATAGCTGTCAAAACATCGGCAGGAAGAGCAGTGTAAGTGTATTTGAAGGATGTTATTCGCGACGCGCGCGCCGGACGGTCGTGGAGTTGAAATACTTATAACTGCGAATCTAATGCTCCGATCTTTATGAAAGTTGGTAAGAATATTCTTGAGATATTGTACTTGAAGAATATGCAATCAAACATTTTTCCGTTGTTCCGACCATCGTAAGTGTATAAGGCCTTAATTGTGTTGCCATTGGACGAAAAATAAGACCGCCTTGCGCTCGGTAGCCGACGCCCAAGCCGCGACTCAGCGGTCACCCATCCCAGTAATGACCCAGTCCAAGACTGCTTAATGCTTGCAATTACTTGTACTTTGTTGCTTTCAGGCATCTGGATAATCACCAACTGTGGGTTCCCAATTACTTCGCGATTCACACATTCAGGATTATAATGTTCTCCATTCAAGTGAGTTTCAACAAAATTAATACAACCCCGAATCTACCCATTGTTGTTCACGATTCATTTTAAAAATCCCGTTTCTGACGGATTACACGAAATTTCCGTGATTTTTTTTCTGGGTAAATGTGCGCACGTATTCAATTTTTTTTATATCGCATAGTATGGTTTTAAGGGGCTATATCAGTGCGAACGCTGAAAATTTGGGTGATTTTCGGGAATTTTTTGGAAGAAAAGTGCTCAATGAAATGTTTCGGAAAATTAAGAATATATTTGGCTGTATTTGACCTATATTACATATTTTTTCCATAGAAAAATATTGGTTCCAGTTAAACTGGAAGGTATTTCCTGTACAATGACGTAGGATTTTCTTGCCTACAAAATCGCCTTTTCTTTCAATGCCAAATCGTCAATTTTCATCAAATCAAAAATATCCTACGTTATTGTAGAGTAAATATATTCAAGAGTACTCAGTTCAAATTTCAAGTCAATCGGATAATTGCTCATTGAGTTACAATGTCAGCAAATTTGAAAAATCTCATTTCGAGAAAAACGCGTGTAAAAATTTAACTATCGATTTTTGCCATATAAAATGATATTGATATAAATGTTACACATGATAATGATATTCTTGAAAGTATAAACTGTCGAAAAAGGCAACCAAAACAATCGATGTTTTTAAGTGTCACACTGGTACAGCCCCTTAAGTATCTTAAGCAATTTTTGTATTGAAAAATCTTTATAAATGTGGTAGATAGAAAGAGTCCTTTGCGGTGACCACCACTGCTGCTCGGAAACAAATTGTCCGACATAAAAAAATCAAACGCCTTTACTTTTTGCATAAAATAATCTAGTGATTGGACGAAGGATTTAATAAAATATTGATTGTGGAAAAAATTGCCGCTGTTCAAAGTGAAAGTATCGATTTTCGGTTTAAAAAACCCTCTTATTTCGTTAATTAATAAAAAAAACTATGCATCGTTTAAGCACTGCTTTTTGATATGTAAAAGAAGCTTGTAAAATGTTAAGTTGATCGGTGCAGTGATTTCTGAGATATCGTGATCACCGATTTTGAATCATTTTGAGAAAAATACGCGTTGATTGTGTTCGTTTAGTCGATCAAGACACACCAGTGATCATATAGAAACAGTTTCAACTTGTTTATTTCGTTGGAACTATTTTTTTGTAGTTAGAACTACTTTCAACTAACATTCAAATTTATTTATTAGTAAATTCTAGTTTTCTCCGTTAGAAAACTAGTTTTTACTAGGTACAACGCGTCCAACAGGTTATACCTGGCTCGTGGCCGAAGAAAAGATGAATTTTCGTGATTTTTATTTTTAGGGAAACGTGTGCAGGTTTAAGATTTTTTTAACATTAATTTGTCGTCGTCGCACCTACCTGGAGAAACATGCTTGTTACACTGGGTCAATAAACCCAGCGTGATAAGCCTATCAGTCGAATGACTATGAAAAATTTCATAAACATACTTTAAATATGGCATAATATGTGCCAAAAATTATTATATCAAAAATCAGATGGCAACATATAAAGAAAGATCGTAAAGCGAAAAAGTCGTAAGAAAGACTTGGCGACGCTGGGTCGTTCAGACACACAGTGACAACGGAGGGTCAAACAGTATGGTTTCAAGGGGAGATATACACCTAGGAGCCGGAAAAAAGGTCATTTTTGTGAATTTTCTCAAGGAAAACTATTTGAAATTTCGGATTGGGGTTTTAATTATCTAAAAGTAAATACATTCAAAAAAAATGTTTAATTTTCTTTATTTAAAAATATCAAAAATATACAAGGATATTGTATGATCCTTGGAGCGGCGTAAAAAAATCTACGTATACGGTAGCCACTGGCGTTGATTCAAAAACCATCTGAAAAAAAAAACCAAAAAGATTATTAAATTAGATACTATAATCTAGTACTTGTCATAGCCGATTTTGAAAATATCGATTTATGAGAAAAATGGCGGACGTTTGAACATAAATAGTGATTTTTGGGCCAAACATTAGTTATTAATTTGCCTATAAAACAAAAACTAAGTAACGGAAAGAAAATCCTATGACAAGTACTAGATAATGGTGTATAGAATAACCACAAAAAAACCTCAAGGCAATCGGTTCATTGGTTTACGAGAAATTTTGGGTACCGATTTGAAAAACGTGCTTTTGAGAAACACGCGTTTGAAAATTTGGGAATGAACAAATCATGAAATTTGTCAACTTACATGGAATCATCGATACCAGGCCCATAGTGTAGGTCTTCCACGGTCGACGCAATGTTCATAGCTTCTAAATCCTCGACCATCTGGGTGTATATCTCCCCTTAAGTATCGTTTGCCATTGTTGCATTGAAAAATATTATGATACTGTGGTTGGCAGAGACTGCTGTTTGAAAAACGTCCTTCGCGGTGATCACTGCTGCTCGGAAACATAAAAATCAAAGGCGTCCAGTTTTTGCATGAAATAATCTAGTACGAAGGATTCTTCTAGGACGAAGGATTCAATCAAATATTAATTTTTTTAACGGCCGCAGTCCAAAGTAAAAGTATCGATTTTCGATTAAAAATAACGCTCTAATGTCGTTGATAAAAAATCTATGCATCGAAAAAAATCGTTCAAGCACTGCTTTTTGATATGTAAAAGAAGCTTGTAAAATTTCGTCGATGCAGTGATTTCTGAGATATGATCACCAATTTTAAAAGTTATTTTGAGAAAAGCACATTTAAAGTTCTCCTGTTCGCGGAATCTATCTATAAACGCCCGTAACTCTATCATTTTTGAACGAATCGACTTGAAATTTTCAAAGAATCTTTAGAGGATGCGTCGGCGCCCAAAAATCGGTATTTTCAAAAATGTCAACTAGGTGAGCCCTTAAGGGATAACACCACTCTAGCGGCAGAAAATAAGGCCTAACCTTGACAATTTATTTCGGGAGTATGAAAAAAGGAATAGGATTTCTTTTGAGAAGGTTTATCCAACACATATTGGAGTATAAAAAAATATTTATTATCATTTTCATACAAAATGGCGGGGATAGATCCCATCTTGAAAAACGTTTTTCACAAATAGCTGCACGAGAGGACGGTTTTCTCGTAAAGTATAAGACCTGGAACAAAAACGAAAATAATTTACAATTTATATATTATTAGCTACGAGTCTACGTAGGGATTTTTATCAAGTTTTGAAAAAATGGCGCTTTTTGAAAGAAATAAATCGATTTTTTGCCTAAAAATATACAGTAAATTGTTTATAAAAACAAAAGTTTACATTTAATCAGAAAACGGCTACGTGCTTCCATAGAGAATGTAATTGTGAAGCTCCTATCAAAATTTCAAATCGATCCATGCAAAGGTTTTCGAGTAATCCGTCCTCCCAGTTTGAAAAAAGTGGTTTCGAGAAAAACGCGTTTAAAGTTGTACCAGGCATCTAAAAGAAGTCCGAGGTGTTACGGCAAAATCGTTAATTGGCCCTTCCAGAAAAACATTTCGCTACAGGACCAATTGCATATTGTTTTTATGACCCCAAAGTATTTTTTAAGCAAAAAAAAACGATTTTTCCAAAATCCTAGAGTAGTGTTATCCTTTAACACGATTTCTCGCGAACACCTTTGCAGTCGCAATATTCGTACACAGTCGTCGAAGCATTGATGACCCATCTCGACGATCACTCGAAGTCATCGCCGAAAATACGAACGAGCATAGCGGATACCCTATCGAAAATTATTTCGATCGCGGCCGGAGAGAGCGTCGGTGAGTTTGAATAAATGCCTCGTGTTTGAATAAATAATCACCGCTGTGGTTGTTAAAATGTTCATTTCGATTCGTTTTTCAGGGCCGTCCGTTCTCGAAATAATAAATTCATTGCTGTCTCATCTGCGTATAAGCGTGACGAGAAATCAATATTCGAGCAACGACGAGCAGCTGTATCAGGAAGCGTTGATAAACGCCCTTGGCGAATTCGCGAATCATCTGCCGGATTATCAAAAGATCGAAATTATGATGTTCATCATGAGCAAAGTGCCGTACAGTCAGCCCGATCGTATCGTATCGGTAGGCAAGGGAGACGTATTGTTGCAGAGTATACTTCTCAAATCGCTCTTGAAGGTAAGATAGATTGGATGACCGTCGCAAAATCGTCTCCCAGTAAGGCGCCTTCTCACTTTAGACACTAAAAAGGCTATTTTCGTGAATTTTTTTGATAGGTCTATATTATAGATACTGATATAAAATTTGTCACACTTAATAAATACACTTTCGAAATACATTTAAAAAAAGATTATGTAAGACACCATTTATAAACGGACATGGTAGTTAAAAAAATGTTCTAAAAAATTGTAGGTCTGCGCTATTGTAGTACAGTCGTGATGTCGCTGAAAAGCCCCGTAATCGAAAAAAATTAGAAGAAGGCTAATTTTTTGACAGGTGATTTTGTAGGTGCCGCGGGTGCTAAATCCGAGTTTGCCTAAAAATCGGAGTGTAGGGTTTTTTTAGGGGATGAAAGGCAATGGGAGTAGATTAATGCCAAACTACATCCCCTACGAGGTCGGCGCGGTGAGACAAAATGTGCAGAAAAATCCAGGCTTTAATTTTGTCCACAGTGCCGAAGTCGTGAAAGTTCAATTTGGGGGTGAAAAAGTGAAGTGAAATTTGGAATAATCAGTTTTAATTGAATAACTCTTTAGAAAAAATTCGTACACTTTTTGCTCAAATGAGAACGTTGTAGCCCTTGAAAAGACGCGTCGATCAAGTATTTGATCATCACTCTCCGATAATATCTTCACCCGCAAAGAATGGTTAAAATACCCCCAAAAATTGTTTATTCAATAACTCAAAAACAATCGATTTTTCGGGTATGGTTCAAATGTACGAAATGTAGAGAATAATTTTCTCTATATTTTCGTTTCTATGGACCACCCTTGAATTTTGATTTTTCAACCCCTCTCGGGGGTTGAAAATTCAAAATGAAATTCTGGGGAAACTATTGACCGCACGAATTCGCCGCCGTGGAAGAATTTGTAGCTTGAACCCTCAGGTACATTTTGGCCCACAGCGCCAAACTCGTATCTCTTTATTTTCGGTCAATAGTTTCTCCGGAATTTCATTTTGAATTTTCAACCCCTGAGAGGGGTTCGAAAAAGCAAAATTCAAGGGTGGTCCATCGGAACGAAAATATAGAGAAAATAATTCTCTACATTTCGTACATTTAAACCATCCCCGAAAAATCGATTGTTTTTGAGTTATTGAATAAACGATTTTTTTTTTATACTTCAACAATTATTTTGGGGGTGAAGATATTATTGGAGAGGGATGATCAAATAATACTCGATCGACGCGTTTTTTCAAGGGCTACAACGTTCCCGTTTGAACAAAATTTATATACATTTTTCTTAAGGGGTTATCGAATGAAAACTGATTTTTCAAAATTTCACCCCACTTTTTCACCCCCAAAATAAACTTCCACGACTTCGGTGCTGTGGACAAAAATAAAGCCCGGATTTTTCTGAACATTTTGTCTCCAGGTGCCGACCTCGTGGGGTCTGTAGTTTGGCATTAATCCACCCCGATCTCCTTTCATCCCCTAAAAAAACCCTGCACCGCTGCACCTACAAAATCACCTGCCAAAAAAACTATCCTTCTTCTAATTTTTTCCGCTTCCAATATACAGCACGACTGTACTATTGATGAAATCTTGGAGATGGATCATCTTAAACAAAAAAATCAAACGGTTTTAGATTCAGTATGTTAATGGCTGTAGCACATACCATACGATTTTTCATATATGCAAAAATAACGAAATGGACATAAAAAAAAACCAAAAAATTGTGTTTTTTCACAGTTTTTGGCAAAATAAGTAGTAAATATCAAAATTTTAAAAATCCTCGATAAGCGCTATAGCTATAGTTGTAAAGAATATGTGGTTAAAATTTTATAAGAATCGGTTCAGTAGTATCGAAGATTTTATCAACAAGCCGTCGAAAAACGTTGGTACGAGCAAAACGCGTTTAAAGTTTTTAACGAGCAGATGAACGTGCTCAGATAGGAAAGTAAAAGTCACACAAAAATACAGTTGGACTCCGCCGATATTCATAAAATTTTAGTATGATACTTTTTGATGTGTATAATTGCGAAAAATGTAATTTAAAAAAAACCGATTTTTTGAAAATTGTAAAGTGAGAAGACGCCTTAAGACTTCGACAGCAACTCAATAAATACATGATCCCGCAGGTTGGCACGAAATACCAAACGATACACTTGAACACAACCTTCCCACCGAGTTTCCTGGAGCCACTTTTGCGAATGTCTCTGGCCCCTCACGCCGAGATGAGGCTGTTGGTCCAGAAAATTTTCCACACTCTGATCGACAGACATCGGAACCTCGAAAAACTGGCTGCTCCATCGTGAGTATGATTACGATATTTTTCTTTAGCCTTGAGGAATAAGTATCCTGGCGAGTCGAGTGTGAAGCCGAGCTCTAGTTTTCCATAAATTCTCCGTATTTAAGGGGCTACATCTACCTAGAGGCCCGAAAAAAATGGCCAAACTCGATTTTTTTTTTTCATAGAAACGGTTTGTGAAAAAGAACCGCATTTTCGGTAATACAACGGTACATATATTGAGAAACTTTTTTTAAAATTACCAAAAAAATACAGAATAACAACAAAAGCATGGCCGCCGGCAGATGATGGCATTTTTTCAACAACTTGGCAATGAATTGAAACTCTATACAATATGCATGAAGAAAGTCGTTATTTTTGCGTAACTATTAAAAAATGAAGATCGATTTTGAAAAAGTAAGATCGTCAGCAGACTTTAAATATTTCCTCATTGTATCTCCTGTAAATTTGTAAACAATCCATCAAGTGGTTCTCGAGATATCAGGCCACCGACTTTGAAAACAATGTTTCGAGAAAAACGCGTTTAAAGTCGTTTGCGGAAAATTCTTCGAAAACAATTGCCCGAATGCCAACTTCTCTAATTTCCTGAAAACAATTTCCCCAAAGAATAATTTTCCGAATTTCTCGAATACAATATCCCGAATGGACACATTTTTTCAAGGTGAACGATCAAATTATAAATAAATTGAATAACTTCAATTTTGAATAATTAATATTTGCATCAATATTGCGTCATTAATCGAGGCAAATAATTGGTGGAACGCATTTAGACGTTGGTCAATCGTAAGATTTACGTCGCTGTATCATTATGCATAAAAAATGTTGCGATTTTTTTTTTTTTTTTTTTTTTTTTTTTCATTTTGGCTCACTTAAAAAACCTTTGTAAAACGTTGAGGTGGTTCGGAAGAAACAATTCAAAAATCGACTAACGTTTAACCTCCTATTTTTTGTGAGAAAGAGATAGTATGTCATTAACCACGTTGAATTAAAAAAAATTAAGCCACTCCACCGTACCATTTCCGAGACATGAACGTTAAAAGTTGGCCTAAGACAGACGCACTCAAACCTAACCTCTGAAAAATTTACCGGAAATGATAACTTTTCGTAAAATGTAGTCGTTTGACCCAACAAACAAAGCTTATTATTCGAATCTTCGATTAATACGGAATTCACCTGCAAAAATTGTAGCTGATCCACCGTGTAATTTTTTCACAATAATTTGTTAAATTTTGTTATGCGGCATCTGTCTCTCTCTAAACGGTGATCGGAGCGTCAGCTGTGATTGCTAGGGGAAATTCCTAGACGGCAATTCACGCAGAATGCGATATGAATGTCGCCGAATGCCTACGCTGCAGATCGTACTAAATACAATAAGAATAGAATAGAAGTAATAATAAAACGAAGGATGAAAAATGAATGAAAATATGTTGATCGTAGATCTTAATTTCTTAAATTGTTTATTACGTATACAAATATACATATGAAGAACGGCTGTAAACATACTTATTTAGAAAACTTGAAAATTTCTGTCTGTTTTCGTTCTGTATATTCACCTGAAGATGAAACTTTAAAAACGGGCCAATCAATCTCTTATTATTTATCTGCGTGAAAAAAAGCAGATCAATTTTCTGTAAAGAAAGAAACGACCACTTACTCGTAATCGTGCCATGTTTCGACATTTGTCGAGTCGTTGAGAGGTGATGTTTGAATTCTTCTAAAGTGAGGTTATGTAGCGTTGCCAACTGCTTGAAACATAAACTCACTAGTAAAGTCGATAATGATCAACCGAGTGCTCAATAACCAATGTCGATTGTAAGTATTTATGAAAATCATCATAAATGTTCATTCTAATGGGTACCAAAAAAATATACTTTTTTATGATATTAAATTCTATATATTTTAAACATTCGAAAGAAAAAAATAAAAACCGTTAAAATTGTCAGTTTTGACTTCCGGTTTTTCTTCCGAACTACCTTCAATTGTACTTATGTTTAGAAAAGTGTACACGTTAGTGAAGATGCTAATTTAATCATGGCTGAATAATTAAACTAATATAAAGCGAAGAAATTATGAAATTAATTATTAAAATAATATTCGATTTGTTTGGGTTTGTTCGGGAAACTGTCAATTCGAGATATTGTGTTTGAGAAATTGTTCATTTTCCAAATGGTTTATTCGGTAAATTGTATTTGATAAATTGTTTATTCGGGCAATTGTTTTTCGGGAAACTTTCCGCAAAGCGTTTAAAGTTTGAAGTATGGTGCTGCTACCGCTCGCCCGGCCGGCTGTTAGAAGCTGTAGCTCATTCAATTTTCGGAATATTTCAATGCAATTTTCAGGGAGTATAGCTAAAAGGTGATACTATCTAATAAAAATATTTTCGGAAAACGCAATTTTTTGATCCATCTAGATAGTCCACCTGTTGCCCGTTAAGGGGTCTTCTCACTTTAGACGCTTAAAAGAAGGCTATTTTCATACATTTTTTGATAGGTTTATATTATAGATATTGATATAAAAGTTGTTACACTTAATAAATACACTTTCGCAATATATTTAAAAAACATTTTTTATGTATTTGTCACCCAATCAAACTCTAAACGCGTTTTTCTCGGAACAACGTTTTTTGACGGCTTGTTAATAAAATCTTCGAAACTACTGAACCGATGCTTATGAAATTTTAACCACATATTTTTTACAACTATAGCTATATCGCATATCGAGGATTTTAAAAATTTTGATATTTACTATTTTTTGCCAAAAACGGTGAAAAAAAACACGTTTTTTTTTGTTTTTTCGAAAAATGTCCGTCATTTTGTTATTTTTTGTTTCGCATGATCCATCTCCGACATTTCGTCAACAGCGCAGACCTACGATTTTTTAGGACATTTTTTTAACTACCATTTTCGTCTATAAGTAATGACTTGAATAAATAAAAAAAAACTCAAAATGTCTTTCGAAAGTGTATTTATTAAGGGGTAAGGCCACTGTAACGGCCCAAAAAAAAAGGTTTTTTCACTAATTTTTTGCTCCCGAAATTGAAGGTATTTGAAAAAAAACTTTTAATGGTGTTATCGGGCATACATTAAACTTTATTATAAATTTTTTTTACAGTAAAAAAAAACAAAATGGCGGTTCCACAGCTATCTTCCCGGGACATGTTTTGCTTCCAGGGCTCCGCGGCACGCAGCACCACTGGTGCACTTTTGAATCTAGAACAAAAAAAAAAAAACCATTAATCTAGAGGGCTATAGCTAGAGAATGTCGATCAGATTTTAAAAAGTATCAATTTTTGTGGATTTGGCGTGCGTTTGAAAAAAAAAATTGATTTTTGACGAAAAAAACGGCAAGTTTTTTGTTAATAAAAAATCAATAAATAAAGTTCTTGAAAATTCCGATCGACATTCTCAAGATAATGTAAATGTTCACATCTGGTTAAAATTTCAAGTAAAAAAAATGAAAATTGTTCGAGTTATGCTGCGTGCCATTTTGAAAAACCGTGTTTCGAGAAAAACGCGTTTAAAGTTTTGCGAATAGTTTGTTTGGGTTTGTTTGGGTCGCACAGGACCTTTTTTTCTTATTCTAGAGGGTTTAAACTATTTTTTAAGCCAATAAAAAAAATCGATTTTTCAAAAAATTTACAGTGGCCTTACCCCTTAAGGGAAGATATACACCTAGGAGCCGGCAAAAGGGTCATTTTTGTGAATTTTTTCAAGGAAACCTATTTAAAATTTCGGATTGGGGTTTTAATTATCTGTAAGTATATACATTCGAAAATATGTTTTATTTTCTTTACTTAAAAATATCGCGTCGTAAAAAAATCTGCGTATATACGGTACCCACTGGCGTTTCTCCAAAAATCATCTGAAAAAAAAACCAAAAAGATTATTAAATTAGATACTATAATCTAGTACTTGTCATAGCCGATTTTGAAAATATCGATTTATGACAAAATGGCGGACGTTGGAACATAAATAGTGATTTTTGGGCCAAAAATTAGTTATTATTTAGCCTATAAAACAAAAACTAAGTAACGGAAAAAAATCCTATGACAAGTACTAGATAATGGTGTATAGAATAACCACAAAAAACCTCAAAGCAATCGGTTCATTGGTTTTCGAGAAATTTTGGGTACCGATTTGAAAGACGTGGTTTTGAGAAAAACGCGTTTGAAAATTTGGGAATGAATAAATCATGAAATTTGTCAACTTACATGGAATCATCGATACCAGGCCCATAGTGTAGGTCTTCTACGGTCAACGGAATGTTCATAGCTTCTGAATCCTCGACCTCGACCGTCTAGGTGTATATCTCCCCTTAAGTGTAACACCTTTTATATCAATATCTATAATATAAACCTATCAAAAAAAATTCATGAAAATAGTCTTTGTTAGGATCTAAAGTAAGAAGACCCCTTGAATTCTCCTCCATAACCGAATACTTTTGTCTCCCAGCGTCACAGTGTCGGAGCTTGACCTCGTGATCGAAAAATCCTCGCGTCCGGACTTGATATTCATACGAAAGCACGGTCCCGAAATTTACCTCGCGCTGTACGAGTCGCTGGAGCTGCCGAGCAACACGGTCGAAAATATCGAGGCGACATACACGACGCTTGCCCTGCTGGCGGTCGAATTGGCGTCCGAGGAAACCGTCCTCGAACAGCTGAGATTGGTGCTGAGCCTTCAGGATCTCGCCCTCACGAGCGGACAATTAACGACCGCGCTGAAGTTCAATTTGCACGCTACAGTCGTGAGCCTGTTGGTTCTCATTGCTTACGTGTGCAATATCACCTCGTTGATGGATTACGCGAAAAAAATCGTCGAGACACGCCGCAGGGAAGCGAGTCATCTGTTGCCAAAGCTCAGAGCGAGTTACGAGAGCAACTTGCCGAGCCGCTTTGCACCGACGCTTCTCATCGATCAGGCTGTCGTGACCGAGTGCCTCAAAGGCGCCGGACTCGATACTGGCAAGTTCCAACAGGGCTCGGGCTACAGCAGCAGCTCCTTGCAACACAGGTATGTATTTTTTTTTTTACTTCGGTCATTGCTTCTAACGAGTCTTTGGATACTGTACAAATTGGAACACCGCAAATTCATTCCGCCGCAATATTCGGCACGGTGGCTTTTACCTTATTTGTCAAGGTCACTCAAGGTCACCAAAGCTAAATAATAACTCATTGAAGGATTCATATCGCCGTCGTGTTGTCGGAGTTGTGGACATCGAGATAATTGGCAAAAGTTTAATTTCGTTCACTCGGCTTGCAGGCATTCCTGGGTGGACAGTGCGGGCCGAAGTTCCACGGCGGATGTCAACGCCGGAAACGCGGAGCTTGACAGTGGTGGATCATCGCCAGGAGTCCTAAAGGTACCCTCACGATTTCTCCTCATCATCCCTTCGAAATACCCATCCTACCGGTTCCCCCAATTCTCGTGATCAGATCTCGAAGCTTCCGTACACCGAGAGATTTCCCAGCTGGAATTTCACGCGCCTGGCGGGCTCTCCGATGCAACGAAGCTTCTCGACCATCCCCAGTGACGGAGCTTATCCCCCGAGCCTTTCCGTCAGTCCCTCCAACAGAGCTAAACCTGTTACTCTCTTGAACTAGTTTCAACGGGCTACATCTACCTAGAGGCCGGAAAAAAATTGCCTAACTCCGATTTTCTTTTTCGGGAAAACGGTTGGTGAAAAAGAAACGCATTTAACACAACGGTATATTGAGAGCCTTTAAGGAGGGGTAGGGGTTTCAGCGTGAAATAAAAACACTTTTTTGCGATTTTTTTCATCTATGTGGATAGGGTAAATTTATTGAAACCTTTTGTACATTGTTAAGTGTCGTTTCAAGAACATTCCGTGAAATTTGTACGCGAAAATATCCACAAACAAGCCGGTGACAAAGCTTTTTTTAAGAACGCCTTTGGAAAAACACAATTTGCGGTGTTCACTGTATCTCAGCTAGAAATTATCTGAAATCAAGTACCATTAAAATTTAGTCAAATTATCATCAAATCCTCCCCCCAACGGTCTTTGATAATTTTTTTTTCCATTTCTACATTTTTGGCGGTCATGTAAAATGAAAAGTGCTATTTTTCACGAAAAATTCCGCCATTTTGGGGGTGGAAAAACCCCTCAATGTAAAAAAAAATCTCAAACTAACCGTTGGGGGGAGGTATTTTATATGTAGAAAGTGTGTACCAAGTTTGGAATAAATCGGTCAAGTAGTTTTCAAATGGCAGTGAACACGGACTTTGAAAAAGTGGTTTCGAGAAAAACGCGTTTGAAGTTTAGAGAAGTCTTCTAGGGGCTACAGTGTTAGAGGCGCGGGACTAAATAGTCAATAACTTCGAGAGTTTTGCTCTGATTGACTTGAAATTTTGGGATTATATTCTTGAAATGTTTAACTATAAGAAAAGACAAAAAGAAATCGATTTTACAAAAGTGCAAACCCCTACCCTCGCCTTAAAAAAAATCACCAACAAATATAGAAAACCACAAAAACACGGCAGATGACATTTTTTTCGCCTCATTTGGCGGTGGACTCCAGCTTAATGGGAGGTACCTGAGTAAACGGCGAGAAAAACAGGTAACCTGCGGGAATTTTTATCTCAAAAACTATTTGTCGATTGGATCCGGGTTTTTTAAATTGGAAAATATGTACATTGAGGTATGTTTAGGAATTCTTTAAAATAAATTCGCTGACTTTAAGCGATTCAAACGCGAATATCTCGAAACATCGTTTTCAAAGTCGGTGCCAGATGTATCTCGAAAACATCTTTATCGATTTTGTCCAAATTTGAATACAATATTCTTCGATATTTTTTCTCGTTCGCCACGTAGGGGTTTTTTCATTTGATTGAACCATTGCTTTTTTATGCAATGTGTCTGCAATCCAAAATCGTCGGAAATTTCGAACGATAAACGAATGTTAAATTAAAACGGTCGCAATTCCGTCAAAAATGAAAATTTCAAAAAAATCCTACGTGGCGAACGGGAAAAACTATCGAGGAATATTGTATCCAAATTTGGACAAAATCGGACGAGCCGTTTTCGAGATACATCTGGCACCGACTTTGAAAACTATGTTTCGAGACAATCGCGTTTGAATCGCTTCCAGTCAACGAATTTGTTTTAAAAAATTCCTAAACATACCTCAGTGTACATATTTTCCAATAAAAAAAAACCCGGATCCAATCGAAACGTTAGTTTTTGAGATGAAAATTCCCGAAGTTTACCTGTTCGTCTCGCCGTTTACTCAGGTACCTCCCCTTAAACGGTTCGTCTGAAATCTAAAAACCAAACGGGTTAATCAAGTTGGTAAATACGAGTCGTTGACGATCGTCGATTTTTTACATCATTGTTTTTAACAAAATGGCGGCGAATTGAAACACGAGCATACAAAATCTATGAAAAAAGTCATTTTTACGTAACTGTAAAAAATTAAAGACCGATTTGAAAAAGGTGAGGTCGTCAACGACCTTTAAATGTTTGTCATCGTATTTCCTGTAGTTTGGGAACAATCCATCAAGTGGCTCTCAAGATATCATGTTCACCGACTTTGAAAGCAGTGTTTCGAGCAAAACACGTTTAAAGTTTGAAGTATGGTGCTGCTACCGCTCGCCCGACTATAGCTCATTCAATTTTAGAAATATTTCAATGAAATTTTCAGGGATAGAGCTAAAAGGTATCGTATATAAATATTTCGGAAAATGCAATTTTTGATCCAACTAGGCAGATGCAACCCGTTAACCCTTTGCGGCATAGTGTAACACTGGTGTTACACCTAATTCAATTCAGATTTTGACGATTCAATAGTGTTTATTAATTAAATATGGCGGTTGTAAATGTGTTTCATGGTTTCTAGGACTTCAATAACTACTAAATCATACTTGTTAAATTTTTAATTTTCACGTAGCGTGTGTCATGAATAACGCAAGTGCAAAAAAACGTGCACGTAAAGAAAAATATATGCTTCAAAGGGTTAAATAGCCATTGACATCACATTTCGAGTAGAATGCTCGATACAGCTATTCTTAAGGTAGGACGAGCGCGCACTCTTGATTTCTATAGATTTTGTTCAAATTTTAACCAGACATTGTTCATATCATTATGCATGTTTGAGTGAAATTTCAGAACAGTCGACTATTTAGATTGGGAGATAATGGGTTTAAAAATTGCAACTTTTAACACTGCAGGGTCTGAATTGAAATTCAGACCGAATGATTTTTCGTAAAAAATATTTGTCCCCTATAATAAGAAGACGCATGGCAACACCGCATCGTTTCACGTATCCAATGACGTGAGTTTGCGCGGCATATTTATAATAATATTGCAACGCAAATTTTTATTTGGAAGTAATTTTTAATCGAACAAAGTTGTTAATTAGTTATGAATTAACCAACACTTTCATTTGTTAATGAAGATAACATAAACAATATAAAATATTAATATTTGTAATGCAAATATTTTTTTATGATAAAAGTTTTTAAGTCTAGGAACACGATAATTTTTTTTTTCGGAATATTGAACGGTACTGTTCTGCGGTGTTGCCACATGTCTTCTTATTATAGGGGACAAATATTTTTAACGAAGAATTACTCTGTTTTTACTGAACATTTTTAGCAAAACTGAATAGTAAAGGCAATCTAAACTTTTTTCACTCTTTCCCTAACTACTTTGATATCGAAACATAATTTTTATTCACAATTTATAAACACAATAGAATGGTACGACGAACTCTGCGACCTGACTTTCGATCAATGCAGTGATAAAAGTTGCAATTTCAAAACCCATTATCTCTCAATCTAAATAGTCGACTGTTTTGAAATTTCACTCAAACATGCATAATGATAACAACAATGTCTGGTTAATATTTGAACAAAATCGATAGAAATCAAGAGCACGCGCTCGTTCTCCCTTAAGGGGAGATATACACCTGGGAGCCGGAAAAAAGGTCATTTTTGTGATTTGTTTCAAGGAAAACTATTAGAAATTTCGGATTGAGGTTTCAATTATCTAAAAGTATATACATTCAAAAATATGTTCAATTTTCTTTATTTAAAAATATCAAAAATATACAAGGATATTTATGATCCTTGGAGCGTCGTAAAAAAATCTGCGTATACGGTACCCACTGGCGTCTCTTCAAAAATCATCTGAAAAAATAAAAACCAAAAAGATTATTAAATTAGATACTATAATCTAGTAATTGTCATAGCCCATTTTGAAAATATCAATTTATGACAAAATGGCGGACGTTTGAACATAAATAGTGATTTTTGGGCCAAACATTAGTTATTATTTTGCCTATAAAACAAAAACTAAGTAACGGGGAAAAAATCCTATGACAAGTACTAGATAATGGTGTATAGAATAACCACAAAAAAACTCAAGGCAATCGGTTCAGTGGTTTTCGAGTAATTTTGGGTACCGATTTGAAAAGCGTGGTTTTGAGAAAAACGCGTTTGAAAATTTGGGATTGAATTAATCATGAAATTTGTCAACTTACCTGGAATCATCGATACCAGGCCCATAGTATAGGTCTTTTACGGTCGACGGAATGTTCATAGCTTCTAAATCCTCGACCACGACCATCTGGGTGTATGTCTCCCCTTAAAGGCTACTCGGAGAATGCGATTTTTCACACTTCTACTGCCGACCGTATTATCGGTGATTCTGAATTTCACAATCATTTGTTTGTTCCCTTTCTCGCGTACGAATTTAGAAACTACCAGGGGAAGAATTGACCTTCGACAGTATGAAGAGAATCCTGACTGAGTGTAACAATAATCAAATTCGTGACGAGGAGAAACGCGTTGAGCTGTCGCAGTGTTTCAGAAACGCACCGTTCCAAGAACTAGTCACAAAGACCCAACCAAAGGTACGAGATTGCGTATATCAGGTCGTGAAAATGTCCTCGATAACGAGGCACCGTTCAAAAGTAATTCCAGCCTATCCTTATCACCATCGAGGCATCCTGATGGAGGGTACATCGGAAAATAGAAAAAAGTTTTTAAAGGTCGAGCGTTTCACCTATGAGGGTTGAATAATACGGATTTCCTAGACGTAGATATTAAAGACGTCCAATTAAAGTTTGTCTCCAGAGTTCCAATAAGTTCCACTGCGTCGAGATAAGAAAAAACAATTAAGGAGTTAGGCTACTGTGGTGACCCGAAAATCATGGTTATTAAAAAAATTAATTCCGAAGGAATACTTAAAATGAAAAATCGTTTGAATATTTATTCTTATGTACATTAACAAAGTTCTGTGTCATATTTGATTTTTTTTAAATAATTCAAGAAGTGATGAACAATCTCGCGAAGGACCTTTGAACGTGAGGGGCTCATCGCTGTATTTGATTTTGGCCAGCCGGTTGATCTGAAATGAGAAAAAAAACCGAGTTCCATCTCAAAATAGATAATATTACTATTACTATATATTTTTTTATTACCTTGTTTCAATCGTGAAAAACAAAATCGATTATTTCTCGATTTTTCGAGGAAAAATGACCGCTGTTGTAAATAACTGATGAAAGAAAATGTTGAAAATAAAAACGTCGGTCAAGACTAAACTACTATTACACTGAATAAGTGTACAAAGTTTCAAGTCAATCGGTTCAATAGATGTCGAGAAATCGCGTGCACCGTTTTAAAAAAACATAATATTGAGAAAATACGCGTTTAAAGTTTTACTAATAGTTCTATCGTTGTAATCATAACCTTTCTTTTCAATTCGAATTGCCTCAAGGGACAAACCAGAGTTGATTATTTGCACAGTAACCACAGAAAAAAAAACGAATTTTATCTCAAAATATATTATATTTGCTAAGACTTGATCGAGCTTTTTTGTTATGGTGTTTCAAACGTCAAAAAACGTTTTTCTTTTCTCGATTTTTCTAGAAAAAATGACATTCTTAATAAGTGAAGAAAAAAAAATCTTAAAAATAAAAACGTCGGTCAACATCAAGTACGGGTCAACAGCGATCGCGTACACCGTTTTGAAAAAGAAAGTATCGAGAAAAAACGCGTTTAACGTTTTACTAGCAGTTCTATCGTAATGATAAGTTTACTTTCAATCTGCAACTTCTGCACCATACGGTGAACCTTCCTCTTCAATTTGAATTCCCTCAACCGGTCAACAATTTTTCGACATGTTTACAGTCGCCTAACCCTTGATTTAAAGTGTTAATGCTAGCGATTTACTAATTTCTAATTTTTTAGATCGTAAAGCTCCATTAAATACTTCAATACTCCGGAATTCTTCTTTTATGCTTTGATACTTTTTTGCGGTATTGTTCTTTTAAGCTCTGATACTTGTTGCTGAATTGTTTTTTTATGCTTTGATAATTTTTGCTGAATAGTTCTTTTATGCTGTGATACTTTTTACTCAATTGTTCTTTTATGCTTTGATACTGTTTGCTGAGTTCCACCTTAATTTGCGGCTCGTCACAAGCCGTCTTCGATTGTCCAGATTTCAATATTTTCTCGAAAACGGATCAAGTGGAATTTACGGAAACGTCGAATTTCAAGGTTCATTCGAAAATCGTCAAAAGAAAAATCATCAGCCTTGAAAATTCATGGGTGAAACTGCTCGGTGTATGCAAAGCGGCGGTCATTTTATCAACAACCGGGCCAATTATACATTTTTTCCCATATAATTCCGTTTTTATTCAACCTGACAGCTTATACTTTTTTATTCGGCAGCACGACGTTCTGCAGACTAAGCTTTCGGACATCTTCAATTCGCTGACGATCGAGACGAGAAATATATCGCAGCAAGGAATTCAGCCGATCGATTCCAAACCCAGTCAGATACCGTCGTACGAGCTGCACTTTCCCGAATTATTCGTTTACTGAATAATATATCTGAAGATATTATTCACGTCGAAATATCTTTTCTTTTGGTTTCCATCGAAACGCGATGAGGGCAACGGTATTATTTTTTTTTTTTTTCACACAAAGTGTGTACGAGTCGTTACCGCACAGAGGTTATCGCAGCTGTATTTTTATACTTGCGATTCGTAATTTAGGACGAGGTCTCGATTGTTATTGATAATTAATTTATGTACGGCTTCGTGTTATTGTTCGTGACGGCGAGCCCTGGGGGGCTCATCGTTCACTTGTTTTTGACGAGTTGTGCTTTAAGGTGAACAAGGGAATTTAAAAAAACGTTCATTTATCGATGTTCGAACGATTACAATTCAAATGTATAACTTTTCCGCTCAAGGATGTTTGGGAGACTTACGGAAATTCTACAGCAATAAAAATTTAATGCATTATTCGCTTGCTCTGAACTGATTTAGACAAAATTCGTTCTTAAGGGGTTAGGTGACCGTGACGACCCGAAAATCAGGGTTTCCTTTTTCAATTTGTAGAAATAAGTACGATCGAAAAATTGTTTCGACATTTATTTGTGTGTACATTGACAAAAGTGGGTACCAAATTTAAAAAAATGTTAATCAAAGAAGTTACAAACAATCTCGTGAAGGTCCTTTGAACGTGAGAGGCTGTAAAAAACGAGTTTTATCTCAAAATGGATAATATTGACTAAGACTTGACCGAGAGCTTTTTTCGTTATCGTGTGTCAATCGTGAAAAAAATTGATTTTTTTGTTATTTTCGAGGAAAAATGACATTGTTAATAACTAATGACAAAAAAATGTTAAGAAGGAAAACATCGGTCAAGGCTAAACTACTATTACACTGAGTGAGTGTGCGAAATTTCAAGTCAATCCGTTCATTAGATATCACGAATTCGTGTACACCATTTTGAAAAGCGTAGCTTCGAGAAAAACGCGTTTAACGGGGACATCCCATGTGACAGCTATTTTTTTTCGCTTTTTTTGTCCTTTTTTTCTTTTGAAGAACCATTAAAACACTATCTTTGAATTTTTACCACGCATTTATTAACGTTTCTAGTCCCGCAGAATTTTATCAAACCAAAATAACGAGTTTTATCGACTTCACACCGTTCGGTAGATACTAATGTGTAAAAAAAAAGTTGGTTGACGATTGCCATGATTCCGGAGGTTTTGCTTATCTCAAAAAAATAAAACGGCATTTAGGGTTTTAGGCATGAAGCTATCGCCGGAACTATAGTAAAGTAAAAATATGGAGTAATTTATGCTACAAGTGCGGAAAACAACGAATTCCATCGCGCGTGGAGTTGCCGCATGGGCCGAAGGCTTATCGTGCATTTCACACGAGTACGAATGAGAAATGCACCATAAGGCAAGGAATTCGGCAACTTACGCGCGATACATTATTTTTTGCAATGACTATCTCGAAAGTGGGATTTGAGATTCAACAAAACCAATAACAATTATATTCAAATACGACTGTGATAAGTTGACGTTTCATATCACATGAATTTCGCTACATTAAAGTTTGTTCAATCGGTCCAAAATCGCGCCATACATTATTTTTTGCAATGACTATCTCGAAAGTGAAATTTGAGATTAACAAAACCAATAACAATTATATTTAAATACGACTGTGATAAGTTGACGTTTCATATCACATGAATTTCGCTACATTCAAGTTTGTTCAATCGGTCCAAACTCGTAGAACAAAAAACTATCAACGGTGAGAAAAACCGTTTTTTTCGTGAATCAATACAGTAAAGTGAGTTGTAAATAGATTTTTTCCCGCACTAGTGCGGAATAGTAAGCATCGTTGAGAAATAAGCCACTTACCGCACGCTAAACACCAATCGAAAATCGCACTTTCGGGGCAGGTATTGCAAAAATTGAATTTTTGGCACCGTTTTCAAAGTTAAGTTCCAAGATTCATTTTTTTTTCGACTTATTCAGTTTAAAAAAACTATGGCAGATATCAGGAATATTCTAGTTCAGATGAGAACTATTGATGTGCTGACTATACCATAAAAAATTGAGCTAAATCCGTTCAATAGTTTTTGAGATATCATGGACGCCAATTTGAAAAATAGTTTTGAAGAAAAACGCGTTTAAAAGTTCGAGTACGATTTGCACGAAGAAAATGTTGACTCACCATTAGTCAGCTATGTCGGGCCTATATAATCCCCACACACTTGTTACAATTTGTGCAAAACAAAATTCCATTTTTGGCCCTGTCACATGGGATTCAGTTCTATCGTCGCAATCATAAGCCTTTACCTTCAATCTGCGATTCCAGCACCGCATGTTGGACCTTCCTCTTCGATTTGTGTTGCCTCAAGGGACCATCGATTGTTTTTATTTCCACAGTACCCCAACCCCTTAAGCTTCGATGGCCGAATTAGACGGCAATTTGCGTCCCATAGGAGAAGACGTCGTAAACGATACAAAAATAAATACACCAATTTCCACTCGGCAATTTTGAATCGCCACAATTCCTCTCCACGTGTTGAAGGTACGAGCAATCCGTTCCTCTCTCGTGCCGAATACGTTTGGCTTCCAGTCTACCCCCAAACGCATAACGATGAGCCGGCGAGAATCATACCATCGTTCGGCTTCGCGAGAGGAAAATGCGCAATAATCGCATCAACGCGTCACCCATGCACGTCTAATGCGCGCAGATTTTTTTTTATCGCTAGGTGAAATACAACAAATACAATTTGTGTGTTTTGATGTTTAATTATTGCTGTTCAATCGCCCCCGAGGAAAAGGAAAAATATTTCGCGACAAAGATTGTGAGATACATGGTATGGTGTAGCGTTTAGGTATTGTATATATAAAAACTACGTACCGTGAAGGAATAAAGTTTCGAAAAATTGGCCTCGAGATACATTTGTAGTGCGTAGCAAAGAATATCCGTGAAAAAAGGGGATATTAACAAATGTTGTTGTTTTTCTTTCTCCTTTTGTTAAATATTATATTAGTATGTATATTCCGATTGACGGAATGAGCGATTGAATCAAGTTTTCCGTGTACATTGTGCCGTTTGTAGTGATTGACTAAAATCCGTAGCTTGTAGTCAGTTGAAAATGAATTCGTCGAAAGCGATTCTCAATTTGTTTGGTTTGTTTTCTTCTTTCTTCTTTTTATAAATGCACATGGTTTGGTCAGTTTGAAGGGACGCGCTCGCGCAGAATTTTCACGGCTGCACCTTAAGGAGCTCCACATCAAAGATAAGAACAGCATTTGGCGGGATAGTGTGCTTCTGTCAAGGATTTAAACGTGTCGTTCTTTGCCTCGATTCTGTTCCGCCGTGCGCTACCGGCGAAAAGTATCAGTACACTGCAAAACTTTTCGATTGGGATATGTTACCGATCTCGGTTAAAAGAAAACGCAAAGGGACGTGCGAGATATTCGAAATATTTTTTAAAACACAAGCTCTGATATGCTTGTGTTTTTACTCTCTATCACTTTGTCTTCATCGTCAAGGAACATCACTTAAGAGGGAATGACACCTCATCGCGGTCGGTAGAACGATTATAGACTCCCAAAAATCTCTGAAACGGCTGTTCAGATACCGTCGAAACTTTGCCAAACGACGTCAAATAGATAGACGAACAGCTGTCTGCCCCTCAAATTTTCTGAATTTAAGAAAAAAAATGTTTTTTTCCTCCAAATTCAGAAAATTTGATGAGCAGATGTTTATCTATCTATTTAACGTCGTTTGGCAAAGTTTCGACGAGATCTGAAGAGCCGTTTCAGAGATTTGTGGGTATCTATAATTGTTCTACCATACCGACCGCGATGAGGTGTCATTCCGTCTTAAGGGGAGATACACACCTAGATGGTCGAGGATTTAGAAGCTATGAACATTCCGTCGACCGTAGAAGACCTACACTATGGGCCTGGTATCGATGATTCCATGTAAGTTGACAAATTTCATGATTTATTCATTCCCAAATTTTCAAACGCATTTTTCTCAAAACCACGTTTTTCAAATCGGTACCCAAAATTTCTCGAAAACCAATGAACCGATTGCCTTGAGATTTTTTGTGGTTATTGTATACACCATTATCCAGTACTTGTCACAGGATTTTTTTTTCCGGTACTTAGTTTTTGTTTTATAGGCAAAATAATAACTAATTTTTGGCCCAAAAATCACTATTTATGTTCAAACGTCCGCCATTTTGTCATAAATCGATATTTTCAAAATCGGCTATGACAAGTACTGGATTATAGTATCTAATTTAATAATCTTTTTGGTTTTTTTTTTCAGGTGATTTTTGAAGAAACGCCAGTGGTACCGTATACGCAGATTTTTTACGACACTCCAAGGATCATACAATATCCTTGTATATTTTTGATACTTTTAAATAAAGACAAACATATTTTTGAATGTATATACTTTTAGATAATTAAAACCCCAATCCGAAATTTTAAATAGTTTTTCTTGAAAAAATATTTAAAAAAAGACGTTTTTCCCGGCTCCCAGGTGTATATCTCCCCTTAAGGTAGAACGAGCGCGCGCTCTTGATTTCTATAGATTTTGTTCAAATTTTAACCAGAAATTGTTCATATCATTATGCATGTTTGAGTGAAATTTCAGAACAGTCGACTATTTAGATTCGGAGATAATGGGTTTTTAAATGGCAACTTTTAACACTGCAGACTCTGCATTAACGGAAAGTCAGGTCACGTAATTCGTCGTACCATTCTATTGTGTTTATAAATTTGAAGAAAAAAATTATGTTTCGATATCAAACTAGTTAGGGAAAGAGTGAAAAAAGTTTGGATTGCCTTTACTATCCAGTTTTGCTAAAAACGTTCAGTAAAGACAGAATAATTATTCGTAAAAAATATTCGTCTCCTATAATAAGAAGACATATGGCAACACCGCAGAACAGTAATGTTCGTAATACTTCGAAAAAAAATAATTCTCGTGTTCCTAAAGTCAAAAACTTTTATCATACAAAAAAAATTGCCTCATAAATATTAATATTTTATATTGTTTATGTTATCTTCATTAACAAATAAAAGTGTTGGTTACTTCGTAACGAATTAAAAACTTTGTTCGATTAAAAATTACATCCAAATAAACATTTGTGTTGCAGTATTATTTTGAATACGCCGTGCAAACTTACGTCATTGGATACGTGGAACGATGCGGTGTTGCCACATGTCTTATTATAGGGGACAAATATTTTTTGCGGAAAATTATTCTGTCCAAAGTTTAATGGAGACCCTGCAGTGTTAAAAATTAGAATTTCAAAACCCATTATCTCCCAATCTAAATAGTCGACTGTTCTGAAATTTCACTTAAACATGCATAATGATATGAACAATGACTAGTTAAACTTTAAACAAAAAATATGGAAATCAAGAGCGCGCCCTCGTTCTACGTGAAGTGTCCCCCTTCGATTTTCTTCAAACGCATATATGTGATGAAGCAGCGAAAACTATTAGACACTTATTTCTTTTTTTATCATCGGAAAAAGTTTTTAGGAAGGAACCACCCCTCCAAGAAAGGCGTGTCGAGGGGTGACTGCAATTTCATCCACGAGCAGTCCACCGATCTGAGTGAAACAAATACCAAAATTCTTTTACTGTGAAGCAATGAAAAATTCACTATAGAAGTATCGAAAAAAAATTAAGTTAAGCGGTGAGACGCCTTTTTTAAGAGGTTCCCCCCCCCCCCTTAAAACCGTTTTCTCTCCAATAACAAAAAATACGTGTCTGATAGTTTCCAATGCTTAACCATATATATGAGTTTCAACACAATCGAAAACAGACACTTCGGTGATGTTCTTTGTTGGTGACCTCGAATATAGTGGGTTTTATTTTGCGGGACTGTCATTTTTTTGGAAAATCGTAATTTACGTTTCCTCCCTGGTGAACCAGCTTTTTTCGATGCATGCCAGTTTTCGAACTGCCCTGCAGCCCAAGAACCAGCGGGCTTGAAGCAAAAAATTTGGACAAAAATAGGTTCGAAAATAAAAAATATCCAACTCGATTTAAGGGGGCCAGTCCACTTTGAACATTTCAAAAAATCGAAAGCAAGCAAGACTTGAAGAAATCGACGATGATGAGCATTCAGAAGGGATTTTGTACGGTGCAGGAATTGCTGATTGAGTTTAGGTAAGAGTTTTTCATGGTATAAACTTCAAACGCGTTTTTCTCGAAACAACATTTTCAAAATCTAGCTCCATCATATCTCTAAAACTAATAAACCGATTCTCGTGAAATTTGAACCACATATTGCAAACATGATTCGCAACAAGATGACCTTCGATGGTTTTAATATTTTGATTTTTACCCTTTTTGGCGCAAAACTGCGGAAAAAACGCCTTTTTTTCAACTTTTTTCGTTTTTCATCTGTCATTTTTTTATAAAACTTTATATCCGAGGGTCATTTTGTAGCTGGTGTCATACTGAATTTAATGGACTTTGATTTTTTTGTTTCAGACAAGCCGTTGCCGAGTTGTGATGGAGCTACCTAGCCCACCTATTTTTTAGGGTTACGTTAAACTATAGTTTTTGTACTTAAAAATGAATAAAAATGAATTTTTTTATGTATTTCAAGACTATTTATCAAGCCCAACAACTTGTACATTAATATCTTTTATAAAATCCTCAAAAAAAAATCGCGAAAATAGCCTTTTTTCATGGCTCCAAAGTGGACTGGCCCCTTAAGGTTGAACACAGAGATATACCCAAATTTTGTTTTTACAAATTTACTACTCCATACTTTACACCGGTAGACTGCACGCAATTTCCGAATTTGGTCCAATCCCTCGAGGATTCGGTGCGCAATTGAATTTACCATAACTGCTGCTCCTCAAAGTGAAATAAGTTTTTCAAATCAACAAACACGAAGCCGTGTGATATAAACTCAGCAAACTTCACCCCTGCTGATGCACAGAGCAAATCTGAATATTTTTTCAACACTGTAGCGTGAAAATAAAAATTATCAAATCTCAATTGCGCCCCATGATGGATGCCAAAGATACCAAAAAAAACTTACCAAGTTTTTTGTTAAGGGGGAAGATCCCTTTAGGCAGCCGATAAAAAGCGAATGTTCGAGTCTTTTACGTATCGAAACTATTCATTCTATCAATTTTTCAATATTATTTTTTCTCTATTTAAAAACGGGTCGTCCTGCTGACATTTTTAAGTAGAGTGAAAAAAATATTGGGACTTGCTCAAGAGATGGTTGCCGCCTCAGTTGTTTCACGACGTACATCTTAGCGTCTGGTGGCTTGATCTGGAACATCAAAGCCAAGTAGTTTTACATTTTCAAGCCTCGCACGCTCTATATGAACCTCAAAAATTCAAAAAGAAGTGCAATTTCGAAATATGATACGTGTTTGAAAAAATGTTCTATTTTTCATGAAATTTTTACTATAGTATTTCTTAACCAAAGGGACGTTAAAAAAAATTATTTTCAACAAACTTTAGATTCGAAAATTTAAAAATAACTCTCGTTAAGAAATACTATAATAAAAATTCCACGGAACAGACCATTTTTGGAAAACACGCACCATTTTTCGAATTTTCACTTTTCTCTGGACTTTTCAGGTTCACATAGAGCGTGTGGGTCTTAGAAATGTAAAAATTCTTCACTTCGATGTTTCAGACCAATGCACCAGACGCTAGGTTGTACGCCGTGGAACAAAGCCATTTTCAAATATTTTTAAAAAAGTTTGGAAAATCAAGATTCTACAACTTTGATTATTTCTGAATCATACGTACATAAAATGTCAATTATGTACAATGAAACAATTTTGACAAAAAAGTGCTAAAAATCGAAAGATTCGGTAACTTTGATTACTTCCGAATCACACGTACATAAAATTTTAATTATGTAGAATAAAATAATATCTACACAATTGATTTTTTGTTAATTCGCTTATTTTCACCGCCCGAAGGTATCTCTCCCCTCAATACTCTACGCCAAGCGCAATAGCATAGTCGAAACTGTTGCGATAGAAAAGGATATATTCCGGGATGACCTCGACTTCCGTAAGCGAAGTCGGGCGAGCAGGTCAGTCTGGCGCGTTCGCCCACACACATTTGAGCGACTCCCTGATCCCAGCCCTTGATAACTTCGCCCTTGCCAATTTTGAACTTGAAGGGAACGCCGCGGTCTCTGCTCGAATCGAATTTCTTGCCGTTCTCCAGGGTACCTGAAGCCGCACGCTCTCGTTAGGTGCGTTGCACGCGGAAAACGTATCGAGAGTGGAAAGCGGACGTTTTTTCCATCTTACCTGTATAGTGAACGACGACGGTTTGCCCGGTCTTTGGATAGGTTTGTCCTGAATACGATAAATCTGATTAGTATCGTTGCGCAATAATGACTCGCCGAACGATCGATAAACAACTCGATTTTTTTAGGTTAAACCAAGAGGCGGTGCGAACTTTTCATTCGTAATCGTGTCCTCGTACGATCGAGGTGAATAAATTATCTCAATGGGATTTTGCGAGACGATATACGGGGTGTAAAGAAAAGACGGAGCGAGATAAATGGCTTTGCGAAATAATTACCGTCCCCGGGGGAGATTACTTCCACATCCACGCCCATGGCTGCTCACTGTACTTTTCTGCGGAACAAACAAATTCGCGGAAAATCCGTTACGTGAGTCGACGAGAAAACGAAGGAACGGAAGAACAAGTGGCGAGGGAAAAAAATGATTATGAAGTATATTTGACACACGCGCGACCACACACACGTATGTGTGGATTCGCGCGGAAATTCACGTATCTTACAGGTTATATCTATGTATGTGTGTATATGTGTATATAAATTACGAGAAAAAAAAAACCGTAAGCGCAATCGGAGTCTACCTCGAAAGAAGGATGCGACCAAAATGCGGCCTGCTTGAAAAATGAGGTTGTACGGAGACACACGGTGGAAAAGAAAATTCAACTGGAAAAGCCGCCGCCAGGATCGCTATTGTATAATCTTACTTCCGGTTGAATATAACCGACACACGCGCGTGACGTACCTATATGCACGTAACTGCTGCCATATCTCCCCAAGTAGAGATTTTCAAAAAGTTGTCCAAAAGTCGGCTAAACGTCGTTGTCCAAAAGTCGGCTAAACATACCAAATGTCCGCCCGAAGGTTACGTTAACGGCCGTTTTTTGTGGGGACATAAGTGGAGCCCTCCCAGGTAGCAATTTGAAAATAGTTGTCTATTAGTTGTCCAAATGGGTACCAAATGTCCGCTTGAAAGTTACCTATAAGTTATCTTGTGTCCAAAAGTTATCTTTTTGGATGGTTCCTGACTTTAAGATAACTTCCGGGCGGACATTTGGCACCCTTTTAGTCGACTTTTCGACAACTTTTTGAAAATTGCTACCTGGGCTTCTGAAGAATTGGTAAATTACAGTGGCGCTTAATAAAAGTAAGGGATAAACTTCCGAAAAGCGGAAACCGATTTTCGACTTGAAATTTGGCATACACCTTTCTTTTAATATTGCAAGATATCCCCTAAAAGGATTTTTGGCGACTCGACATAGTTTTCGAGATATCGATTTTTTAAAGTAATTTTTTTTCATCGCGCCTCTTCTATATCTATAGCTGGCGGGCTCAGCTATGGCTATACCCATATGTCTTATCGCGCTCTCCGCTTTGTGCGGATCTTCGTCTGGTGTACCCCCTTCCCCCCAACCGCCGCCGCCAAATTTATCCGCACTGTCGTTTTTGGCGCAATGCTGGTTTTTTGTTTTCACGTTTGATAGAGAATTTATTGGTACCCAAAGGAACCCAAACTTGGATATGTGGAATCGTGGGGTGCATAGAACACTTGGGTGGGCGTAGGGCACCTCGGATGGATGTGTGGAATCGTGGGTTACGTGAAATACTGGGGTGGTCGCAGAGCACCTCTTCCATGTTTTTTTCATTTTTCGTTTATTGTTTTCGGTTTTTTTATTCGATTTTTTTTTTCGTTGAAAAAACATTTATTTGATTTTGTCTTTTAATATTTTTTTCGATTTTTTGTCGTTTTTTTTCTTTGATTGTTTTGTTTTTTTCGTTATTTTATAATTTTCAATCGTATCATCCGTATCATAAAGCAAAAGTTGGTGTCCCGAACGCAGGCATCAGTACAACGTATCCGTAAAAATGAGAATTCGCTATACGAGGTTTAACACCATAAGCGCGCCGGCCGTGAAAACGTTGGAGAGGGAGTTTCTCAAAACAAACTCGACGATGATCCGCATAAAGCGGAGGGCGCGATAAGATATATAGATATAGCTATAGCTGAGCCCGTTAGCTATAGATGAGGTAGGCGCGCGATGAAAAAAATAACTTCCGAAAATCGATATCACGAAAACTATGGCGAGTCGCCAAAAATACTTTTAGGGGATATCTCGTAATATTAAAAAGGTGTATGCCAAATTTCGGGTCGAAATTCGGTTTCCGCTTTTCGGAAGTACACCTAAAATAAGTCGCAATCAATTATTACACCCAATGATAAAGTGAAATAAAAAATGTCACGCAAGTTTAGTAGATTTAGACATTTTCTGTGAAAAGTCACGGCTACGAAAATTTTTCTACCAGCCACATTTTTCGAAGTTTCATTATTAATATGTTGTTTAAACGTTCGGCGACTCCCTGTTTTTATTGTCGTTGCGGAATTTTTTAATTTTTTCACACGCGCCAGCAGTTTTATCAGGCATCTGGAGTTATTTGGTGTATAAATTATCAAATAGAAATGTGCCCAGCGTGTCATCTCCGTAAAGCGCCGTATAAATGAGACGATTTTTACAGTCGTCATTTTTCGTTAAAAGTTCGGCAACTTGGCTTGAAATGTTATCAATATACTAGGATGTATTTTTAATTGATTATAGACGAGAATCAGTTAGTTGTTAAATATACGGGCACGCGAAAGCAATACCTTAAAGTTAGCAACCATCCAAGAAGATGGAACTTCCGAGCGGACGTTCGGTGGCCATTTAGGCAACTTCTGGACAACTATTTGGAAATTGCTACCTTTCGTGACGGAAAGATCGCATGCTTATGTTTTTTTTTTTTTTTTTTTTTTTTTGAAAAAACGCAATTATAATTTTGGTTTCGGTGATAAATTAATCCGAACATTCGATGGCGTCTGTCATAATTGATGCGCATAACGAGAAATTAATTACTGATTCATATAAATGCGTGGAATGAAGGTACATTTATGTTACGTAAAATTTTTATGTTTCCACAGACACTCTGGGAAGACATTGTACGTTTTCTTGAAGATTGACAAACACTTGCTGTTTTCATAATTTTCCGACTTTTTTTATCACGGAAGGCAATAATCTGAGTCCATCGATGAAAGTTCTTTTATAGGTTACAGTTAAAACCAGTTTTCAGTCAAAGACGTTTTCCCTAGTAAAAACTAGTTTTTACTGAAGGCCTTAGTTACAACTAGTTTTTTCTAGTAAAAACTAGAATTGCCTGATAAATAAATTGAAATGTTAGATAAAACTCATCTCAAATAGGAAATACTAGTTCTCAGATCCGAATAGACCCAAACAAATGTTTTTTTTATTTTCCGTCAACACTAGGCTTAATGCGAAGTAGAACATCTACCACGTGACGTATGAGTGCAAGAGAGATAGCTGAAATTTTCGAACAGAGATTTCTCAGAGATGAATAATATTTAAGGCAAAAGGAAATCATTAAGCTCTGCGTCAGGGAATTCTCCAGAGCCTATTTTTTCCTAAAAAAATTAACCATCTATAAGAAAATTGGGTTGGAAAATTTGTGAGGTTATGTTGACCTTGTACATGTCTTTAAGGGGCGATATACACCTAGGAGCCGGAAAAAAGGTCATTTTTGTGAATTTTTTCAAGGAAAACTATTTGAAATTTCGGATTGAGGTTTTAATTATCTAAAAGTATATACATTCAAAAATATGTTTCATTTTCTTCATTTAAAAATATCAAAAATATACAAGGATATTTCGGACGCTCCTTGGAGCGTCGTAAAAAAAATTTCGTATACGGTACCCACTGGCGTTTCTTCAAAAATCATCTGAAAAAAAAACCAAAAAGATTATCAAATTAGATACTATAATCTAGTACTTGTCATAGCCGATTTTGAAAATATCGATTTATGACAAAATGGCAGACGTTTGAACATAAATAGTGATTTTTGGGCCAAAAATTAGTTATTATTTTGCCTATAAAACAAAAACTAAGGAACGGAAAAAAATCCTATGACGAGTACTAGATAATGGTGTATAGAATAACCACAAAAAACCTCAACGCGATTGGTTCATTGGTTTTCGAGAAATGTCGGGTACCGGTTTGAAAAACGTGGTTCTGAGAAAAACGCGTTTGAAAATTTGGGAATGAATAAATCATGAAATTTGTCAACTTACATGGAATCATCGATAGCAGGCCCATAGTGTAGGTCTTCTACGGTCGACGGAATGTTCATAGCTTCTAAATTCGATTTTTTCGGCCATCTAGGTGTATATCCCCCCTTGAGGAGAAGATACCTTTAGGCGATGAAAAAATCGGCTGATTTTCATGATTCTTTTAAACGCAAAGATTCCTTTATCATTTTTTACACTTAGGGTATGTTTGATTACTACCTTTGGCTGTTACATGGTATTTTTGTTAGCAATCTTTGGAAATGGCGGACGTATGGCTAAAAAACTAATCCACCGATTCGGATGAAATTTGGCACGAATCTTTCTAACCTTATTGTCTAAAACATGACCTTAAATGTTTTTGAAAATTAAAAAAAGTGTTTTTGTTGCAAAATGTAGCTATTTTCTTACAAAATTAAATCCTTTTGTTTCAAAGCGTACTATTTCATCGATTTTCAGCATTTCTCACTTTTTCTCGGTTCATATTCTGCTCATGAGTGTTAATGAAAGAAAAGTCTTCGTTGGTTTTCTTTTCAGATTAATCACGCCGACGCTACGTGTCACGCCGTCCGACGACATCCGCCGCAACCCGATTGACCGTGCCATACCGCCGCCATTTTTAAAAACTTATTTTAAAAAATGCCATGTAAAAGCCAAAAGTAGTAATAAAACATACCTCAAATCTCTAAAATGGTGAAGAAATCTTTATTTTTCAAAAATCACGAAAAACAGCCATTTTTCCTCGCCTAAAAGTACCTCCCCCTTAATAAGGACCGTTGATTATGTTTATTTAATCGATCAAGATATACCAGTGGTCATTCGGGCACAGTTTTAGCTGATTAATTCCGTTAGAACTAGTTTTTTCTAGTTAAAACTAGTTTTAACTAACATTCGCATTTATTTATCACTGAATTCTAGTTTTTACTAGGAAAAACTAGTTACAATAAGGGGGTTCGGTCAGAACTAAATTTTACTAGGTAGAACGTGTTCAACGTGTTACATCTAGCTCGTGGCCGAAGAAGAGAGGAATTTTCGTGAATTTTTTTTCTGGGATAACATATGCTGGTTTTCAAATTTTTGTTTTCCACATTAAAGAATACGGTTTCAAGTATTTTTTACAATTTTTGTATTGAAGAATATTAATAAATGTGGCAGATACAGTGGTTCAGCCAGAGTGCTGTTGGTTTAATTTTTGAATGAAATTATCTAGTGCTTTTCGGTTTTAACTAAAATTATGATTTTAGTTTAGAAAATATAAAAAACTAAAATTATGATTTTCGGTGAAAAACGCTCTATTTTAGTTGATAAAAAGAAAACTGTGCATCGATAATAAAAATTCCTTCGTTCGAGCACGTTTTGATATGTAAAAAAAGCTTGGAAACGTTGAAGTTGATCGGTGCAGTGATTTGTGAGACATCGCGCTCACCTATTTTTCAAATTTTGAGAAAAACTGCCTCAATTTTAAACGGATCGACTTGAAATATACAGAGAATAATTTTCAAACATAATATTTTAAGAATCCGTCGAAAACCAAAAATCTGCCTTTAAACTGAAAACTGATTTTGATTATAACCCTTTTTTTATCAACCCGAGTCGTGGAATCTAGCGTTAAAAAGAAATACAATCGTAAAACAACAGATCTTTATTTCCTCTAAAACATGAGTATAAAATAAATGAATATAGTCCTTAAGTCGTATTATTAAGTACCGATTAACATTGCGGACATTAAGCTTTCGGATTTCGTCTAACGTCATCGAATGAATTAAATTCTTTTTCGTTTCGAAATGTAGATTACTTCGGAGCGGAGTAAAGTTTAAGTAAAATTTGTGTTTCCATATTCTTGCAGATACGATGTTCATGTGTAAGGCATCCCTAAAAAGGTTGCGTAATTTCAAAATACACATGAATGGTGTACGAACATGGGCGAAGTAATCGCGTTCTGTGTGCCTGACGGTGCAGGCATTATGAAATATGGAAGTCAACAGATTTGAGAATTTTCGAGCTGAAATTCTCCAATTAGTTTTCACTTCCATATCTCAGCTATTTCCGTTTTAACGTTACCTCCAACACTTTCACCGAATAATTTCATCCGATTTTTTAATCTATCCTGCACAATGAACAGAATTTTGGGCAAAAAAGTTTTTTTTTTAATTTACGATTAAAATGTACGAAAACATGGCAGTAGCGAGGACTTGCCATAAAATGTTTCAATCATCAGGATCAACTCTACGAGCGAAAGAGCCTACGTAAAAATTTCGGTATAAAAAACGTTCCGCTTGCATTGGAATGTATAAATAATTGTTGTTTTCTTCTCGTTTCACGAAGTTCGATCAGCGCCTCTACGAGTATAAATAATTTATAGATAATGGAGGAATGTTCAGCCTTCGAACGTGTTCGTTGATCAAATGGATAAGATCTATATTCAATATTGATTTTCATATACTGGAGTCTTCGGCTTAGCACTAAAAATCAATAATAATATATTGCTGAATTGTAACATCCATACTGAGATGGCTTGGAGTTTTCATTTTTCAGAAGCACCGTTTCCCTCTCCCAGCTGATCGACGGAAATTCTCACGCGAAGAATTTCACCGTCGTTTGTTCGCGTCATCTTTGAATCGTCGCGTTCGCGAAATGTCGCACGCGCCGCCATGCTGTTGAAATTTCACGGCTAAACGTGCTTCGAACGGTCCGGATCGTGAATTCTCTCGAGCAGAGCTCGAGTTATGCTTCCCGGCACTGTCTGGTGCTCTTTTATCAGATCCTCAAGGGCCGAGGCAACCTGTGGGAGAGAAAGGCTCGATTTTGTCTCACATAATAATCCAGTCGAAATAGGATTTCACCTGGAATTAATTCCGGGCTTCGATTGTCTTTTTTTATACTTAGGGGGGGGGGGGGGTGGTTGGTAGTGTAAATCTCGATTTTCGGGAAAATCCCCCTGAAGCGTTTGCCGCCATCTTGATTTGAAGAGGAATTTTTTTGTTGTTTTTCGAATAACTCGCTCATTTTCAACCTTAGAGTGAAAATTATTGTATTCAAAGTTGTGGTAAATGTAATTCTCCACAAGTTTGGTGATTATAATTTTTACCCTAGGATCGATATTTATAGAGTTAGACTGCTAAAAGGGGTAAAAAACTTTTTTTTAACTTATCTCGTTTATTATCAAGCTTATTGTAAAAATGGTAATGAATAATCACATAGGAAATTTTATTTCCTCCAACTTTGGTTATTAGCATTTTTACCCTCGGATAAATATTTTCGGGTTTATACTTAATTTAGGGTAAACTTTTTTTATGTTCAGATATTTCGTTTATTATCAAATTTATCGTAAAAATGGTAAGGAGTAATAGGGTAGGAAATATTATGTTCTTCAACTTTGCTCAATACCATTTTTACCCTAGGATCAATATTTTCGGACTTGTACTTAAGGGGTAAGGCCACTGTAAATTTTTTGAAAAATCGATTTTTTTTTATTGGCTTAAAAAATAGTTTTCGCAATTTCTATATAATAGTTTTCAAAAAACTATATCGCACTTTCTATATAATAGTTTTCAAAAAACTATTCGCAAAACTTTAAACGCGTTTTTCTCGAAACATGGTTTTTCAAAATGGCACGCAGCATAACTCGAACAATTTTCATTTTTTTTACTTGAAATTTTAACCAGATGTGAACATTTACATTATCTTGAGAATGTCGATCGGAATTTTCAAGAACTTTATTTATTGATTTTTTATTAACAAAAAACTTGCCGTTTTTTTCGTCAAAAATCAATTTTTTTTTTCAAACGCACGCCAAATCCACAAAAATTGATACTTTTTAAAATCCGATCGACATTCTCTAGCTATAGCCCTCTAGATTAATGGTTTTTTTTTGTTTGTTCTAGATTCAAAAGTGCACCAGTGGTGCTGCGTGCCGCGGAGCCCTGGAAGCAAAACATGTCCCGGGAAGATAGCTGTGGAACCGCCATTTTGTTTTTTTTTACTGTAAAAAAATTTTATAATAAAGTTTAATGTGTGCCCGATAACACCATTAAAAGTTTTTTTTCAAATACCTTCAATTTCGGGAGCAAAAAATTAGTGAAAAAACCTTTTTTTTTGGGCCGTTACAGTGGCCTTACCCCTTAATTTAGGGGTGAACGTTTTTACCCCTATTTGCAGTGTAACTCTATAAATATCGATCCTAGGGTAAAAACTATAATCACGAAACTTGTGGGGAATTACATTTCCCACAACTTTTGAAACTATCATTTTCACTCTAAGGATGAAATTAAGCGAGTTATTCGAAAAACAAAAAATCCCCCTTCAAATCAAGATGGCGGCAAACGCACCAGGGGGATTTTCCCAAAAATCGAGATTTACACTACCAACAACCCCCTCCTAAGTATAAAAAAAAAAAAGAAAATCGAAGCCCGGGATTAATTCTAGGTTAATCGAATTTTAGACCTATCTCGACTGGACTATAAGAATAAACCAAAATCCGATTATTCGTGAGAAAGGGATCTCAAACCTTTTTCTGCAATTGCTCAGGGGTGAGCGAGGCGTCGTGGGCTATCGGTTTGCCCACGTACGTTTTGAGTTTCACGGGAAAACCTCCGTATATGGGAACGAGAGGAAATCTTGTAACCGCGTACAGCCTCAGCCATATCCTTCTGCCCCAGCTCACCGTTCTGAATGCTTCTCTAATATTTTTCGTGAATATTGGAATAATGCACTGAAAGGAAAGAATGAATGTCAGACGAGGAGAGGAGGGATATCGTTTCGATAACAGAATGAATGAACATGCATCAATTTCCAGATCACGAGAAATAAAAAAGAACCATTCGTCGCTGAATATTGACGGGGATTTCTTTCCTAATCGATACAGATGGACATAAATGGCGTAGCCAGATGCGTTGAAAAATACTTGCACGAAAAAGATCGTGGGCTCAAAAGGACCCAGTGTGCAGTTCAAGGGTTAACGGAGACTTTGTCCTTGAAATTTACCGGGAGATGTTAGCGGCTCAACATGAGCAGCTAGAAGAAGAGGAGGGATGCCTCTATGGACCAGGCATTGCCGATTAGCGGTAATTATAAACACATTTGTGTAAACACATTACAAAACTTTAAACGCGTTTTTCTCGAAAACACGTTTTTAAAAATGGCTGACATTCTCCTGACCGCTGTAATTAACATATCGACCTGAAATTTGGAGAGTATAGTCAGAAAATATGTCTTCACGGAATGACGGATCGTTTTTTCGATAGATACATTTTTGCATTTATTATTTATCTTTTTATGCGAAAAAAACGCGAAAATTCGATTTTTTTTAAATTGTCGCCATTTTCCGAAATTTGTACTAAACGAAAAACCCATCCGTCATTCCATGACCAAAGGGACACAGATTGATAATATGCTTTGAATTTGTGTTTCAGATCAACAAAGAGGGGGTAGCGATGTCAGCCGTTTACCTCCCGCGATTTGAGGAGCTGTTTTCGCGGAGCTGCAACGGCTGCCATTTTGGTTTTTTTTTTCAAAAAAACAATTTTTTAACGTTCTGTATATCAAGAATAAAAGCAAGAAAAAAACCGCACTCAAAAAGCTTTACTCGTTTCCTTTAAAAAAAAATAACATGTAAACACCTGAAATATGGCACTCCAAGGACAAAGTCTCCCTTAAACACTAGTAACTGGATTAGAGACTGATGAAAGATTAGTTGATTATTTTTTAAGGTATCGCAAAAGTTTGATCCTCACGTCAACATGAACCTGTGAATAAAGCTTCTTATGTTACGCGTGTTTCGTGCTTATCGACTATAACGTAAATTTTATTCGAAAAAAAGATGATCGTCAATGATGCCAATGATAAGAAAAAAAATAACGAAATATGAATAAATTGCACGGACCACTTTGGCATCTTGGGCAACTTTGGCAAAGCCCAATCTCTTCTTCCACATGAGCCTGTAGTAACAGTCCCCGAATTGCGCCTCGTAAACTCCACCGGGTGAAATGGCGAGCATGTTGCCCTCCTTAAGTATTACCGCGCAAGTCTGCACGGTGCCGGGTATTACTTTGAGCACGTTCGATATGATGGCCCATCCGGGTATTTTGAAGAGAAAACGATCGGCCACCGTGTGGATGAGTTTGGCATTGAAGAGAAAGACTTTCGATATGAAGTAATAAAGATCTATGGGTATCGCCCCGTGATAGTAGACGAACAAAACTGGCTCGTCCTTCGGAATGTTTTCCAGCCCCGAAACTTCGTAGCCTGGTTGGTGAAGAAGAAGAAAAAAATCATTTCTCAAACGGTCCACGTGTCTTCTGGGTCGAAGTTTTCGTACCGTGGAATATCCAACCGTGAGCATCCCAGACCGCCGCGACGAGGCTTCGCGCCGCATTCTTCCAATCCGTTCCGTACGCTCGTCTCAGCGTAGCCCTGGGGAAATATTCCGAGGTCATTTTAATCTTCTGCTCAAGATAGGCCATAGTAACGGGTATAAAATCATGCGCGAATTTAACCATTTTGTTTCGTATGAAAAAGTGATTCGCTCATAAAATTAATTACACATCTATTTATTATGAATATCAAGCTGCTAGAAAAAATATATTTTTTTTTCGACGTACAAAATGGCCGACTACTCGAAACTTCTCGAAACAGCGTTTTTCCAATTGGCGTGACAAATAACATCAACAATTTTCACTCGATTTACTTCAAATTAAAAAGTTATATTCCTAATTGCATTTCGCAGAGAAGTACGTACGGAATTTCTGATTAATCGAAAACTTTTCATTTTATGAGCAGTTTATGAGCAGCTATAACGAAATTTTTCACTGAAAATTCATTTCTCAAGTTCAAGTACCTACAACTTTTGAATAAAACAATATTTTTTAAATCCCGTACGTACTTCTCTAGGTATTCTAATGTAGATTGACGAGAATTTTTGTTTTTTGTTCTACGTCAAAAATTGTGGATGCTAAATCAGGGTGTCTAATTTTAACCAGAACTGAAATTGCATGACATTTAAGGATTTTTAAGGCAAGGAATTGGGATTTTTTCATGACTCTTAGTATGACTTTCTGGCATAGAAGTATACTTAATGATTCTACAGTGCGACCGATATTCTAAATTTTTATATTTTTATTTTCCTCTTTCAAACAGATGTGTGTTGTATGCCAATAAAAGGTATACGGAATAAACGAAAAATCACCAAACTGTACAATTCCATATGTAGTAAAAAGTGTGAGACAAACATAATTTCAAGATTGCTGTAAAGAAATATATTTTGGGAACATCTAGAAAAATATTACATTTAGGAACTTTGAGTAATATCATCTAGTCGCTTTACACGAATGACAAAGAAAAACTAATATGTTGAGATAACGCGTAATTTTTTTGGACTTTCTTCTATTTTATTTTCTATCGATTCGATATTCGCTTCTCTATCGACAAATACCACAAAGTTAGTTCGAATTGAATATAGACTCAACGATAATTTAGTAGGGTATAATAATTCAGGTAGACTGGTGATTTTTCATGACATTTCATGACTTTTTCAGGGTCGAGTGTAATTTCATGACATTTAAGATTTTTCATGACTTTTCAGGTCGGTAGACACCCTGTAAATGTCACGCCGCGGAGCGACTAAAAAAAAGATAAAAGAGAATATTAGTAGTCGGCCATTTTGTACATCGAAAAAACAAATATATATTTTCTAACAGCTCTATATTCATACCAAATAGATGTGTAATTTATTTTGAGTGAATCACTTTTTCATACGAAAAAAAAAATGGTTAAATTCGCACATGATTTTATACCCGTTACTGTGGCCTAACGCCTTGAGGGATCAGAGTGTAAAATTTTCATATAATCGTTTTCTTTGCATTATCCGTGGTATAGACGGTGAAAAACATGCTGTTCAATTCTATTTTTTCCATTGCTACAGCCTTTCTTGCGTTTTTTTTCGTAATGTAGTTTTTTTAAATAGTGTACCCTCTCAAAGGAAGAGTTTTCAAGCTATCCGTCTCAAATGTTGACACAACATTCTTCACGCCATTTTTTTATCTTGGTATAGAAGCGGTCTTTTTTAATCTTTATATTTTTTTAACGAAAAATGTCGAAAAAATAGGCTTAATTCGATACTTTTTGTCCAAACCGCTTCCACTTTGTCAGTTTTGATTTAAAAAAAACCTCCATAGCAAGATAGCGACTTTTATACTGATTAATAATCTTTGAATTTAATTAATTAATTAAACTGAATTCTTAATAATATTAAGAATTAATATTATTAAGATGTTAATTTGTTAATTATTTGTTATGGTATGTGTTTGTTAACAATAATTAAAAATTGGTTAATTGTTGTTATTATTTGTTAATTATTAAGATGTTAATTTGAATTTAATTAATTAAACTTTTTACTTTAATTAATTCTTAATAATATTAAGAGTTCGTGTCACCTGACAATAAAGAAAAAAAGTCCTCACGGTGTTGTGAGGGCTCCTTTTTTTTAGACATTTTTAACCGTTAAAAAAAATACACAAAGACGGAAAATAAACGTTCAAAAATGTTCTTTCTGTTCTTCATGAGCTGCTTTAATTTGACATAAAACAAAACAGACCGATCAGGGTATTTTAACCACAAAAAAAAGTCGCGAAAATCAGCTATTTTTCAAAACGTTACACTGTGATGACCCCTTAAATCCCTCGAGCGGACTTTACGTTGTTCTCCATGGCTCGAAAAGATTTTACAACGTATATTTGCTGCGATACGAACCTGTGTAACTTGTAGACATAAAGTATCAACGCAGTTACATATAAAAGTACAACAATGACCAGAGGAAGTAGAAATGTGACTAGGAGCGGCATCAGCATCCACGATAGCCAGAGAGTGAAGTCCACGTCGATGTAGTCCACTGAAACAGAGAGAATAATCGTCAATGAGTGGACGCGTGGAGTTCCTTCGGGGGACACTCTCGACTCTGGAAAAGGCAGGAATCGTAAAAACTTCAAGAATGAACGGAGAAACATTTGAGAAACAAACATTAACTCGTTGAATGCCCTCAACAGCAAATTTGTTTCAAATTCTCTCGTAAATGGACCATAATTACTCTGTTTTCTCATTGAACGTCAGTACCACACTTCGGTAACTCGACATGCTCGATACCATACGGCACCGGACGAAATTTATTTTGAGGAAAGAACTCTTCCGGATACGACTTCCGAATATCCATCCATAAAAGATCCTGCTTTGTAAGCCAAGATCGTGGATACTCAAAATACAATTTCCCCACGTCTTCACGCAGGATCATCTGCATCTAATACCGAAACTGAGCTTCCAGTGTCTTGTATTCGCTTATGTCTTATGGAAATTTTAAGCCCAGGATCAGCGAAATCGAGTTACGTTTTTCTGCCATTCCTGATGATGGGAGAGCCCTGACGCTTTTCCTCCTACTGCGTCTTGTGTATCAAAATTCTACATAACAACTGATTGAGGAAGCCCGAGCGTATTTCATAGAATACTAGGGACATGGTACAGCGATCCCATAAATTGAATTCGTCATGAAAATCAAGCTCCCCCTACGTTCGAACATTGAAGTTCCTATCATTGGAATGCAACGATTGGTTTCATTCATTTTCCATTACTTGATTTTCATTGTTATCCAAAGCCTTTTTATGCAAACTGTAAATCTCGAATAAAAACAATTAAAAGGGTTCGAGCGATTTTCCCAGCCAAAAGTTTGAATTAACGAGAATCAACCGTTCGATGCATTCCAATGACGTAAACTTTTCTAATTGCTCATTAGCATCTCAGATTTGACATTAGTCAAGGTCATTTAGCACAGCGAGATTAAAATAATCATCATACACGTATCTAAACGAATAACATAGAAGTTTATTTACCTATGATATTTTCTATCGTTTTCGTATAGTCGGCGAGTATGGAAAGCATATTTACAGTTTGATGAGAAGTGACGTACGATACTCGAATGAAATATATATGTTTTTATATAAATATATAGATATATATGTTACGAATAAAGTTCTATAGTGAAAGAGCAACGACTCCGATCATTATTCCGCGCAGAGCACTGTTTATTTTTTATCAGTCACGACACCGCAATTTTACGGTTTTTTACAACACCCCCATTTTACTTCACATTTTCAGCTGTAATGCTTCATATTTTCAGTATATCCGCGGTAAAAAAATATTACGAAGTTTCGACAAAAGGTGCAAGAGTGATGCGCATAGTCGGTCGTTTTCAGTTGCGATGTCGCGAGCGCAGATCTGTACGGCCCGTGTACCTGTCATCACACGGGTTCATTAACCTGCTGAATATCTTTTGCATTGTTTCAATTGTATGCTAATTTTTCCGATATTGTTTTTAGGGCAAAAGCGGAGAAACTGCGAGTATTTTTCCAATGACATGGCGCGTATCGATTGATATCGCAAACACGCTGAGAATAAGCGAAAAATGTAACTTTTTTCTCGTGTCATTGGTAAATTAACGGCTGTGCGGTCAGATGACCGGTCAAGTAACCAAAGCGTGATATTACCGATGAAAGTTCGTTGAGAGGGGTTGTTTGGCGATGGTGGGAAATGCGAATGAGAGAGCACGATTGAAATTATGGAAAATTTTCATTTTTTGCGTTGGGGAATAGTTTGGCATCATTGAATTGTAATTTGGGTTTATTTGGGCTGATCAGCTGATATGAAATGACAGCTCGGTTTTTTTTCGCATTCGCAAGCTGTGGTCACGTTTTCACACAGATCTGGAAACTTGGAGGGTGGGGAGTGACTCAGGTAACGAGGCAAAGTGGTAGTTCTCGCTTCTGCCACGAAGCGCAGCGATCGAGGGGTAAACCAATCACACGTACGTCCGAATAGCTGTGGGATGGAGCAAATTTTTCGGAATAAATAACATTTTTAAGAGTTGTGCGAATAAAAAATTATGCAGTTTTTTCTATTAACTAATTATCCTGTGGTGAGAATTACAATTATTATTTCAGTAGACTGCATTTCCCGTGTGTTCGAACTTTTGTTATTTTTCAATTTAGTATTTGGCCATGGGTAGATGGGATGTGAACAAATTTATATGGCCTAAATTTTTGTTTTTTATTCTTTATAATTAATCTGGTTTTTTTCTCAGTATATTGCCTTTTTGTGAGTTTAGCGGATTTGTTTTTTTACCCCGAATTGTTTTTGCCATTTTCCCATTTTCGACGCAATTCTTCATCCTGCGGAACATTGAATACTGAACACTTTCTAGTATCATTCTTAAAACTTTTCGAACAGTTCGGTGCGATGCACGTTTCGGGCATCGCACCGAATTGAATTCGCGATCCCCAAAAGCCTTAGCGCCCCTCGCGGCCCAGGCAGAGGCTCTACTGGTATAGTAGTTTGTCAAAATACATTGATAGGAATGGACAAAATTTAAAAAACGAAAATCTGCTTGAGATTCTGCTGTGTTACAGGGTTCAAGACGGATAATAAAAGTGAATTGTCGTTACTTAAGCCACCTAAAGATAACGTTTTTTGAAAAAGTGGTTGTTGGCTTGGAAATGACGCTCTTTAAGTCATCAAGGCGCGTTTGTAGTCCACAAGATTTTTTCTTTCGAAGTTTGTATCTTTATAAATAATAAATCAAGCAATATTAAAAGTTATTTCTGTTATATACACTGTATAAATGTAATTTCAGCCGTCTTTTGTAAAAGGTATGCTCTGAAAAGAAAAATCACTCCTCGAAACCTGCGAGTGACCGCATAGCCTTAAAAAATCTAAATCTAGAGCTGACAGGGCTAAAAAAAGAGCGCAAAATAAATTAGTCACTGCAGCAGTATCTTTGTAATCTACTGTGCAGGTAAGTCCAATAACCAACTCGCAGGAAATCAAAAACAAAGTAATTATTTACGTTGGAGGCTATACTTTGACCGGTCATATTGAAATATCGCTGCGCCACCTCTAGGACGTGAAAATCGCGAAAAGAGCGTTCGCTTTCTTTCGGAGTTATCTATCGCTGTATATCTATATGTACAAGACCCCTACGTGACAGCGCTTCCAGTGCATATATGAGGAACTAAGTTTTTGCCTCAATCACGGTCTTACATACACAGGTCTTGCAACGAAGCTAAATTTTCATGGTGGGGGTAGGCACGCTTATCGGCTTCACTTTTCGATTCACTAGGCGCCGCTACGCGTTGCTACTAGCAAGGGGAACTAGTTTCCCCCTTACCTCTTACCGGCGAATGGGCCAAAGGTGTTTACGTATGTTTTTGTGGCGCGATTGTCGAAATAACCTTTATTGGCGACCATATACCAGAAGGTTCTACGCGATTTACCGTGATACCCTTTTATCGTGTTTTTACGCATAAGTTTGCATTTCTTTTTGGTAGTGTTTGCGAGAAAATTGCGAAATGACTAAGGATTGCGCGGTTCGTAATTGTAAAACGGGGTACAAAAATTGTAAGCAGAAATGCTCCGTGTTTCGCGTTCCCAAAAACGTCGAACGATACAAAAAATGGCTCGATGCTATTCCGGGACTGACAGAGTCTCAGTACGTGTGCGAAAAATATTTCGAAGAATGATGTATTGTGAGACATTGGAGAAAAAAGGATGTAAATGGTCGTAATATGTGCTGGTATGAATTAATGTATTCAAAAGGTTTTCAGTTTTTTTTTAGATGAAAGTAGCCATCTTTTTTTTAATCAACACATTTTTTAAATTGGTTTCGTATGTTATGCAGTTTACACGACAGTACGGTAAATTAAGTCAGGGCAAACGGTGCATGCGTTGCGTTCAGAAGGGAAAAGGACAGAAGAGCTATTTCTCTCTTCGCACCACTACTTCCCCTTGCCGTCGCGCACCGAGCGGCAGAAATCGGAATAAAAAACAGAACCGCTAAGGGTGTCTACCCCCACTACAGCCGTTGTCAGATCTGTATGTAAGACCGTGACCTCAATAACGGTGACACTTTCCACCATGGAGACTAGAGGTAAGGAGCCCGAACGCGTATGCTAAAAGCACCCCAAACGTGGGCCCTGAAAGTGACGAAAAGTTTTGGTTCGAAATTCAGCCACATCAAGCGCTAGTGCCGACAGGGGAGGATGTGAAGTATGGCATCGGTGACGCTATGAAGTGAGCGTATATATGAACTGGAGAATTCTTGGTTATAATATTTATATATCATTCTTGGCTGTTCGTCTGTGAATGCGAAATTCTAATAAGGATTTTTTAATTGCAGTAAAAATCAGTGTTGTGGAGTGCATAGTGCATCGATAATCTTTTCTGTTATGACCACGCGTGTTTTTCCTCGGAATAAAAGAACAGCTCATTAATTAATTAATTCATTCATTCATTTCGAGTAACGCTATTGTACTCATCTCGTTATATTTTTTTCCATATTCATGCATGTTTATATAGAACACAAATTTTCATACGTAAGCGGTCACCCATCCAAGTAATGCCCAAGCATACGATGGGTGTTCGTTCGCGTGCGTCCTTGGGGGTGAGTTGCGTTAAATGGGGTTTGGAGCGAGTTCCGCTCAATGGGGTATATAATCATTGCCTATGTATATAATTTAATTAACAAATGCACGATGACAGAATTAATCGACGAACGAATAAATTTATTATTTTTTCCATCTGTCTTGCGTGCATAACTGCGCTTTGAATATTCCCTTCTATCGCTCTCTCTTTTCTCATTCTATCTCTGTCGTATCCGATCTTGAGTACAGCAGCGCCAGCGGATATTTCCGTAAAAATTTTCGCTGATTCCATAGCCCGCGTCCACAGTACAGCGTTCGGGCTCCTGTACTCTAGTCTCCATGCTTTCCACACTGTCTTTGCCTCAGCGGAACGCGCATAGCGCGTAAAGCTGTCAAATTGGCAGCACTGCGGTGCTTCCGAACGTAGCGGCTATTTTACCAGCTGAAATTAGCTGGAAGTATAATTTACCAGTAAATGTCAGTAGCAGCCGTACAGCAGGCCGCGTACTCCGTTGCAGTGTGTGTTATGAAAGCTTACCGACTCGTGTGTTCCGGTAGGTTACAGCTTTCATCGTTTTCATCGTCGCGATCATCGTGTTGGTTGAACAAAAAAGAAAACTGGAATCCGAACCCCTAATATGTTTTGTTACAGTTGATATTTAATTATAATATCATTAAACATGATGGATTACGAATTTAAAATGAAGACCCAGAAGGATCGGACCAAAGTCGAGGATCTCTTCGAATTCGAAGGATGCAAGGTCGGAAGAGGCACCTACGGACACGTCTACAAAGCTAGACGAAAAGAGGGGTTAGTTTTTGACAATTTTCCGACCTATTGCAATTGCGAATTTCGTTGAAGGGTCCTTGTGTCCCTGCGCATTCGAAGATTCGATCGTTACACCCGGCAACTTCGAATTGAGCACTTCTGAATCGGAGGTCAATTTTCAAAGTTCATTTTTGTTGACACTTCGCAGGGTACCCGACAGCGAATTAAAATCTCGTCCCGACACGAAAGACTTTGGGCTCAAACAAATCGAAGGGACCGGCCTTTCCATGTCCGCCTGCAGGGAAATCGCGGTGAGCGCAATTTTCCGTCAAACTTTTCATGACAATATCTTCCGTAAGGTCTGAAGACGCGAAGAAAATGTATATTATGTATATTAGAAATGTAAAATGGCCCAATTCCGAATTTTCCTACTGGGAAACGGTGGGTGAAAAAAAAACGCATTTTTTCACACACAAAGGTTTAAAAGAATATTGAAAGCCTTTGAAAAAATCATCAAAACAAAAACATGGCCATTGGCACGTGAAATTTTTTTCGTGCTGTTTGAAGGTGAATAGTCCAGCTTAAACGGTTCATCCGGAATTTGAAAACCAAGCGGGTTATTTAAGTTAACAATAAATACGAGTCGTTGACGACAGTAAATTTGTATCATGAATTTTTTAACAACAAGCATACGAAATCTATGAAAAAAATCGTCATTTTTGCGAAACTATTAAAAAATGAAGATCGATTTTGAAATATTGAGATCGTGAATGACCTTTAAATGTTTCTTATCGTATCTCTTGTAAATTTGGAAATAATTCATCAAGTGGTTCTCACAATATCATGTCCACCGACTTTGAAAACCGTGTTTCGAGAAAAACGTGTTCAACCCTTAATAGTCACACTGGGTCCGAGGGACCCAAACCAATCATTTTGATGCAGTACAACTTTTTCTTTCCAATAAAACATACATTTTTTTATATGCGTAAGCGTTTCATTCTTTCCTTCGAAATCGCACCTGCGTTGGATGAAATAAATATACTTTTTGAAAAGTCCACAGAAACCGCTATGTCTATTATTAAATTGTAAAGTTGTTGTAAATAGTAAATTGTTTCCAGATTATAAAACCATTTTTTTTGGTCAATAATTACAAGAGTTATGGCAATTTTTGTAAACAAAAGTAATTTTTCACGTTTTTTTTTTGATAATTTTTTTTGCATGTTTAAAATTTAATTTTTGATTTATAACCAATATCCTTGTATTAAACAAGGTTTAAATTATACCTCACTATTTTTTTCATATCGCTCAATGCATTATTTCAATAATTATAACAATTTAAAAACGCCTCGATCCCATGGACCCAGTATGGCTATAACGTGATTCTAGCTAAGTGTGACTACTAAGGGTTAAATTTTTAAGTATGGTTGCTGCTATCGCTTGCCCAGCCGACTGTTATAAGTTGTAGCTTATTCAAAGGCCATAGCCGGGTAAGTAGGGAAAAACTGCCCCCACATTTTTTCCAGCAAAATTTGGAGTATGTTCTGAGATATAAAAAAAAAAAAAAATTCTGAAAATTTCATGCCCATCGCTGCAATGGTTTTAGAAAAATGAATTTTTTTTAAATATAAAATTTTTTTTTCTGGAAACGGTACAGTGGATTACTTTGATTTTTTTGTTTGGTACTTGTTCCGATCAAACGTGTTACGAAATATAATTATAGAACAACTTGCGAAGGATTAAGGTTTGAAAAAAAATAATGTTCCTTGTTTTATTATTTTCTACTATAATCCACTTGGGGTACAATAGCGAAAATTTTTTCATATAATCTTTGGGCACCTTATTAGATTATATATTTTTTTCAAAATGATCGGCTTGGTACGCCACAGTGAAAAAAAAGAAACACGTTTTATTGATATATTTTAGTTATAGATATATAACTAAATATATCTAGATAGATATATAACTAAAATATATCAATAAAGTCTGTTTCTTTTTTTTTCACTGTGGCGTACCAAACCGATCATTTTGAAAAAATTATATAATCTAATAAGGTGCCCAAAGATTATATGAAAAAAAATTCGTTATTGTACCCGAAGTGGATTATAGTAAAAAAAAATAAAACAAGGAACATTATTTTTATTTAAACCTTTCGTAACCTTTTTATTTAAATCTTTCGCAAGATGTTCTATAATTTTATTTCATAACACGTTTGATCGTAACAAGTACCAAAAAAAAAATCGAATCGATCCACTGAAGCGTTTCCGGAATTTTTATATTTTTTTTTATTTAAAAAAAAATTATTTTTCCAAAACCATTGCGTTGACGGGGATGAAATTTTCAGAAATTTTTTTTTTTTTATACCACAGAATATACTCCTAATTTCGCTGGAGAAAATGCGGGGGCAATTTTCCCTACTTACCCGGCTATGGCCTTTCAGAATATTTCAATGAAACTTTCGGGTAATATAGTCAAAAGGTGGTATAGAATAAAAATGTTTTTGGAAAATGCAATTCTTTGACCCACCTACGTAGATATAGTCCATTAATATATACGTGGAGTTACAAGAGTTGAGCAGCAAACGCTTTACTTCGATCATTATCCCGAGAGACAAGAATGTTTATTGGAGTTGAAAGATCTTGTATATTTCGTTGGAACATTCCAGGTATTTTTTCTTGTACTGGGAAAGGAAATGTTTAAGTAATGGAAAATAAAGGGCTCCAAATCCGTTGAGCCAAGCAAAAACTGAATGATGAATGGATTGAGATTAGTCAAATGTAAACGAGTATGAAAGGTACTATACTGCGAATACCTATCTTCTTTTTGGCAGTTTTCGTACCCTTGCAATTTCGTCTGGTGGTCTTTGATAACTCCAATAGGCTCTCATTCATCTTACCCTTTTCACGGAAAATCAGAGTAAATGCAACAATGCAATTTTGAACGCATTGTTCATCACCATGATATTGAAGTTTGCATAGTTGGGAAGCAACGAAAGTTCAGTACCCCGATCTGTTTTGGGAAATTTGGGTTACAAAAATCACTCAAATGTTCTTTCAGTAAATTAGAAATCCACAGGCAAAATGTGCAGGATGAGATTTTGAATGATGAAGAAAAGGAAGAAATAAAAAAGATTTTTCATTGCATTCCAACGATGCAAACTTCAACATCGTATTTTTTAAACTTCTCATCTCTTCAGTTTCATCATTAAAAAGAATTTTCTGCGAATTGAGGGCGTGTATCGGCTATCTGAGATCATTCGAAAGAATTTCAAAGCCCGAAAGAGCCAAAAGAATAGTAACAATGAAAAAAAGATTAATTTCCGTTGCATTCCAACTATGCAAACTCTAACATCATCATGACTTAGAAGTTTGCATAGTTGGAATTAAACAATTTTTTTTCAATCTTCTCCCGGCGAATTTTGGCTATGAAAAACACGCGAAAGTTTTTTTAAGATCCTTGTAAGAAATCTGAAGCCCAAATTTGCAGAATCAAATTTTGGACGATGAAGAAAATGAAGAAATAAAAAATAAAAAGTGAATTTTCGTTGAATGTCAACGATGAAAATTTCAACATTGTCTACTACCGCATTATTCCACTCTATAATGTAAGACGGTTTGCGGCAGTGAAATTCGCATAGTCGGAATGCAATCGTTTTTTTATCCGCCCTAACTAGTATGGCGAGTTTCGGTACGAAAATCAGTTTTTTCAGTTTCTCATTGCAGGTCCGCACCTTCGATGTGAAAAAAAAACTTCAAAATAGACAAAAAAGCACGATGAAGGAATGGAAAAGAATTTTCATTGCTTGATAATGATGCAAACTTGAACACTGTAACGCTCCTATAGGATCAATCTCATCGCTGTAGCTGTAAAGTAGAAAGGCTCTGACTACACAAACAGGCTGAGATAATTAGAAACCTCAAACGCGGATGAAAAAACTTAGAAAATTTTAATTGTTTTATTGACGTGTACGGATGGTTTCCTTTGTGTTGCAGTTACTCAGGGAATTGAAGCATATCAACGTGATTACGCTCATACGAGTCTTCCTATCTCACAACGACCGTAAAGTATGGCTGCTCTTCGATTTTGCGGAACACGATCTCTGGGTATGCTGAATGTTTGGTTTTAACGTCAGAAGACTTATTAGAAAGCGTCTGCCGTGCTTATAATCGAATTGCATACCATGTAACAGCTAAAAGTAGTAATGAAGCAAAGTCTCAAAAAGTGTGTAGAAACCTTTCCTTTAAAAAAAATCATGAAAATCATAAAATGTCATCCACGCTTAAGATATCTTCCCCCTTAAAGCTTTACTAGCAGTTCTATCGTTGTAATCATAAGTTGACCTTAAATCTGCGGTTCGGCCACCACATGTTGGACTTTTCTGTTTAATTTGAGTTGTCACAAGCGACGAGCGGGAATTTTGAAATTTTCACACTCATCTAACGCCTTAAGGCCTTAGGCCACACAGTAACGAGTATAAAGTCATGTGCGAATTTGACAGTTTTTTTCTTTGTATGAAAAAGTGATTCACTCATAAAATTAATTACACATCTATTTAGTATGAATATCAAGCTGTTAGAAAATATATTTTTTTTTCCGATATACAAAATGGTCAACTACTAATATGTTCTTTTGTTATCTTTTTTTTGGCGCTCCGCGGCGTGACATTTAGCATCCACAATTTTTTACCTAGAACAAAAAACAAAAATTTCGTCAATTTACATTAGAATACCTAGAGAAGTGCGTACGGAATTTAAAAAATATTGTTTTATTTAAAAGTTGTAGGTATTTGAACTTAAGAAATGAATTTTCAGTGAAAAATTTCGTTATAACGGCTCATAAACTGTTCATAAAATGAAAAGTTTTCGATTAATCAGAGATTCCATACGTACTTCTCTGCGAAATGCAATTAGGAACATAACTTTTAAATTTGAAGTAAATCGAGTGAAAATTGATGAAGTTATTTGTCACGCCAATTTGCAAAAAGCTGTTTCGAGAAGTTTCAAGTAGTCGACCAATTTCTACATCGAAAAAAAAATATTTTTTCTGACAGCTTGATATTCATACTAAATGGATGTGTAATTAATTTTATGAGTGAATCACTTTTTCATACGAAAAAAATTGTTAAATTCACACATGATTTTATGCCCGTTACTGTGGCACAATGCCTTAAAGGTTTTTGAACGTTATTTTTCTTTCGACAGCACATTATCAAGTTTCACAGATCGGCGAAGGCCAACAAAAAGCCCGTTATGGTTCCTAAAGGCATGGTGAAGTCCTTGCTGTATCAAATTCTCGATGGCATTCATTATTTACATTCCAACTGGGTTCTCCACAGGGATTTGGTAAGCCTACACGGTAAGCCGAAATTGGATTGTTTATTGACGAAAAGAAAGGGGAAAAAAAACTTCATTTGTCCAGAAACCAGCCAATATATTGGTGATGGGTGAAGGAAACGAAAGGGGCCGTGTGAAAATCGCCGACATGGGTTTCGCCCGTTTGTTCAACGCTCCCCTCAAGCCACTTGCCGATTTGGATCCCGTTGTCGTTACTTTTTGGTACAGAGCACCCGAATTACTCTTAGGAGCCAGACATTACACGAAGGCTATCGGTGAGTTCTCCGTCCCATGAGACGCGAGAAAATCGAAAAAGGTTTTTATGTTTTCTGGATTTTTAGACATATGGGCGATCGGTTGTATATTCGCCGAGCTTCTGACATCCGAGCCAATATTTCACTGCAGACAGGAAGACATCAAGACCAGCAATCCCTATCATCACGATCAATTGGATCGGTAAGGAAATTTTTTTTTTTCCACCACGGGCCATATAACCGTACTGCTAATTCGCGATCAAGTACATGACCATGGTTGTTACGCATATGAAAAACCGGGAAAACTCGGGGAATTTCTTTCCTCGTGGAATAATCAGGGAAAAGTCAGGGAATTTTGAAAATTCTCTGGAATTTTCTCACAATTTACGTTTTGCAAGAATTACGAAAAAAAAAACTGAACAGTATAAAAATCAATATTTTTGTATATTTCTAATATTTATATTATTCTTCGTTATATACATAAAAAGTTACGTCAGTGCCAAACATTGAAAATTAAACGAACTGAAAACTAATTTACTGTAAAGTTCTATGCCTTCGCTCTGTTCATACACGACATCATTATTATTATAGATAAGTGTTTACATTTAATTTTTTATTTATTGTCACCGGCACGAAATTTTCTGTTTATAATAAAGAATATGTTCTGTATTTGCTTTTAATGTATTTTTAAACTTTACAATATTTAAATTATTCTTAAAATTTCAGTTTCTAAACATTTTTATTTCAATTTTTAATATTTCCATATATTTTATCTTTAAAAAATTATGTTACCCAGTTCAACATAATTTTTCAATAGAAGGATCGAATTGAGAATTATCTTTGTTTTTTCAAGTCGGTTAAAAATCTTATGTTGTTTTTTTTCCCAAAAATGATTCATTGCTATTTCTACGTATATAATTTGTCCCGTGTAGCTTGTAACGTTTGCAAATACTAGTTCGGTTGAAACGAGACTTAGCTTGTGGTCTTTAACTCAAAAAATAAATATTTGATGAAAACAAAGTGTTCTTTATTCGACCCTAATCTGGATAATTTGCAAACCGTGGAAAAATCAGGGAATTTCTGAGTCGATAATGCGTAACAACCCTGTCAACGCTTTCCACTTAGGATATTCAACGTCATGGGCTTTCCGCTCGAGAAGGATTGGGAGGACATCAAGAAAATGCCCGAACATCCGACCCTCCAGAAAGATTTCAAAAGATCGAAGTGAGTCGTTGTCGAAAGTGCCTGGCGGAGTATAATCTCGATCTCCATTGGTCAACATGTACCTCTGTGTTTTCCAGCTACGCCAATTGCTCACTGACCAAATACATGGAACGTCATAAGATTAAACCCGACAGCAAGGCATTTAATTTAGTGAGTAGCGAGAACACATTCGCGGATTGTCAGTCCAGGGGCATTGCGAAACATTTCACAACGCCGCGATGTCAGAATATCGCGACGACCCGATAGAATATTTTCGTTCGGATGCGATTTGTGATAAAACAAGTCCGATATGTCTGCGGTTTTTCGCTCGTTATTTAAGAAAACATCATTAAGAGGAGAGAACTGTTAGGCGAGGAAAAAAATTGATGGTTTCCATTATTTTTTTTAAAGGAAAGAAAAAAGGGGAAAAAACCAACGAAGATTTTTCTTTCATTAACATTCGTACGCAGAATATGAACCAAGAAAAAGTGAGAAATGTTGAAAATCAATGAAGTGGTACACTTTGGAACAAAAATATTGAATTTTTCCGAAAAAAGTGACTACATTTTGCAATAAAGAAATGCTTTTGTTTAATTTTCAAAAATATTTAGGATTATGTTTCAGACAATGAGGTTAGAAAGATTTATTAATACAGCCGAAAGCAGTAATAAAACATACCCTAAGTCTCAAAAACGGTGAAGAAATCTTTCCGTTAAAAAAAAAATCTTGAAAATCCGCTAATTTTTTCCTCGCCTAAAGGTATCTCTCCTCTTGATATCGCCGTGAGAGGGCGCCGCGTTAGTCCTTTTCTTCGGAAGTCCGAATTTAATATGCTTGTTCGTGTAATTAACAGAGCCAGTTTTTAATTTTTTGGTAATTCGCACAATAGTTGAATTAAAACAAAAGTTTTCAGCAATAATCTACACTTTTTTCAAATTCTCTTATCCGGGATGGAATCGTAAAAGCGTAAATTGTACAATTAACGCTTGCCCTTCAAAATGTTAACAATTTCATAGCATTGCTAAAAAAACGCATTTTTTTCTGCACTTGGACCTTAAAAAACCCTTCTACCAGGTCGCAACAAATGGCAATGGTATTTCCGTTTCGCAGTTGCAGAAATTACTGATGATGGATCCGAACAAACGTATAACGTCGGAACACTCGATGCAGGACGCCTATTTTCAAGAGGAGCCGCTTCCAACACAGGAGTACGAACATTTTATTGCCCCCTTAAAGCGTTACATCTATGTGGCTCACCGAAAAATGGGACTTTTTGGGATCTTTTGGTTGAAAATACTAAAAAAAAGCTATTAAAATGACGTTTAGAGGGATTATTCTACATATGTTGACGTACAAAAAAAAATGTTTTTCATAAAAAATAATAAAAAATGGCGGCTCAGTCGTAGCTACTAACAGGCGCATCCGGCGCTCTGTCGGGGACGCAGAACTTTTGTGGATCAGCACCTAGAACAAAATAAACCGCCACTTACATTGGTTTTGCTCGAGAAGTATACACAATTATTAAAAAGATGGTTTTTTTCCGCAAAATGGCCTAGTTTTGAATAAACTTTTGTTTTTTCGCTAAGAAATCGGCGATAATGAGTTCGAAAACCGAGAATTGTTGATGAATCGTAAAAATCGTGTGTATTTCTTTAGAGAATCTATCTAAGAAGCTACAGTTAAAATTTCAGTTCGTTGTATATTTATAGTACAGCCACTGAACTAATTGACATCAAATTGCTACTTTCGCCGTATGTTTCGTGCATTTCGGGGCGCTTCGGAAAAGCTTCCACTCAGATGTAACGCCTCAAGCTTCATACTAATCGCGTCATTGAAAATGCGTTCACATTTGCCATAGCATCTTCGCCGGCTGTCCAATTCCGTATCCCAAAAGAGAATTCTTGACGGACGACGATACCGAAGAAAAGACTGAAAACAAAGCTCGCCAAAATCAGCAGCAAACGGTAATTCTGAAGGGAAAAACGTGGAAAAATTCCGTAACACTCGTCTCATTGATTGCGCCCGTCTCGTATCGTATCACTGATTTTCATCGGCTTTAGCAACAGAATCAACAGCAGCAAGGGAACAGCGAGCACAATCACGGACAAAATCCAAAACGAGTGAGACTGAATGGACCCCACGGTGCACCGGAATTTCATCAACACCAGAGCCACGCGATGACTCATCAACAGCCACCGGGAATGGTTTATTCGACCGCTCAGCCAACACAGCCGGCAAACTTTCATCAACGTTTCCAATAGGACTTGGCACGCGTCACGATTGACGCGCCTGCCACTGCCGCCATCGGTTTGTCGTATTATTCATACATTTGTACATCGACCAAACGAGCGCCCTCTGTACATTGATTTCATCCCGACAATACAGTCTTATTTATCATGTATGTTGCTCTTTGACTAGCTCGAAAAACTAAATCCAACAAGAGTCGTTTTTATACGTGCAGTGTGTGGTACGAGAAACAGCCGGAAGCGGATGAGTGGAATTTGAGCTCTCGTGTCAAACAGCGCTGGCCTGGACCGATACTTGGATGAGCGACCGCTCAGCTGCGCACTGTTTACGATGAGGCTTGAACGTTTGGTTGTGGAATATCGGCTGTCTAGCTGTTGCCTGGTTTGGGACTCTACGGGGTCCCAACGGGTTAGCTGGGTGATATCTGCTCGGGTAGCAGCCCGCTGAGCTGTTAGAGTTTGGATGGGGCAGGAAGGTACATCCTTGAAGGCCAACCCCTTAAGAGGGCGCGCCCAGGTACCTCGGTGAGGAGCGACACCGCCATGCCGAAGCGCTGATAGACCAATATTGACGAGGGCACGGGCTCGTCAATTGGAAGTGATGCGAATTATCGTAGGCACGAGGATCCGACCAATGATCCTGATTGGTACCGCGGGGGCTAGTTTGCCCATCGTCCTACGGGGCGGTGCTAGCCGATAGTGGTTGGTTTCGCGGTGGCAGTGGTTGGCCGCATGCTGGTCAGGGTGGCCACGAGCACCTGACGCGTGAGCTATGTTATTATTAGCTCGGACAGCAACCTGCAGAGTTGTTAGAGTGTTGGAAAGTCATATGGTTCGACCAGTAGTTGTACAAGGATCTGACTACGAATGCGTACTGGGAGGCATTACGTGCGCTTGCACATGCTTCTCGCGGTGGTCGGCGTTTTCCGACCTCGAGGTTTCGGGGATCGTGTTGTTGAAGGCTCTTGCCATGGAACAGCACGGTAAGGGCGGGGTAAGGTTAATTCGGTGAAAAAGGCATGTTTTAAACGTTTTTTTTTTTTTTGGCGATACCGATAGTGTTAGTTTATTCAGTCAATTTCCATATAATAATGCAACATTTAAACCATAATTTCCTAAATTTTTATTGCAAAATATTGAAAATTGAGCGAGGGACAGTGAATCTTCGGAGGCGCGTCGAAAAAAAGTTGTTTCGCGGTGTACATCATAACTCGCAACAGAATCGTCTGAAACAAAATAATCATAATGCATTTGTTAAAGGAGATGTTTCTCGAGGTAACCACGGGAGAATTTTTTCTCGATTTTCAATTTTTCGTAGCACTTGGAAGCCATAAAACCGATTTTTGCTAAAAAAAATTTGGCCAATTTGTTGTAAAATTAATCATTATTAAAAGAAATAAAAAAGCTCCCGACTATACCTGGTGAATTATGCGAAGAAGTACTGTGCAAAAATTCAAAACGGTTGGTCCAGTAGATTTTGAGTTATGGTGTACACGGACTTCAAATATGACAAGTTTCAGAAAAACGCTTTAAAGTTTTGCACACTGAAAAATTAAAAATAAAACTCGATAATTTTCTTATACTAACACAGAGTCGTCAATGCCAGGTCCGTAGAGCAAAAAGCTTCCATCAACATGATTTAGAGCATCTTTTTGCATTTGTCTACGCAAAACTATTCCTTCTTTACTGTCGTGCGCCGTTTGCTCCTCTGCTTTACTAATTCGCAACTCGTCAACTTGTCGCGCCCGGCCTAGAGCAACGGACGCTCAAATACTCATAACTTCGTCAATTTTGCTCTGATCGACTTGAAATTTTGACACACTATTCTTGAGATATGCATTGATTTAAAAATAATAAAAATTTATTTAAATACCGTATCCCCTCCTTAAATCAATGCAGTTTGTCTGTTAGAGTTTGGAAAGTCAGTTGGTTGTATCCGGGACCTGCCTCCTGGATGTAAACTTACGAAACGAAACGGGTAACGCGTATGCAGTGCCCCGCTGATCGGGCGTGATCTCGGATCTGATGGGGGTCATGTAGTTAGAGGTCTACCGACTAGGTACCGCAAGGGGCTACATCTAACGGGCGTCGCAAAATGACCTGACATTTTGAATTGCGCGCCATTTTTTTGGTGGCGAACATAGAGTACTAATCTTTGACAACTGGCATCAGGTTTTCTGAAAGGAAAAGTGTATGCCAATGATCTACAGACCATTCCAGAGCTCAAGGAAGCTACTGGACACATCATTAATGAAATTAGTCCGCAATTATGCTAAAGTGTTATTGAACATTTCGTCAAAAGAGTGAACGTTTGCAAACAGGGATGAGGCGGCCATTTGTCGGATTTTGTGTTCCACACATAACCTCCATGGTTGCATGAAGTATGCTCCTTATATTAAAAGAATTGCTCCTTATATTAAAATAAAAGTATTCGTACTTTTCAAATAAATAATACGCTTTATTAATAAATTAACATGTCAGGTCATTTTGAGGTACCGTATACCTAGATGCTCGAAAAAATTGGCGAATTCCGATTTTTTTCTAGGAAACGCTTGGTGAAAAGGAAATGCATTTTTTTTAAATACAAAGGTACATTTATTGAGAGCCTTAAAGAGAATCAACAAAAAATACAGAGAAACATGGCCGCCGGCAGATGATGACTTTTTTTCGCGACGTTTGGCGGTGGACACCAGCTTAAACGTTCCATCTGAAATCTAAAAACCAAACGGGTTATTTCAAGTTAACAATAAATACGAGTCATTGACGATCGTCGAATTTAAAATTATTTATTTTTTACAACGTGGCGACGAAATGAAACTCGAGCATACAAAATCTATGGAAATAGTCGTTATTTTTACGTAACTATTAACCCTTAAACCGTGAAGGTATTTGAAGCACCTCAATCCCGTGAACCTGGATCGTTTTCGTTTTTACACTACGAAACGTCAATGAAAAAAATCGGAAAAAATGCATGGTCAATGTTTAGGCCGTACTTCTCAAGGGAAAATAGGGTTTTTTTCTTTCTTATTTTTAACATATTTTTTTTCAGTAATTATTAAGCAAGCTGCGACGAAAATGATTTTGGGCAGGACGTAAACGACCCAGGTTCACGGTTTGAGGGTTAAAAAATGAAGATCGATTCGAAAAAAGTGAGAACGTTAACGATTTTTGAATGTTTCTCATCGCATCTCCTGTAAATTTGGAAACAACCCATCAAGTGGTTCTCGTGATATGTCCACCGATTTTGAGAAACGTGTTTCGAGAAAAACACGTTTAAGGGGAACCCTTTAGACGAATTTCCCTTTGCACGAATTTTTTTAAAGGCGATAACATAATCGCTTCATTTTAAAATTTTGACATTATCTTATTACTTTCAAGTGTTACATTTTTTTCTTCTCAACCCAAAACGAAATGGTGGCGTTGTAAGGTATTCCTTGAGGCGTCTTTTGAAAAACTGCTCATGTTATAGCTCAAAAAATTATTCATCGACCTGGCTGAAATTTCAGGAGCTTTCTCATTATAACTAGGGCTTGCATATTGTTCCGAACTACTCGACTATTCGAATATCCGTGATATCCGAATACGTGAAATCTGATACTTCAAATTCGGACGGTTCGAGCATCCGGGTAGTTCGAGTATTCGAACAGTTCGGGCATCCGGGTAGTTCGAGTATTCGAACAGTTCGGGCATCCGGGTAGTTCGAGTATTCGGACAGTTCGGGAATCCGGGTAGTTCGAGAATTCGGATAGCTCAGATACAGGGTTGCGAAATTTGTAATGAAAAAGTAATGCATTATTCATTACTTTTTTAAAAAGTAATGAATGCAATGTAATATGTAATACAAAATGCAATGTAATATGTAATGACAAAAAAATTCATTACACATTACGTTGTAATGGGCAATGGACATTTTTTACATTACATAGTCCAATGTAATGAGTAATGGATTTTTTTTACAATACAAAATATAATGTAATGAGTAATGGAATTTGTTTAAATTACAAAGTGTAATGTGATGGATGGATGGATGGATGGATGGATGGATGGATGGATGGATGGATGGATGGATGGATGGATGGATGGATGGATGGATGGATGGATGGATGGATGGATGGATGGATGGATGGATGGATGGATGGATGGATGGATGGATGGATGGATGGATGGATGGATGGATGGATGGATGGATGGATGGATGGATGGATGGATGGATGGATGGATGGATGGATGGATGGATGGATGGATGGATGGATGGATGGATGGATGGATGGATGGATGGATGGATGGATGGATGGATGGATGGATGGATGGATGGATGGATGGATGGATGGATGGATGGATGGATGGATGGATGGATGGATGGATGGATGGATGGATGGATGGATGGATGGATGGATGGATGGATGGATGGATGGATGGATGGATGGATGGATGGATGGATGGATGGATGGATGGATGGATGGATGGATGGATGGATGGATGGATGGATGGATGGATGGATGGATGGATGGATGGATGGATGGATGGATGGATGGATGGATTGATGGATGGATGGATGGATGGATGGATGGATGGATGGATGGATGGATGGATGGATGGATAGATAGGATGGATGGATGGATAGATGGGTGGATGGATAGATAGATAGATGAATGGATGGATCGATGGATCGATGGATAGATAGATAGATGAATGGATGGATCGATGGATCGATGGATAGATGGATAGATGAATGGATGGAGCGATAGATGGATGGATGGATAGATGGATGTATGGATGGATAAATGATATATGTATAGATGGCTGGATGAATAGATAGATAGGAATGAAAATGTTTCATCGATGTGTTTGTTACCTACAAATGATTCTGCATCCATCTATCCATCCATCCATCCGTCCATTTATCCATCCATCCATTCATCTATATAGAACATCCATCCATCCATCCATCTATAAATACATCATCTATCCATCCATCTATACATACATCATCTAGCCATCCATCCATCCATCCATCTATTCATCCATCCATCTATATATTCATCTACCCATCCTATCTATCTATTCATCCAGCCATCTATACATATAGCATCTATCCATCCATACATCCATCTATCCATCCATCCATCAATCGCTCCATCCATTCATCTATCCATCTATCCATCGATCCATCGATCCATCCATTCATCTATCTATCTATCCATCCACCCATCTATCCATCCATTCATCTATCTATCTATCCATTCATCCATCTATCCATCCATCCATCCATCTATCTATCTATGCATCTATCCATCTATCCATCCATCCATCTATCCATCTATCCATCCATCCATCTATTCATCCTTCCATCCATCTATTCGTCTATCCATCCTATCTATCCATCCATCCATCTATCCATCCATCCATCTATCCATCCATCCATCTATCCATCCATCCATCTATCCATCCTATTTATTTATTCATCCATCCATCTGTACATCCATCCATCTATCCATCCATTCATCCATTCATCTATACATACATCATCTATCCATCCATCCATCCATCCATCCATCCATCCATCCATCCATCCATCCATCCATCCATCCATCCATCCATCCATCCATCCATCCATCCATCCATCCATCCATCCATCCATCCATCCATCCATCCATCCATCCATCCATCCATCCATCCATCCATCCATCCATCCATCCATCCATCCATCCATCCATCCATCCATCCATCCATCCATCCATCCATCCATCCATCCTCCCTCCCTCCCTCCCTCCCTCCCTCCCTCCCTCCCTCCCTCCCTCCCTCCCTCCCTCTCTCTCTCTCTCTCTCTCTCTCTCTCTCTCTCTCTCTCTCTCTCTCTCTCTCTCTCTCTCTCTCTCTCTCTCTCTCTCTCTCTCTCTCTACCTGTCAACGCGAAAAAGTAATGTAAAAATTCCATTACTCATTACATTGGATTTTGTAATGTAAAAAAATTCCATTACCCATTACACTGTAATGGGTAATAAACACTCGAACTACCCGAATACTTGAACTATCCGAACAGTCCGGTCAGTTCGAATAAATGGGTATCCGAGTACTCGGACTATTCGAATTGTTCGAGTAGTTCGGATATTATTAGTATTCGAGTACTCGAACTATTCGAATAATCCGGCTGGACGGGTTTGAAGTATCGAGTTCGTCAAGACCGGATAGTTCGGGTAGTCCGAACAGGCGAAAAAGTGGTAGCTCTAATTATAACATTATTGGAAGAATATGCCTAACGTTATAAGGTTATCGCGTAAATAAATTACTTTTTTGAGGTAAACATTTTCGAGAAATGGTCAAACATGTGAAAATTTGATTACGAAGCCTACTTAATTTTTGATTTTATACTTTTCTATATTTTTATCGGTATATCCTTCCAATAATGTTATAGTGGGGAAACCTCCCAAAATTTCAGCCAGATCGATCAGTAACTTTTGAGCCATAACATGAGCAGTTTTTCAAAAGACGCCTAAAGAAATACCTTATAACGCCGACATTTTGTTTCATTTATAAAAGAAAAAATTAACACCTGAAAGTTGTAATAAGATAATGTCAAAATTTAAAAATAATGCGATTATTTTATAACTATAAAAAAAAATCATGAAGAATGACTCTTTTTCGGGCGTCTAAAGAGATTTCCCCCTTAAAGTTTGAAGTATGGTGCTGCTACCGCTCGCCCGGCCGACTGTTAAAAGTCGTTCATTCAATTTTAGGAATATTTCAATGAAACTTTCAGGGAATATGACTATCGAATAAAAATATTTTTGGAAAATGCAGTTTTTTTACCCACCTAGATGTGGCCCCTTAAACACCATGGACATTACCTGTTTAATTGCTGCTCTTTTTTTTACGTTCAGCAACGTATTCAAATTGGTGAGACACTTTGCAAATAGTTTTTTTTACATCGTGGTTCTGAATTAAAAAAAATCATTTCCATGTCCTTAATCGTCCTGCATATTCGGTGCTAATAATCGTGTAAATTTTCGAAGAGCCAAGTGTGAAAAAAGTTGATATTAGTCGATCCAAGCAGCGAGGCAAGCAATCGCCAAACTGATTTTTACCAACGGAAGCCCGACTGACGATTGTGTTAAAATACTTAAGGATTTTTTGTAAGGGTACATTGCGCCAGTAGACCACCAACATTTAAACTTTATATCCTCTGCGATCGTCTATTGTCAACGGCGCGGGGTCACTGCACACGTGCTGCGGGTTCCGAAGGATTCTGCGTGTTGCATACAAATGACTATCGTCATCGGAGAATAATTCAACTCCATAGGTGGCACGGTTTTACGTCAACCATTGTTTGCTTCTGTCACTCCCTCTCTCTTTCCCGAATAAATTCTGTAATTATCTTTTATACCCATTTCATAATCATTGAAAGGAGAATGATTTTTTTCGATTTTTTTATAATCATAACCACCTATTTGTGACAAATATTGAAATTGTTATTAATAATCCCTGGCTATCGAAAAATTCTACAATTTTGAATAATTACTGCAAACGAAGATTGACGCAATATTTAATAGCCCAATATTTGAGGGGTCTGCATAAACGTGAAATTTGAAAAATACGATTCTCCTTCATTATGTAGTTTTACAGCCTGGAGTCTTAACTTTCAATTGCATAACAGATTTTGTAATTATTTAAAAAATTGACCGCGTTTTTCTTTTGTGCTTTTTCTCGAACCTATGTTTTTTGGAATAGTGCAAATCGTATATGAAAATCTGTTCGTTCGATTCACTTCAAATTCGAACAGAGTTTCTGTTCTTATAACGTTTTATAGACTTATAACGTTTTTTATCATACGACTGAACTATTTTTTGATACGTCCATCCATTAGCTAATAACAAATTATGAAGATGGTGTTTGCTGAAAAAGAAATTTTTTTTTCTACAGCTTTCCATTTGCCTAATTTTCTAAATTTTGGAATAGTATCCGGTCGTACGAAAGTTTAATTGTCATATTGAACGTTATTATAATGTTGTTGTGGTGAAGTTTCGGGAAGTTTAAAAAAACCTATTATGAAGTTTTTTAAAATTATACAGTTTCTTAAAGCTTTAAAAAGTTTTTCTAATGCTTCTTAAAAATTTACAAAGTTTTTTAAATCTATTATAAAGTTTTTTAAACTTGTTATAGAATGCATTGTCACCTTTTAGATGCATGTTTGGAAAATTTCATAGCTCCAAGTAGTCGGTAATTGGGTGAAATATCGATTTTCCGTTCCACGTCTCACAGAAAGTCAAGTTAAGGGGCACCACTAGTGTGACACGTAAAAAATCGATTTTTTTTTGCATTTTTCGATAGTCTATATCTTCAAATATACATTACTACTATACTATACCTTATGCTTTTATCGATTTATAACAATAAACTCAATATTCAATGAAAAACGCGTTTTTCTCAAAACGACATTTTTCAAATTTGCTGCAGTTCCGACTCAAATACACATCATCCGATCGATTTGAATCTTGTTTTAGCGTATTTAGTATTTGTTTCTTCATGTAACGACTTTCCAGTTTTTAGATTGGATAAAAAATGTCAATTTGCCATGCAAAAAACCATCACATTTTTGAGCCTATATTGGAACTTTTTTTTCAAAATTCCACCATTTTTTGGATTTTTTTTTCACAATCCTGCGTCATCGTATAGGCAATTCTAGTTTAACGGATTTTTTTATTTCGAGCACTCTCAAGGCCGCAATCACTGGGGCAGTGGGAGAACTTTTTTTTTGAGACTCGGGAGATGGCGTATAAGTCGCTGAAAATTGAATATTTTCATACAAAAAAAAAGACTGTATATACATAATTTATACACAAATATATCCTCGAACTTTCAAGACATTCGATGCAATACTTTTCTTACGATAAATTCCCGAAAATCACATTTTTGGCATTCACACTACTAGTTTATGCATTCGCACTTAAGGTGATCCTATCGCCAGGCTTCAATCCATAGGATTTTCATAATTTTTCTTTGAGCTTCACTAAATATATTAATAATCGTCTCTGCAAAATTTCAGGGTCGGTTATCGACCTAATTACAGAGAAAAAATTAAAATTGCGTGTTTTTGTAAAGGAATTCCGAGACGACATGCAAAAACCCAATTTCCGGTCGCTACAAAAGTGTATATAATAGTGGGAATCCGTCACATTCTTAAAAATAATCAGATTTACATACTTAACACTTGTAGTAATCCAATGCTCTTAGGAAAAATTACGCTTATTGACCTAATTTTTATGTAATATCAAGGTTAATTTGAACTTCCGGTATTGGATTTATTACCACTTGCTACGATAAAGAGACGTGACAGCAAGGCAACAACTGACTGTAGTCCTAACCTCATCTCACTCATTCGAATTTCCACACATATTTCATGTTTAACCGACATATTTTGCCGACACAAATTTTCCACGCTTTTTACCAGTCGTGGCCCGAATACAGTGCTTTATATTTACTGCACCTGATATTGTTTTGACAGATCGACGTTGAAAAGCATGTAGGTTAAACTCGCCTGGTTGAGTAAAAAAGAAACGGAGATATAACCAATGTCGCCAAATATCAAGCCTAGAAATACCGCGCAAATCGTTGGAATAACGATTTTTTCATTTTTCTAAATGTGAACATTCATTAAACAGTTTACACATGGAACATTTTGGTTATTATAATTTTTTTTTGCATATGTTAAAAATATGAATTGTAAAAGTCTCAAGTATGATCAGTGGTACGACTAAGTGTTGAGCGATAGGATTATCTTAAATAAAAGCTCGTAAAAAGGGTCTCGGAACAAAAATTCTGCTCCGTCGGGCGCTCGATCGACAAAAGTCATCCCGTGAGTCCCATTGGGCATTAAAAGCGATAAAGGAGGCGAGAAAAAGTAGGGACATAAAAAGGAGAAACGAGCACGCGGCTGTCGCGAGACGGGCGAGTCGACGGTGGTAGGGAAAAAGGCAGTGGGGCAGCGAGGTACATCGGATCTCGCGAAGAAAAAGAGGAAGTGGGAGGATCGCGCTTGCGCATAATATGGCGAATAAACACCACGTTCTCCGGTCTCTTGCTCATCGGTTATTTAGCTTTTCGTCCCGTTGTTCGGGCTCCTGAAACGCAGTTTCCGCGAATCGGTGCTCGACGAAAAAACGCGTGCGCCGCCGCCGCGTCGTTCCTTGCTGCCCTATGCGCGCGAATGTCGACTAAATATCTCCAGTGCAAACAGCCCCGGTCCCAAATAACTCTTTATCGTGATTATCCTTTTTTCGTTTCTTAATTCACGAGATAAGGTGAGGATAGGACACTTTTATTTCAAAAAAGGATGTTACTTGTCAACTTGTTTTTAGAAAAGTTGCTCAAACAGCGTCGATAAAGGGCAAAGTAAAAGTGAAAAAGAAATATACTTTTGCCACTGCATTGCTCTCTGAGGTTTGAGCGCCCAACCGATCGTTTCTTCGGCTCTACATGCCCAGTGAATCGAAGACAACGAAACCCGCTCGATAAACGTTTTTCGAGTCTCGTCTCAATTTGTCCTTTGTGCAATTACGACTCAATGGTCATGGCTCGAATTGACTCGAGCCGAGGATCGGTAATGAGATCGAGCGATTTTTTTTTCTTCGCTAAAGCAACGTGTTAAACTGGGAACACGATCCTCGCACTGCTCGACTGAAAATTCCATTATTCAAGTGTATCCTTTCTCTTTAACTGCTAATACACACGTATCGGGGAAGGATATTTAAAACGATGTCGAAGTTTCGTTGGAACGCAACGAATGTTTCGTTGCCGAATTTATTTTGCCACATTTTGGCTACGAAAATAATTTTAATGCTTTTGAGAATGCTTATCAACAATCTACAGCTTGAATGTACAGTCGACGATTTTGGACGATGAAGAAAATGAAGAAATTGAAAAAAAAAGGGAGAATTTTCGTTGCATTGCAACGATCCAAACTTCGGCATCGTTATTTCAAACCCGCTATATCTATACGATATTGGGTATATCAGCACTTCGGTTCTCGAAACAAAAAAATTATCGTTCATTTTTGGGACAGGTCGTTGCAATGACTTTTACGCGTAGGTATACTTGCATTCGTCTGAAGGTGATTTTAAAGATATTTCTAACCGATTAGGCTACCGTGACGACCCGAATGTCAGGATTATTTAAAACAATTCATTTTTAAATAATAAGGTGATTGAAAAATCGTTGGGACATTTATTTGGATGTACATTCACAAACTTGTATACCAAATTTCTTTAAAAAAATCGCAAAAACACTAAAAATTAAAGAAGTTATGAACAATCTCGTAAAGAACCTTTGAACGTGAGGTACTTAACGGTGTACTTGATTCTGGCGACCCGGTTAGTCTGAAACAAAAAAACCGACTTTTATCTTAAAATACTCAATATTAGCTATGACTTGACCGATCTATTTTTTATTATCGTGCTTCAATCATAAAAAAAACAATTCTTTGAATTTTAAAAGATTTTTCGAGGAAAAATGACGTGATTATTGTTAATAATAAACGACACAAAAATGCTAAGAGAAAAAACGTCGGTCAAGACTAAACTACTATTACACTGAATGAGTGTACGAAATTTCAAGTCAATCCGTTCATTAGACGTCGAGAAATCGTGTACACCGTTTTGAAAGGCCTAGGTTCGAGAAAAACGCGTTTAAAGTTTTACTAGCGGTTCCATCGTTGTAATAATAGGTTCACCTTCAATCCGCGATCCCTGCACCATTTGTTCGATCTTCCTCTTCAATTTGAGTTTCCCCAAACGACGAACGAGGGTATCGAAATTTCCTCAGTAGCCTAACCCCCTTAATATATGAATGCCCCTTAATACTATACGTACACAGGCATACTAACGTACGAAACAAACATCTCATTCGGAATATATTTTCGCCCCGCCGATGCAAATTCTACTAATTCGTCGGTAAAATAATGTTTCCCACTTCTTCAAAGGCCCTTTAAAATAGCTACGAATTAGACACAAGAAACTCAGAGTCAATGTATATTACTCGGCGCAAAAAGCCAACAAACTATCGTGTGAATTGACAAATTTTCTTTACGCAACACGTTCGCCATAATAATTGAATGCGGGGCCCGTTCTACGTGTTCCGCGTGTCCCTCCTTTGTAGAAAGTATCGTGTTGTTTTTTTTTTCTCGTCTCTTGCGTGTGTGTGCTCGTCACTCGCGACCTTGCGAGGAGCGACCATTTTGGTACCGGCATAATCGAGCGCGGCTGTGCGACGTTTTTTTTTTGCTTCCTTCTTTTTTTTTTCTTTACATTGCCCTCGGTACGCGCACACGAGTCACACAGGTGTCCCAATTCGGGAAAAACTAACGCCACGAGTTCTCGGATACTGATAACGGCCGAGGTGCGTCCTCGTGATTTTTTCCGTTGTACTCGCGAGGTCGAAACTTGACGGTTCTCCTCCTCGATCTTGTTTAGATAACGCGAATAGGGGCCGACGAAAAATTGGCTTCGTCACAGAGGAGTTCGGGGTAGTAACGGAGCGCGGGTGAAAAAAAGTAAAAGTGAAGGGGGGAAAATTACGTGTCTTCGCGTGTGTGCGTGTCGCTCCTGACCACCAGCGCTCACCGACGGGGCCATGACCACCTTGTGACAAGGTAACGAGGCAATAAGGACCGCGCGCACCGCAACTTCGTTACCCGCGTGCCGTTTTTAACGACATTCGCGATGTAGAAATTGTTAAATGTTGCGTATACGCATGCACACGAATACATAAACTAATAAACAAATCGATTTATTTATTTTTCATTTATAAATCAATATTATAGATTAATAAATGAGTAGATAAATATACTTATTTATTTATTATTAATAAAGTAACTCTTTTGTTTTTTTTTCAATTCATAAATAAAAAAATAAATAAATAAGTATAGAAGTAAATGTACGTACATACTTACTTATTATTAATAAATTCATTTGGTTTATTTTTTCAATTTATAAATAAGTAATATTTTTTTCGTAAATAATACAATATAAATAAATAAATAAATAAATGTATTCAGTTACTTGAGTACATGCACGTATGCACACATAAATAAATAAACTAATATGTAAATAAATTTGTTTATTTTTCATTTATAAATCAATAATACAGATTAATAAATGAGTAAATAAATTTACTTGTTTATTTTTTATTTATTATTAATAAATTAAGTAATTATTTCAAAATCGTAAATAAATAATATTTATTCATAAATAATAGAATTTGAATAAATAAATACATTTATTTACTTATTATTAATAAATGAATTTACTCTTTTATTTTGTTTATATTTATAAATAAATCATAAAACCAATAAATTCAGTTTTTTACTTATTTATTTGTTCATTTTTTTATTTATTTACTTATTTGTTTATTCATTTATTTATATATATACGTGTGTCGTTTTGCGTATCTGAACGCCTTCGTTCAGTTTAAACAAGCCATTGAAAAAAATACCCCGCTAATAGAGCTCGAGTCAAACGCTGAGTAATTACTTATGCAAATTTTGCAAATTTATGTACGCAAGAAACACAAAAGACATTCGTGTAAAAAAAGTTGGAAGTTTGGACCTGTGGATGCCTTGAGGAATAAATCAGAATGTTTTTTTTCTTCTTGGAGACGTTCACCCCACATTATACGAGCTCATACATACTCAAATGTAAAACAGAAAAAGCCCAAATTCAGTGAACTTGCCTTTTTTTGCCGTTTTTTCGGTAGTAGCCTTTGCACGAAACGGTGTCCTATTTCGACAGTTTGTTATTTTTTCATGCTATCGAAGTTTGGGTTGTTGGAGCGCAGAGCACCCTTCCAATTTCTTACTCGCTTTATTTTTTCTACTATCTACAATCGTTTGTCAGAGATTCAGGTTGCAGATCCTCAACAAAGATCCTAAAAAGTGTTCGGGCAAATTTCTGCTACTCAAAAGGGCGAGAAAATCTTGCGCAACTAAAAATAAAATTTCGTTGCGTACCAAAGATGCAAAATACAAAATCACATTTCTCGTCGCATTGTTTTTTTACATTTTTTTCATCCGAGTTAAGTTTCGGAGTATGCTCTCAACCAAAATTGGTCGTAATAGAGTTAAGGGGTTATATACAGTCAGGAGGCCCAAAAAGATCGATTTTTCAAGAATTTTTCTTGAGAAGACCTTCAAATCTATTAACGTAAACATTTGTACACATATTATGGTAACTTTTAACTGTATTTTAACATTTTTTATTTGTAAAAATTATTATTTTGAAAGCTGCTATAGCTGATCTCCGGGAGCACCTCTAAAAAAGGCGTCTTTCAGTGGCACGATATCTCTGGACTGGATAATTTGAAATGAAAAAACCAAAAATATTTCGTTAATACAATAGATTATCTTGTAATTGATCGAAGGAATAAGCAAAATAATGATTTTTAACAAAATGTCGGCTTCTAAAAAAAAATCGATTTTTGACAAAAATTTAGGCCTTAAATTGTTTATAAAATGAAAAATATTTATCGGTGAGAAAAAACCTTAGATTAATTACTAAAAAGTATACTTGAAAACATTGTGTTAAAATTTGAGACTGATCGGTTCAGCCGTTTCCGAAAAATCTTGCTCACCGACTGTAAAAACAGAGTTTTGAAAAAAACGAGTTTAAAGTTTCAAAAGCACTTTCGAAAGCTCTGACACGTCATTACAAATGTGCGTGTAACTTCGAGAATATTCGCCGGATTGACAAGAAATTTTCTGTGTGTGTACTTAACGAAAATATATATGTACATTACAAAAATAAAATTTGGCAAAATCGATTTTTCGAAAAATTTTACTGCATATAACCCCTTAAGGCTTTAGGATACTGTGACAACCCAAAAATTAGGGTTGTAAAAAAAATTAAGGAATAAATAAGATGATTGAATATTCGATTGGAAATTTATTTGTATGAATATGAACAAAGTTGTGTACCAAATTTCGTAAGAAAATATGAATGATTAAAAAAGTTATAAACAATCTCGTAAAGGGCCTTCGAACGTGATGTGCTCAACGGGGTATATGATTTTGGCCATCCGGTTGATCTGAAACAAAAGAAACGAGTTTTTTTTTTTTCTCGAAATAGATAATATTGGCTAAGACTTGACCGAGCTTTTATTTGCTATCGTGTTTCAATCAAAAATAATTTTCTGCTTATTTTCGATTTTTCAAGGAAAAATGACATTGTTATTGTTAATAACTAATGAAAAAAGGAATGTTAAGAAGAAAAACGTCGGTCGAGACTAAACTACTATTACACTAAATAAGTGTACCGAATTTCAAGTGAAACCGTCCATAAGATGTCGAGAAATCGTGTACACCATTTTGAAAAACGTAGTTTCGAGAAAAACGCCTTTAAGGGGTAAGGCCACAGTAGAATTTTCAAAAAATCTATTTTTTTCCCGCTAAAACGGTGCTTTATCATCATAAGAATAAGTTATTACTCGATTTATAGCAAGAATATTTTTTTTACCGACTTTGAGCGTATAACGTAAGCCCACCGCTGGCACGGCCATAGAGTAACCAAAACTTTAAACTCGTTTTTCTCGAAACAGCTTTTTTCCAATTGGCCTGACAAATAACTTCAACAATTTTCCCTCGATGTACTACAAATTTAAAAGTTATGTTCCTAATTGCATTTCGCAGAGAAGTACGTACGGAATTTCTGATTGACCGAAAACTTTTCATTTTATGAGCAGTGATATTCATACTAAATAGATGTGTAACTATCATGAGTGAATCACTTTTTCATACGAAAAAAAATTGTTAAATTCGTACATGATTTTATACCCGTTACTGTGACCTAACCCCTTAAAGTTTTACTTGCACTTCTTTCGTTGTAATTACAAGGTTACCTTTAATCTGCAATTCCTGCACCAAATGTTGGACCTTCCTCTTCAATCTGAGTTGCCTCAAGCGACGATCGCTGTTTTCATATTTTCACCATAGCCTAACGCCTAAGGAAGAAAAAATAGATGTGCAACTGAACATTAAATAGCGACGAGACGTGACGTGGTTCGCGTTTCCGGTTTCATTTCTCATGTCTCACGGAGGAGGGGCTCATATCCAGGGAATAATCGCGGGAAACGAGCTATAATCTATACGTACATTTAATACGATTTGTATAGGTTAGTTCTTGCGGCTTGTCCGATATACGCATATATTTATTTATTCATCGCAGCAATCGGGATATTAATACACGGCACCTGACAGGATCTCGTAACCATTGATTTCGAAAATCCGACGTTTATTCAGTCGTATAATATGTTTTTCGCTAACTGTAGGGTAAACTCGTTGGCTTGCGGGCCGCTTGTAAACGCATTGAAAATTGCAATGTGTATTCGCTTTCACCGTGTGCTAAACGGACCTCACGTATGTGGATATTCGTTTTGTGCACGCGTCGCATCCACTAAAAGACACACGGCACAGGAGCGTGTCTCTTACCGCATAGATTTGTAACTTTTAGTTTTTTTCGTTTTTTTTTTTTTTTGTTTGGTACAGTCGCTATAGCGTCGAGACGCAGTGATATCTTCGACCGGCAAAAACGCGTTATGTGGCACGTTCACGTAATAAATAGTTGGAAAGTTAGCGAGCGCGTGTTGCGGCATTACGATGGCGGGACGAGCGTGCGAACACGTGGGACGATGTAGCCGCGAGAACGAGGCAAGGAAAATAAGGACAGCGGGCTGCGCGAGTGACGAAGAGATAAACATACAGCGGCAGTGCTGCCGCGGTGAGAGACAACGGGACGCGAATGTACTAAAGATCGTACTTGTAGCGGAGGGCATTGAAGCTCCGTCTTTCTTCTTTCGCTTCCTCCCTCTCTCTCTCTCTCTCTCTCTCTCTCATTCTTTCTCTCCCTCTTTCTCTCTCGCTTTTCTTGCAGCTGTGCTGTGTTACTGATCTACCTCAATTATTACGCTCGTACGGCGAATCAAGATCGCCCAATTGTCGCTTAATCTTCCAATTGAGCCACCGACAGGCGAACTTCCGCGACGTTTGTGTTTGACCGGAAGTCAAGCGGTACGGAGAACGCCAATAAACCGATAAGGTACTCGGGATCACCGCGACCAAGTGTTCACCGCATTCTGCGAGGCTTCGAAGCCGGAAAAGACGATAACCTCGAGGAAACCGAAACAAACTCAGCCCAGCTGACACAGCCGAATGGCTGCAGAGGTCGAAAAACATTGGCATTGGGTGGCTCGAACTTGAAAGCTGTATTTTTTTCACGCACTTCCGCCAAGGCCATCGAGCCGACAGGATGACTCGTATCAACGAATGCAGAAATTTGTCCGCAGATCCACATAGGCGTGCAAGTGGATATCGCGCACTGGGAAAAAAAATCAATGATCCAGTATCATTGGTGTTATTGAAAGAAATTTCGTTGATTCAATTGTAAAATTGTTGGTGTAAATAATCGGATTTATTAGTCCAAACAAAACGCTATTGACTTTAATAACATGATAAAATAAAAAGTTTTTCTTCATCAAAAAGATATATTGTTAGCCGAGAACAATATATTATTGAAACTATATAAAAAATAATCGCGAACAAATTAGATAGTTTTGAATGCATTTTCGCAACGAAAAAAAGCGTTTCAATTCATAACATGAATATTGCTGATTCGAGTACACAAAAAAAATTGAATTTCGCTCGTTTGATTCAGATAAAATTTCTATTGAGTGAATATGTAATTTAAATTTATTCACCATATCCGATATTGATTTCCAAGTACATTATTCGTTAAAATATTAATATTTTAGTTTGAATGCAAAATATTAAGCAAATGTCTGAATTGGTTAAAAAATCATGCGAAAGTAAAATTTGTATCTTGCGCATTTGGTTGAAAAAATTCAACCAAATCATCGCCGAGCGCCACCGAAATTATAGGTGTGAGGAGACCCGTAGTTCTCGGAGCAACCGCTAGAAGCCGCACGCGCGCTCGTTTCTCGTAAGCGTAGCGCGAACCGAAAATCTACTTAAGCGCCGGAGAAACTCCAAAGAGTATCGCTTCTTGGTCTGTGGCCTGTGGCTAAGATCAAAGTGTAGTATCTGTTCTTATCAGTTGAATATCTGATATTCTCTCCATGGATATTCCATTGATATCTGATATTTTCTCCACTATTATCGTGGATGATCATTCTAATGCTCACTTTTTATTTAAGATTTAGAACAAATTGAAAAACTTACGTTCCATGGCATATTCGTTTCGATGCAGTAAAGAAATAATTAATTCTATTGATTAGATTTTTGTACGAAATAAAAAATGTTGTAGCAAACGCTTAATTATTTCATCCATACATCTACGGATTATACATAGAATGATTTTAATAGAATAGCATTTTATTTGAAGAATAATGTAAATATTCAGAGAACAAGAGCTTTTTCAGATAAAATAATATGTTATTTAAATCGATCACATTTTCCAATATTTTATAGCATTGTAATAATCAGCTGGTCAACAGCTTTTGATTCAGCTGGTTTTTTTTCTCAGTGCGCTGTTTCCCGATTGACGTCTTTCGAGAATTTTGCATTTGAAATGCTCAACCCCAATTTGTTAGGTCTCGCAAAAAAGAAATATCCTTTCGTGATCCCGTGCACTAATTTGTTGGAGAGATCCAATATGCACGCACACATCTCTATAGGGATTGGTCAGGGACACCGCGCACAGGGAGTCCTCATCGGATCCAATTGGATTCTGCACTGTTCCACGATGAACGACGTTTGAGAATTCTCACCACGTTTGAAACGAAAATATGTGAAGAGTCGTGAGAAAAAAAAACTCTGCGTGTTGAAACGTAACCTGCACGCCACGCAAGCGTGTACGTGTGTGGTGATGTTATGTCAAAGTGCTTTAGTATAAACAAACAATAATTACAGTGGATTTTGACCGATGTGATTCGAATCGACTTTTGAAATATACTTTTTTACGCGATTTGGACTTTTTTAAGCCTTCCTTGACACACTGCGTCATTTTGACCCGGGAAATAAAATGCTTACTGCCCCAAAATTGACAGTTTACAATATTTTTTTTACAACAATTTAATTTTATACTTTCAGAATTTTAATTATGCCGACATGTTGATAAATGTTTAAAGTATATCCCGGATTTTTCTCAATAAAAACCGACCGAAGGGATGTTAAGGGCAGGTGGATGAAGTATTATCCGGGTCAAATTGACCCAATGTGTCACAATCGTGGCCAAATATAAGTGCGTCAAGGAAGAGTTAAGATAAGATTTATACTTTTTTTAATCCACTTATTTTGTGTATATATATAATTTATCATACACGTTAATAAACGTTAATACGTTAATAAAGTGTATATATATATATATATATATATATATATATATATAATTTCGTTAATAGTAATTAGTAATATAACATAATAATACTAAAAAGTAATTTCGTTAATAATTTCGTTCAGAAAATTAAACGTGCAGAACGCGATGGGATCCATCAAGATTCGTATCGTATTTTGTTCCCTAATATGCGAATTCTTCATGATGCAAATTGGATTCGTACATTCCAATAGGGAATCCCCTTATTACATGGATCCAATGCGACGTACATGGATCCCTATCAAGAAGTAGGGACAATTATGGAAATCCACTTGGATACCTACGACGATTTCGCCACCGGAAATTCAAGGTCCGCCATCCTTCCACACGTATAACAGAGCAGCCTTCCGCTAGAGTCGCGCTGGAGGAATATTAGCGAGTTTGCGGGTTCTCCAAAATGGAGGACACTTGGAAACGTCTTTGGGCCACTTGTCGCCATGATGGCTTTGGCAAACTGGAATGCCCAATCTGCGGAACTATCTTTGCAAAAGACCATCATCTCCTTGAAAAGTGCCTGCAAACGAGTAAGAATTCGATACGCGTAGAGACGTTATATATTTTTCTCGTTTACTTTGGCCGCTGCCGAGCGAACCAAAGCGCCGATGGATTATCGCCCACGGACTTTTATTTTCCAACAAAGTTCGGTCTTCTTCTTTTTTTCTTCGTATACCAATGAGATACGATCAAAATTGCCGGACCAGTCGAACGAATGTATCCGCGTCGCACAAACCCTCAACGGCGCAATCCGCAAGGTAATCCGCGAGCGATAATCGTTCCTTGGTTGGTACCAAATCCGCGATGCATGATGCACGCGCGAAGGTGTGTACCAGATGTTAAAAGTCTCGGCGATATGTACCACACACACGCACAGACGCACGCACGCACGCGCGCGCACACACACACACACATACAGGGTGTCCTGTTACGAATGGATAATCCTGTAACTGTCGTTAGGTCAGATCATGTTCTACTATATCCTGGAATTTCAGTTTAGTAAAAGTCCCACGGTTTTCGAGAATTTCGGGCTTTATATTATTTTTTTTTTAAATCACCTGCTTTTCGTTTTTCGCATGTAACTTCCACAAACGATGTCAATCGACAATAACTAAGCAACTTCTTTAAGTAATTGGCACGATATGCGTAGTACATTTTTTTGTACCGCAGGCTATCAAAGTCAGATGTTCGAATTGGCTTGAAAATGAAAATTCTGCATAAGATCTTTTTTCATAAAATTTCCTTAACATTTAAGGTTAAGAAGATGACTTTTCTAGATAAAACAAATAACAAAGAGTATTTAAAAAAAAAACCTGGTAAAAAAAGGGGTTCATTTGTAGAAATAGCATGCGAAAAACCATAAGCAGATGATTTTCATCTCGAGAAGTGTGAGACCTTTAATAAACCGAAATTCCAGCATATAGTAGGACATGCTCTGACCTATCGACAGTTGCAGGATTAGCCAATCATAACAGGACACCCTGTATATATATATATATATCGTGCCTTATGGATGGATATGGGACGATTGATGAAACCGGATGATGTGCAATACACACAGGCATCGAAACAACACAGTAACGTGTCCCTCGTGTGGTGTCTGCGTGTGTCTCGTGTCTCGTAGTATAACGAGTTCTGAAATTGGTGATGCCGCGATGTAGAAAATCCCTTTATTGTCAAACGGGCCGGGAAAGAGCGTGTGCCGTGGCGGAGAGACAGTCACCAATGAAGAAGAGAGAGAGAGAGAGAGAGAGAGAGAGAGAGAGAGAGAGAGAGAGAGAGAGAGAGAGAGAGAGAGAGAGATGAATAGATCGAAGCTGCTCGTGCGTCGAGCATGTGTGAGAATGCGTGAAAGACAGAGGCAAGGTAGGCGAGGTCAACGAGGTGCCCGATATGGTATCCAACGTCCGCGCCACCATCAGTGCCATTATATATATATATATATACATACATACAGATGTGTACGTTTGTACGCGCGCAAAGGTGATTTTGAAAACATTAGACCCGTGTCCCCATACTCAACATTACGTAAATATCAACGGCTTCAAAATCAGCTTTCAATAAATTGCAAGCATATTCGTATAAGGATCATCCTAAAGCCCGCCCTGGCCCTAAAATCGACGAGTGGTTTGAAAATGTATTAAGGCGATACATCCATGTGACTCACCGTGAGACTTTTTTGGGAATACTAAAAAAGCAATAAAAATGAGGTGTGCAGGGATTATTCTACATGTGTCGACGTATACAGAACACATTTTTTTTTTCGAGAAAAAATATAAAATAGTTACACTAATTGTAGGAACGTTTCATTTTTAGGCGCTCTGTAGGAGGACGCAGAAGTTTTATGAATTAGTGCCTAGAACAAAAAAAAATCGTGATTTACATTAGTCTTGCTAGAGGAGCACACACGAAGATTAGAAATATGATTTTTTTTTCGCAAAATAGCATAATTTTGCGAATTTTTTGTTTTTTCGCTGATACGTCAGCCATACTTTGTTGATGAGAACGAGAATTGTTGACGGATCGTAGAAATCGTGTGTACTTCTTTGGAGAAGCTGCTCAAGAAGCTACGATTAAAATTTCAAGTCAATTGGATGAAAACTATCCGAATAATGCGTCCTCCCAGTTTTGAAAACGTGGTTTCGAGAAAAACGCGTTTAAGGGACTATACCAGTGTGAACGCTGAAAATTTGGGTGATTTTCGGGAATTTTTTGGAAGAAAAGTACGCAGTTAAATGTTTCGGAAAATTAAGAATATATTTGGCTATATTTGACCTATATTACATAATTTTTTTATAGCAAACTATTGAGATCCAAGCGATTTATGCGCTGCCTTCGGAGGCGCAAAAAAAAAGTTCCTCCACTGCTGACATGGTTCCGGCCGATTGAGTAGCTGAAACCGAAAAAGGAAAAAATGTCGTTAAACTGGTAGGTATTTCCTGTACAATGACGTAGGATTTTCGAAAAAATTCAAAATCTAACAAAATGGCGTAGTTATGAAACAAAGTCTATTTTCTTGCCTATAAAATGGTCGTTTTTTTCAATGCCAAATCGTCAATTTTCATCGAATCAAAAATATCCTACGTCATTGTAGAGTAAATATATTCAAGAGTACTCAGTTCAAATTTCAAGTCAATCGAATAATTGCTCTTTGAGTTACAATGTCAGCAAATTTGAAAAATCTCATTTCGAGAAAAACGCGTTTAAAGATTTAAATATCGATTTTTGCAAGATAAAATCATTAGAGATACGGCCTTGAAATGTGTACAGGAAATTCTTGAAAGCATAAAATGTTGAAAACGGCAAAAAAAAATGGATTTTTTGAAAGCATCACACTGGTATAGCCCCTTAAAGTTTAAAAACTGATTTAGAAGCGGTCACCCACACGACGAATATGAAGCTCTCGTTTGAATTCTGCATGTATCCACCGAGGCATTTTGATAGTAGGTCTTCAGCTGTTGGGTCGTTGTACATTTTTTGGCCAATGAGCGGACTAAACGACGCCAAATTGCTACTTTCACCGTCTAGGCTGTTTCGTGCGTTTTGGAGCGCTCGTTGGCGCTTCGGAAAACAAGCTCCAAATATTTAAACAAAAATTCGCGTGTAATTCCTTTTGTATATCATTCTTGTCATTCTTATACATAATTTAAGCCGATAAAGAAAGAAACAGTCAACTTTTATTTTCTACTCAGATGTAAAGTCTTAAGGGGTCGCGATACCTTTAGGCGAGGAAAAAAGTGCTGATTTTCATGTTTTTTTAAAGGAATGATTTCTTCACCATTTTTGAGACTTAGGGTATGTTTTATTACTAATTTTTGCTGTTACATGTTATTTTTTTCACTAATCTTAAATTGCAAAGGTATAGCACGGTCTTCTAAACCGGTTGCGGCGGATGTTGCCAGACGGCGTGACACGTAGTGTCGGCGGATTAATGTGAAGAAAAAAACCAACGAAGACTTTTCTTTCATTAACACTCATACGCAGAATATGAGCCAAGAAAATGTGAGAAATGTTGAAAATCAATTAAATGGTCCGCTTTGAAACATAAAGATTGAATTTTCCGAAAAAAATGACTGTATTTTGCAATACAAAAATACTTTTTTATCGTCAAAAATATTTAGCGTCATGTATTAGACAATAAGGTTAGAAAGATTTGAACCAAATGTCATCAGAATCGGGAGATTAGTTTTTTTTAGCTACACGTCACGCCAGTTTTGAAAATGCAGTTTAGAAGACCGTGCCATGGGACCGCCATTATTGAAAAATTAATTCCAAAACCATGTAACAGTCAAATTAGTAATAAAACATACCTGAAGTTTCGAAAATGGTGAAGAAATCTTTCCTTTTAAAGAGAATCGTAAATATCAGCAAATTTTTTTCTCGCTTAAAGATATCTCGCCCTTTAAGGACACATCTGAAAACCACCAAATATGCTGATCGCCGACTTTACATGGGTATGATGTGTTCGAAGTATCCTTTCCCCATATATACAGATAATTGAAAAACTTTCGATCACTGAATAATTGCCGAATAATGTTAGAACATTATAATTCATTTCATTTATTATTTTACGTAGATACGATATAGATCTGTATAATGAATTATGTTATTCGAATATAATTTTGCAATTATCCAAAGAGAACGAAATTTTTGCAGACATGTGAAGTGTCCGAAAACTTTTGACGGTAAAATATGTGTATTTACATACATACATATATATTTGGCCATTACCAAATATTTGGTAGTGATCCGAGATAATTAGACTTGTATTTCATTTTAATAGGTGTTCGAAATGACCTTGAACGACTTTGACCCCTAATGTTTTTAATGCGGCTTGAGGTGCTCCACAAGATGGGTGAAAAAAATGTACCATTCCATTTAAGAAAGTGGAGGTGACCTTCACTTTGCGTCGGCGCTGCGCCGGGATTAAAAAAAAATTAGTCGCATTTGATGGCCCCCTTCACACCGTACAACTTTTGTCTGGAACATTTTTTTGCGACGTTGATAATTACCGAGGTATTTCGGGTGGCAGAGATAAAAGAGACATATATATGACGCATCTAATATATAGAAGATTTATTTTTCCATAAATAAATATTTAACTCTCTCAAGATAAAAAAATATGTACTTAGTGTTTCATTCATATATTCTCCTGCAATGCATAATTTTGATTATTTCTTCTAGGAAAGTAATGGAAAAATAATTCGTCAACATATTAGATCGGGCTACCAATTGTAAAATTGTCACTGCAATTACTAATTGTAAATAAGTACAATCGTTATTACTTACGAGTATTATTCGTAATAAAAATTATTAGTAATTCATACGAAACACTCGAAATTTTCGTGCAAAAAAATTGAGTTTATTTTTTAAAAAATACAAGGAAAAATCGGCCTACAATGGAACTAGCCTTAAAATTCATATAATTCATCATATTATTTTAAAGAATTTTCTGAAAAAAAAATGGCTATCATCTTTTAAAAAAATAGTTTCTACTTCTCACGCTGAAAAATGTTGACAACGATGATTTAAACTTGTTTTCCTTTTTTTTTATGAAAGTGTGAACTAATATGAAAAAAATTGATCTATGGACATTTTTAGATATATCGATTAATTTAACAGATATCGACATTAGAACGTTTCTGAACTTTCTGAAATTCATATTTTTCGAAAAATTGTAGATTCTGAAGTACATGCGATAAAAATTTAAAAATTTGTGAAAATATTCCTTGCATAGCATATTATATTATTTTAAAAAATCGAAAAAATAAAAAATGGTCAGGCTCACAGCCGAGCGAAATGGCGTGAATGCCTCATATATGTATATATATATATATGAGGCATTCCACAAAAAAGTGACGCGTAATTCAAAATATCATGTTATTTTGAGACACCTTTTAGAATGCCTCATATATATTCATGAGGCATTCTAAAGGGTGTCTCAAAATAACATGATATTTTGAATTACTCGTGATTTTTTTTTATGGCGAACATAGAGTACTAATCTTTGACCACGGAAACTCGGTCAGTTCACATGGTTTCTTTAGCGTCGAGCTTTCGAAGCTCGACGCTAGCGGCGCTGCAATCGTGGGTTGTTGTGTGCGACGGAGACAACAATACTCATGCGTTCGCGTTATAGCCTAACCCGTTATCAAAACAACACTCCTCGATGCTACCGACGTCACAAATTCAGCTTCAATAGTCGAGTGACCCCTACCAACGAAATTTCAGTGAGTTTCCAGACCTATATGTAAGACCGCGTCTTCGACAACTGGCATGAGGAAGTATTGAGGTTTAGTCATAAAGAATGACACGATCGAGCAACGCATAGAAATTATTATTTGCTGCATTGTTACTGCATAGTTATTGCAGACGAAGTTTCATGATCGTGTTATCTCGCGCCGCGGCGATGTGAATTAGCCACCAAGATCGTGCGATTTGACGCCATTGGACTTCTTTCTTTGGGCTTTTCTGAAAGGAAAAGTGTATTTCAATGATCCACAGACCATTCCGCAGCTCAAGGAAGCAATTGGGGCACTATTAATAAAACTAGTCGGCAATTATGGCAAAACGTTGTGAAAAATGTCGTCAAAATAGTCAACGTTTGCAAACAGGGACGAGGCGGCCATTTATCGGAATTGTGTTCCACACATAACCTCCCAGATTGTAACTTATACTAAAATAAAAATATTTGTACTTTTCCAATAAATAATACGTTTTATTAATAAATGGAAATATCAGGTCATGTTGAGACACCCTATATACAGGGTGTTTGGCGCACGGACCGACACTTTTTTGGGGGGATTAGGGGGGGGGTCATTTTATAACTTTTTCACCCTTAGACCCTATGTTCTAACAAGAAACATCCCTCAGGTGACACCCTTCGATTTTGTTGAAATTTGGATATGTTATAAAGCACCGAAAAGTAAGCGATACGTATTTTTTTCATCGGCGGGAAAATGGTTTTAAGGGGTGAAACCACCCCTCGAAAAAGCAAATATAGGGGTGGTTCACCCCTAAATTTTTTTTGCAATGTCACTATAGTGGATTTTTCATTGCTTCGGATTGGAAGAATTTTCGTTTTTGTTTTATTAAAATCCGTGGACTTCTTGCGTGTGAAACTGTTATATTACCCCTAGAGATGCTTTTTTTCGAGGGGTGGTTTCACCCCTTAAAAGCGTTTTTCCGCCGATAAAAAAAATACGCATCGCTTATTTTTCGGTGCTTTATGAAATATCCAAATTTCAACAAAATCGAAGGGTGTCACCTGAGGGATGTTCCTTGTAAGTGTCACGGTAATTGAGATATGATTTTTTTAAGTTTTTTTTTAATTACCCGAAATTTCGCTTTTAAATCGTCAAAACTAAAAACCACAAGCAAAAAGCTTGTGGTTGTAATCGCACGAAATAACTTCTGTTGTATTCTGCAAAGTATGATTATTAAAAAAAAAAAATTTGATCCATTCCGTTTAAATAAAATGACTCTTGAGCTTCCAAAGTGTTAAAAATGTGTAAATGTATAAGAAATTTCAACTTCTAAATTCATTGTAAAAAAAAAACTTATTTTTATTTTGACCACATAATAAATAAAATCAAGAATCGTAGTTCCAATATATACATGCATGAAATACACATAGTTACGGGCAAGAGTACATAAATATGTATATAAAAAGCATATATATGCGCCTTATATACATATTTATGTACACTTACGTGTACCCATATGTGTACGATGCACGTACACGGTGTACCTACTATACCTGGTCTCAGCTGCTGCCTACGGGATTACCAAAGCGAGGACAAGCGCCGACGCTCTTCCAGCCTCCAAATACGATTTTCACCGACGAACGAACGAAATATCCCGGAGGTTTTCTCACGCTCACGGATATCAACTTATTGAATTTTCCGGTACGAAACTCGAAGGTTTTCGCGGAACAGTACACTCGTTTACTTGAATCGGCCAACCGGTTGGGCACCACACGAGGAAAATTCCTATACCAGATGTTTTTTGTTTGCTTTTTTTCTTCGCTAGATCGTGAACCGGCAGCTCGACACAAAGTTGGGCGCAAGAAGGAGTGTCGAATTGTGGCCAGGGTACAGCGATGTTTGGAATTTTCTGGCTGTCAATTGCTTTGATTTGCAACGACAGACAGATAAGTTGAGCGCCGATTGAGAGATTCGTGGTAGAATGTCGTGTCACTGAAAATGTCTGTAGAAATCGTGGGCTTGATTGATCGACGGAAGGTGCGTTTGGGAGGCGATTGGGATAGTGAGAACGGTCGAATTTTCACGACAGTTCGTACGGAGACAGGAACGGTATGAACGACAGGTCGAAATCTCGCTGGAGACCACGAATAATTATAAGTTCTCGCTGTTTTTTCGTGATAATTAATGCTTTATTTTTAAAAATCATTCCTAAGGCTTTCAAACGTTTCGAAAGTGGTGGGTGTCGACTCCTAATGATTCTGCAAGTTCAACTAGCGTCTGACCCCACATGAAAATAAAATATATCAAAAATATATCGAAAAGTATATAAAACGTGTATTAAATATAATTGGTTCCAAAAGTTGGATATGCCAATTATATTTTTGGGTAAGAGTAAAACCTATGCGATATATAAGTATAAATCCATTAAAGATACATCTTAAATATATCAAAAAAATACAAACCGAATGTATGTTTTATATATTTTGAATATGGTTGGTTAAGCAACTCGAGTAACAGATGACGTTGCGAATGAAAAACATCTTCAAGTCGGTATCTCGCGATGACCTAGCCGCACTAGCCGGAATAAATAATCGGACGAAAAAAATTGAAGGTTATGTAATTCTATGCGATTATCGCTCTCTGTGCGAACGCAATTGAGTAATTGATCCGATAAGGTTAGTTACTCTTGTTAATCCATACATTTCTCAATAAACTAACATTGTGTATTGTACGATATGCAGACGATACGAAAGTTCAACAATTTAACAAGTATAACTAGCTCAGTGGACAACGTCCCGGCTCATCACTCAGAGGTCCCGGGTTCGAAATTACCTTACGGCGCGCAAGCGTCTGATATAATTTAAATTTGAATCATTAATATATTTGAAGCGCAAACACCATAATCGTAGTTAATGACAACGAAAAATATCGTAAAAGGGTGCAATGATGTAAATAACGTCATAACACAATTTTTAAGAATATTGTCACGTATAGTTTAAATATTTAGGATATTTAAACTATAGTTTAAATATCTTAAATCACGTATATTTAAATATTAAACTATACGATAAAGATCACGTATAGTTTAAATATACCTCAAGTGTATCTTAAATACACGTTGAATATATTTCAATAATATTTTTAATCTAGTATGAACATATTTCAAGTTTATTTTGAACGGAGTGTGAACATATATCGTTTATATTTTAGATCTAGTTCAAATACATTTAAAGTATATTTCAATTATAATTCGAATACATTTAAAATACACTTGTAGTATATTTTGAGTACATTGGAAGTATATTTTCAATATAGTTTGAATATATATAACCGCCTATCGAACATAAATTTTTTATATACGTTCTGAAGATCTATTTTGGCCCGAAAGTTTGATATCGCGAATATATTTTTAATGCATTTCCCGTGTATATTGCATATATCTAATCTATAACTAAGATCGATAATATATATCTGAAATATATTTTACATCCATTTTTAATATATCGAAAAATATATTTTTACATATATTTGATTTCCGTGTGGGACATGAGTTCTTATGAAATAATGCCATCAATTCAATACATCAATATCATTATTTTCGAAGCCTCTAAACCAATATCTGCATGTTGTTTCCGACAGAGCATGGTCGCTGTAATTCTTAACAAGAATTCTGCCTGCTTCAGCTGCAGATTGTATTCAATAAAGTAGTGCAGTAAAATTCGCGCAAATACTCGTTTTTTTTGCACGAAATTTGACATGTTTAATACTATGCAAAAAAAGTTGTTTACATTTCGGCGAAATGACATACACTGAATTTCAAGCTTGCTTATAGTACTTCTTTATAGATGCGTTGCCATCTTAAGGCGAAATACACATTTACAACGATTAAAAAATCGTATTCTTTTTTTTTCTTTCACCCTAGCATCCCATACTTATTTTTTCGGGACATAACCCATGTAGGTTTCGCCAATCGAACCGTAACGGCCAATACTTGGACCAATGTTGGCGGGACGATGATCGATTAACCAATTGTACGCCAATGCTCGGCTGAGTATTGACTAGCCAACATTGGTTTGCTGATACGAGGCCAATGTTCGGCCAAATATAGACTCGCTAATCATTGGCTTGTCGATACGAGGCCAATGTTTGGCGAAGTATAGACTGGCCAATCATTGGTTTGCCAATACGAGGCCAATGTTCGGCCAAGTATAGACTTGTTCATTATTGGTTTATCGATATGAGGCCGATGTTTGGCGAAGTATAGACTCGCCAATCATTGATTTGCCGATACGAGGACAATGTACGGCCAAATATAGGCTCTCTAATCATTGGCTTATCGATACGAGGTCGATGTTTGGCGAAGTATAGACTCGCCAATCATGTTTTTGCCGATACGAGGCCAATGTTCGGCCGAGTAACGCATGATCGAACCGCAATTCGTATATTGACGATTCATTGTTTCGCGTTGAAGTCATTGAGAGACGAGATAAATACTTTTTACGAGTCCATTGGACATTATTCTTAACAAATATATTAGGTGTACAAATAAGTTTTAGGACACTTCGATTTTGTATCATAACAGCTATTCTAAATTAATTCAAAGGTCCCGCTCACTTATCATAAATGGCGCTTGATATGTAGTATCGAAACGTAAAGGAGTCATAAACATAACCTATAAATTCTGTAAATTAAACATGCAGACCGATAAGCTATTTATTAGACACTGCATTCGCTATGAATTCCATCAAGGAAAAAGTGTTAGGAAAGCGTGTGAATCGATATGTTCTGTTCTTGGAGACAACATTGTATCTAAAAGTACATGTGAGTATTGGTATAAGCGATTCAAAGAAGGTGATTTCGACGTTAGTGACCGTGAACGCACGGTAAAGGTGGACGATCAGGAACTGCAAGCGTTGCTGGATGAAAACTCTTGTCAGATGGAGAAACAACTTTCGGAACAGCTTGGAGTAACTCAACAAACTGTTTCTTATCGTTTAAAAGCAATGGGTAAGATTCGAAAAGGAACAAAGTGGGTACCACACTTTCTGACTCAAGAAAATAAAAACAGCCGTCTTAACATTTGTGTGAGTCTTTACAACAAGCAACATAGAAAGTCTTTCTTCTGGAAAATTGTGACCGGCGATGAAAAGTGCATTTATTTTGATAATCCGAAACGCAAATATCATTGGGTTGACCCCGACGAGCCGACAACATCCACGCCAAAGCGCAATGTTCATTGTAACAAAGTCATGCTGTGCATATGGTGGGATATGAAAAGCGTACTGTATTATGAACTTCTCAAACCTGGTCAAACAGTTACTACCGATCGCTATTGTCATCAATTGATGCAAGTGAATGAAGAAATTGAGAAGAAACGTCCATTTTCTGGTAAAGGAAAACGTCCAGTAAAACTGCTCCATGACAACGCGCGGCCTCATGTGGGTAAACCGGTCAAGGATACGTTACTAGCGCTTGGATGGGAAGCTGTACCACACCCGGCGTATTCACCAGACTTAGCCCCATCCGATTATCATTTATTCCGGAAAATGCAGAACGATTTGTCTGACGTGCGATTCAAAACATTTGAAGAAGTGGAAAAATGGGTCGCTAAATTTCTCACCTCGCAAGACGAAAGTTTCTTTGCGAAAGGCATCCACGAGTTACCTGAGAGATGGCTGAAGGTCATTCAGTGCGATGAAGATTACTTCGATGAATAACTGTGTTTTACTTCTTTTTTAATAAAGCTTGAATTTTTTGAAAACTGTCCTAAAACTTATTTGTACACCTAATACTACCAAATCAATGCACTCATTGTTGGCCGATTCTCGAACGAACTAATACGCGATATTCTGCCGATTTTTATGAACCATCCTACACTGACAGAAAAATTCTATTAATATTAACTAACGGCGTCTATTTATTTATTTTTTATTTGAATTAACTAGATTTTTCGTGAAATAAAATTTTTCCTATTGCATTCCATTATTGGAATTATTCATTTTAAATATATTTATTTATTCAAATTAAACTTGAACTAATGAACTAATGGTCTGTCTTTATTGCAACACACATATTAACGGGTTGTGGGGGTAGAGAAGGTGGAGAGAGAGGAATTATATATATAGGTCAGGTTTGAAAGTTCTATAACATTCGATAACACTCTCTAATTATCACAATGATATTAACTAATTGGTATAGTTTATGTGATACAAATAATGATGAGAATCCATTTGGTATCTTATGCCATATCTGCGATTCAAATGTTACTAGCACTCGGTAGCATAGGGGCAGCGTGTTTGGCTATGGATAGGGAAGTTCAAGGTTCGAGCCCCGTATGGGTGAAATATTATTTTCTTCGAACTAATCATTTCGAAAGACCAGGTAATGACGAATTACAATACAAAAATAATTAATTTTTGTTTTTGGCAGTGGAGGACCAAGTTTGGTGATTTATATTGGGTCACAATTATCCGCCAAGACTCGGTCGATAATTGGGCCAAGCTCGAGTGCCAATGATGGCAATCTTGAGGGGGCTTATTGTTGGCCGATTCTCGAATAAACTCCTACGCGATGCTCGGCCGATTCTCATAAGTCATTCTAGGGCCAATATTGATGGCGAATATCGGGCCGCTCTTATCATCCAAGGCTCGGTCGATGATCGGGCCAAACTCGACTACCAATGTTGGCAAGCTTGGCGTCGAGCATCGGTCAATCATTGGCCACTACCGATCACCCTACATGGGAGTACTTGCCTCGAGTTTGGGGGACCCCATTCGAATTTTCAATCCTAACTCCGAGTAAAATAGTCGGATAGCTTTTTTTTCATCGATAGCTAATTAGTAGAGAAATATGTCTATGCAATGACCGAATCGTCAAAGTTAAGAACTTCTGAGATATACTTGTTTAAAAAATATTTTCTCTGGAGAAAAGGGATTTTTTTTATTTTACGTGTTTTGTTCGGGTTTCTCAGACCCTAATTGGGCATGCAAGGGTTGAACGATAGAAATATACAGGGTGTCCTATTATGAATGGATAATCCTGCAACTGTCGATAGGTCAGATCATGTCCTACTATATGCTGGTATTTCAGTTTAGTAAAAGTCGCACGGTTTTCGCGATTTTGGGCTTTATGTTATTTTAAAAAAATTATCTGCTTCTGTTTTTTTTGCATGTCATTTCTACGAATGATATGAATTGACAATAACCAAGCAACTTTTCAAAGTAACTGGCACGATATGCGTAGGACTTTTTTACACCGCAAGCTATCAAAGTCAGATGTTCGAATTGGTTTGTATCAAAATTCTGCATAAGATATTTTTTCGTAAAGTTTCCTTGAGGGGTCTTCTCACTTCAGACGCTTAAAAAAGGCTATCTTCATGGATTTTTTTGATAGGTTGTTATTATAGTTATTGATATAAAAGTTGTTACCTTAATAAATACACTTTCGAAATACATTTAAAAAATTTAATTAATTTAAGTCACTATTTATAGACGAAAATGGTAGTTTGAAAAATGTCCTAAAAAAATTGTAGGTCTGCGCCGTTGATGAAATCTCGGAGATGAATCATTTGAAACAAGAAAATCAAACGGTTTTCAGATTCAGTATGTTAATGTCTATAGCGCATATCATACGATTTTTGATATATGCAAAAATAACAAAATGGCGGACATATTTCGAAAAAAATAACAAAACACGTCTTTTTTCAGCGTTTTTGGCAAAAAAATTTTAAATATCAAAATTTAAACAATCCTTGATATGCACTATAGCTATAGTTGTAAATAATATGTGGTTAAAATTTCATAAGGATCGGTTCAATAGTTTCGAAGATTTTATCAACAAGCCGTTGTAAAACGTTGTTTCGAGAAAAACGCGATTAAAGTTTGTTTGGGTTACATAAATACATTTTAAAAAATTTGAATGCATTTCGAAAGTGTATGTATTAAGTGTAACAACTTTTATATAAATATAATATAAACCTACAAAAAAAAATCATGGAGATAGCCTTCTTTTAGCGTCTAAAGTGAGAAGACCTCTTAATATCTAAGGTTAAAAAGAAGACTTTTCTATGTAAAACAAATAACCAAGAGTATTTTTTAACCGAGTCACAAAAGTTATCATTTCTATAAATGTCATGCGGAAAACCAAAAGCGGACGATTTTTATCTCGAAAACCGCGGAACTTTTACTAAACTGAAATTCCGGCATATGGTAGCAAGATTATCCATTCGTAACAGGACACCTGTAGAATATTTTCCCAAAGTTTCAAATTGAAATTCGAAAAACTTCAAACATCACAGCCCGTCAACGCTGTGCCTCGCCGCTCGAATGCGGAGCGGGCGTAAATTTCAAACGCTTTTTTCTTAAAACTGATTTTTCGAAATTGGCGTGCACGATTCCTCAAAAACAATCGAGCCGATTGAGTTGAAACTTGGTAGAAATATTGTTACCTTCTACTTGACGAGAATTGTTTTTAAAAAATTAGAAAAAAAAAAACTACTTTCTAAGGGGGCAGTCCACTTTGGAGCCACGAAAAAGGCTATTTTTGCGATTTTTTTAAAAGGATTTTATAAAATATATGAATATAAAAGATGTTGGGCTTGATAAATAAAGTCTTAAAATACATTTTTTTAAATTTTAATTAATTTTTATTCATTTTTAAGTACAAAAATTATAGTTTAACGTAACGCCTTAAAAATAGGTGGGCTAGGTAGCTCCAGCACAATTCGGCAACGGCTTGTCTGAAACAAGGAGATCAAAGTCCATTAGATTCAGTATGACACCAGCTACAAAATGACCCTTGGATATAAAGTTTTATTAAAAAATAAAAAAAATGATAGACGAAAAACGAAAAAAGTAAATAAAACGCGTTCTTTTCGCAGTTTTTCGAAAAAAATGCGTAAAAATAAAAATTTTAAAACCATCGAGGGTCATCTTGTTGCCAAACATGTTTACAATATGTGGTTCAAATTTCAAGAGAATCAGTTTATTAGTTTCAGAGATACGATGGAGCTAGATTTTGAAAACGTTTATTCGAGAAAAACGCGTTTGAAGTTTATACTGTGAAAAACTCTTACCTAAACTCAATCGGCAATTCCTGCACCGTACAAAATCCCTCCTGATTGCTCATCATCGTCGATTTCTTCAAGTCTTGCCTGCTTTCGATTTTTTTAAATTTTCAAAGGGCACTGACCCCTTAATGCAAATTGTACAGAAATTTTCCAGGAAATTTGGATTTTTTTTTGTTCAATTCTCTCAAATTTGCATTTTCTTCATTTTAATTACTTTCAAAGAGAAACTATACATGTACCAATTCTCTTTTTTTTTGCAAATCATTGTCTACGAGAAGCTAGACTGCACGCCGATTGGCAAGTCCCGCGGCAACCTTGCTCTAACACTGCCACAGCTCCGCCATTTTTATGATAAATCACTTATAAAAAATTCGTTTTGAAAATTTAAATATACTATTAAAGTATACCTACAGATTGATAATATTGTAGAATAATTATTTCTTAGTTTTAAAAAACCCGCAAAATTGCTTAATTTTTTCCCGTCGAAATGTATATGCCACCTTAAACTGCACGCACGCAGTTCTGGTAACGCGATCTGCTTGAAAACAGCGATAACTTATTCAACGTCCTAATACGTGACAGCTGGTATTCAGCAAGTTGAAATTTTCATTGGATTTTGAGTGTACAGTAAATGGGAACAGAGAAAATTCCGGTAAAACTTCTTAGGAGCCATTAAGGGCGCGCAAAACTCCTTGGAAAAATAGAACTCGAAAAGATTGGCGAGACTCGCAACGTTGAACGACAATCTGGTCGGAATGGACATTATTATTAAGCGCCTTGTCGGATACCATACGTTGAAACGAGATCGAGGACCGAAACTTATTTCCTCAGTGCTCTTGTCTGTTTGCCAAGTATGTATATAGCACAGGAGAGCAAACGCCACAGTGGAAATGGATGTCGGGGTCGGCCAGCATCCACACCTCTTGTATTCACGTGTACGCGCATACATTATACGCATTATCTCACACTTCGAAGGAAACTCATTTTTCGCCTCTTTCGTACGATGAAGAGTGAATCACTCATTGCTTGTGAACTCGGGCCACGTACGTGCCTACGTACTGTGTCCACGTTTTATATACGAATAGGTACAGATCATTTTGAAAACCATTGACTTTGTGGGCCGCCTCCATAATCCCCATACTCGGCGTTATACTAACTTCGATTGCCCGAACATCATTTTATAATAAATGTAAGCATATGTAACAGTGTCCAAAATCAACAAGTCGATTGGAAAATCGTAAGGCTCGTCCTGAAAATGATTGACTTTTACCATGTAGAGATGAGTTTTACCATCTAGAGATGATTTTTGTCATCTAGAGATAATTTTTGTCATCTAGAAATGATTTTTGTCATCTAGAAATGATTTTTGTCATCTAGAGATGATTTTTGTCATCTAGAGATGATTTTTGTCATTTAGAGATGACTTATACCATCTAGAGATGATTTTTGTCATCTACAGATCATATTTACCATCTAGAGATTACTTTGACCATTTAAAGATTACTTTTACCATTTAGAGATGACTTTTATCATCTAGAAATGACTTTTGCCATCTAGAGATGATTGTTGTCATCTAGATATCACATTTACCATCTAGAGATGACTTTGACCATTCAAAGATTACTTTTACCATCTTTCTCGAATTAGACGAATGTTGACGATAATTGTCTAGAGGAAATACTCAAAAATTAATTTGTATAGTTATGATACAGTAATTAAATGAGTTAAAAGAAATATATATACGCGATAAAAAATAAATATATATATAACTTTTATGATTTTGTAATGGTGTCATTTTTTATTATCATTCATATTTTATTTTAAAAAACCGTGTCATTTTTTAACGGTCCGGATTAAGAATCTTCGACCGCAATTAGCAAACGTTAATTGCCAACTATTGCTATTGTGAACCAACAATAGGTTCATTCAAGTTTGCACCCAAAGAGCAAATTTTACGTGTACATCAAGTGCGGAAGAATGTCCTCTTCTCATTGAATCTTGAATAACTCACCAAATAGTAAATGTTTGTAACCGCAATACTAATATTTTCACCCACTAACGGTCTATAATTTTTCTACTGATTTGATTGACTCGAAAAAAATTGTTTTGTAGTACGTTCACAATTTGATTACGTGTTTTTTTTAAATTCAAGTTCGAACGTAGGAGATACATTTTTCGTGTAAATCAAGTGCGGAAAAATTTGTTCTTTTCATCGAAACTAGAATGACTGCAACAAAAAATAAATCTTTATCACCCTTACATCAATATCAGCAACCAATAACCGTCCATAATTTGTTCATAATTTAATTGACGTGAAAAATTTGCTTTGTTCGTTCAAACTCGGATAACTCAGCAGCTAACGAACATTTGCCGCAATCGGTTAAAGATTCATAAATCTGCACTTTTGGAAAGTTCTCTTTGATCTCTATATCATTATTTTTTACGGAACTTACAGCAATATGAAGGATGGCGATTTTTTTTTCGATAAAAAGATAATCAGTTTTGAATTGGAGATAAAATAAGAACTAAATAAATACATTTATCAATTTTTCTCCTCATTGTTCGGCAACTTGCGTGCGATTCTAGAAACAATGGAAAAATAGCTCTTCAGGGGGAGATACCGGTGAGGAAAAAATTGCTGATTTTCATGATTTTTTTAAAGGCAATTACGATTTTTTCTTTACCATTTTTGATACTTAGGGTACGTTTTATTACCACTTTTGGCTGTTACATGGTATTTTGTTTCTATTCTTTAAAAATCGCGGAGGTACGGCACGGTCTTATAAACGGGTTGCGGCGGATGTTGTCGACGGCGTGACACATAGCGTCGTCGCGAATAATCTGACAAAAAAACCAACGAACATTTTTCTTTCATTAACACTCATACGCGGTATATGAACCAAGAAAAAGTGAGGAATGTTGAAAATCGAGAAAACGGTACGCTTTTAAACAAAAAGATTGAATTTTCCGAAAAAAATATGGCTACCTTTTGCACTAAATAATACTTTTTTTTTAACTTTCAAAAACATTTAGCGTCATATTTTAGATAATAAGGTTAGAAATATTGACACCAAATTTCATCAGAATCTGGAAATAAAAAAAATCATGTAACAGCCAAAAGCAGCAATAAAACATAAGTCTCAAAATTAGTGAAGAAATCGTTCCTTTAAAAAAAATCCTGAAAATCAGCAAATCTATTCCTGGCCTAAGGGTATCTCCCCCCCTCAACAAGAGCAATTAAACACAATGCCTAGCCAAAGCAGCTTACTCCCAATGTGAAAGAAAAATCAAACACATAACGTCACATCCGAACTGAACAATATTCAGTCACAAAGGAGAAAGATCCGATGCAATGCTCAAAACCGAGCCTCTTTTATGGAAATCCACCGCGCCTGTTCACCTTTTTTTTCAAAGCAAGGCCTCGCGCATAAACTTTTCAACATTGAAATAGAAATTGACTGGTTCGGTGTTGAAAAAACGACGAAGGAAAAAAAGGAATATCAAGATCCACGTCCGGGAGCGCATACGGGAACCAGATATAGCCTCTTTGGCTTTTACGTGGAAGCTGCGTGTTGCACACGAGTGAAAAGGAGCTCTCGGAGATGCAACTCTATCGCCGCGAAGTATATAAGCGCGTATAGTGCATAAGCGCCGCGAACGGATAAGTGATTCGGGTATGCGCGCATATGCGTATGGGGGTCTTTAATATCAGAGAATCTATTTTTAAACGTGACTCGTTGGTATGTGCATGTGCGCGCAACTGTGACGCAATCCTATGGTCTTTCTCCTTAATTCCCTTCCTTCTGTCTCTCTCTCTCTCTCACACACACGCACACATATCCGATTTGGCCTCTCAGTCGAAGGCAAATTCATCCGTTACAAGTTACGGAATCTTTCCTCTCTCTCTCTCTCTCTCTCTCTCTCTCTCTCTCTCTCTCTCTCTCTCTCTCTCTCTCTCTCTCTCTCTCTCCCGCCCCCTCTCTGGTGCTACGTAATGTCAACGTAATAGATACGGAGGAAGAAATCATTCTTACCGATGATTTAAGTCAATGTCCACGTGTGGGACGCGTTGACTTTCTGCTCTCTCCTTCTCTCTTTCTCTCTCTCTCTCTCTCTTGCTCTTCTTCCTTCCACCTCTCTGATTCAACTCAACGTAGGGAGAGAGAGAAGAGACAAATTCTAGAAAGAAATTCATCAATGTACTCAATGATGATCATGGTGATGATGAAAAAAAAAATGATGAAGCAGGCATTTGGAGACTTCTGCACCTCCGTAAATGGGAATATCGACGAGCCAATTCCTTGACTAGCAACCGAGCGCCCAGATGACACATACACACGTGTTTTTCCTGTCCCAAAAGACCACTCGTTTCTTTATCGTCTCCTTCCTCTCATTCGCTCTCTTTTTTTTTTCTCGCGCTTGTATCGCGTATTGCACAGATGCTCGATATCTGCTTTGTTAGTCATTAGTACGAAGTCTGCAGCCACTCGAGATGAGGATGTATAGGCTACGAGCTGCATTTTTCTCGGACGCGCATCCTACGGACGCAATTCAAGACCTCACTCCACTTTCGTGCGCTTTGTTATTAATCATACCGATCGCCGATCGCGAGAGAGGGATCAGGGGAGGGGTATAAGAGAAACAAAGAATAATCGTTTCTCACTAACTGTCGGTTCGTATCGCGGGATCTCGCAGTTGAGTAAATAAAATAAATCCGTTCAATGGCGCCGATTCACGAGATCGTGAATCAAAGCCTTTGAAGGCGGTATACTTATCGTCGGTGAACGATGAGGATGCAGATGAGGGTTTTCTCATTTTCAATCCTTTGTATCGTCAAGGCGAATCATTAATGCTCGCTGGACACGAATTCTTACGACTCCGTGGCAATTAACTTTTACGAGGACAAAAGCTTCGCCAGGGTGTGCTGAGACATGCACTACAGCGATCGTCCACCCACGAGCACTGTCTGATGCACGCGCCCAGCTGCAGAATCCATTTGGAAGCTGCAGTTGAGGAAGAGGGGAACGAAACTAGACTTGTCCACACTACGTAAATTTTGTTCGTACGTCAAAACTAACTTTGCGCGTGAAAAGGCAGTTTTGAACAAATTTTGAGGTGCTTAGAGCACCTCAAAAGAGAACCCAAACAAACGAAGCTGTCAACAGGCGCGATCATTTTCGTGGTGTCAGGCATCTGCTAAAATTATACGAATGGACAACATAATGGACAATAATTGCATCCAATTGCACAACACAGATGCATTCTTCACAATTTCTTCACGACAATTCGATTATTTAGGGTAAATTCAACAATAGTCGTAGAAACACGAGCATAACCAAAGCGAATGTCACTAAACGTCGTGTTCTGTTTACGTTATAATACAATGTAACCTCTAGCGGGAGAAAGTGGCAGTTGGGTTCCCTATATGCATCCACATCTCTATAGGAATTTGTCAGGGACACCGCACATAGGGAGTCCTCATTGGGATCCAATTGGATTCTGCAATGTTCTCCGATGAACGACGTTTCAGAATTCTTACCACGTTCGAATCGAAAACATGCGAGAAACTAGAACAAAAAACTCGGCGTGTTGAATCATAACCTGCAAGCTTCATGAGCGTGTACTTGTGTGGTGATATTATGTCAAAGTGCAATAAAACAAATAAACGATAATTTGAGTGGATTTTTAGTATTGTGATTCAAATCGATTTTGACGATATACTTTTTCAACCGATCTATACTTTTTTTAAGATCCACTCATTTTGTATATCTAGATATTTTGATTAGACAATTCAACGTACAGAATACAATGGGATCCATAAAAAATCTATAGGATTCTGTTCGATAACGTGGGAATCCTTTAGTATTCAAATTGGATTCGTACAATGGATTCCAACGGGGATTTAAATCGATTTTCAAGATATACCTTTTCAAGCGATTTTTACTTTTTTAATATGAGATTCATTATTTTTTTTTAAGATCCACTCATTTTGTATATCTATATATTCCGTTTAGATCATTCAACGTACAGAATGCGATGGGATCCATAAAAAATCGTATTTAATTCTGTTCGATAACGCGGGAATCCGTTAGGATTTAAATTGGATTCGTACATTGGATTCCAATGGGGATTCAAATCGATTTTCAAGATACATTTTTTCAAGCGATTTATACTTTTTTACTATGAGATTCATACTTTTTTTTAAGATCCACTCATTTTGTATATCTTTATATGAGGGTTGGGCAACATTCATTCCGAAAATGAATAAAGAATCCCACTGGATTCAGTATTCATTCCGAAAATGAATAATGAATCGAAACTCAATTCAGTATTCGTTCCGAAAATGAATAATGAATCCTACTGGATTCAGTATTCATTTCAACATAAGTAATGAGTCCAACTCGAGTCATTATTCATTCCGTATTCGGATATCATCAAATTGAATAATCTGATGATATCCTACTGGATTCAGTATTCATGTCAAAATGAATAATGAATCCTACTGAATTCAGTATTCATTTCAAAATGAATGATGAATCCTACTGGATTCAGTATTCATTTCAACATAAGTAATGAATCGAACTCGAGTCAGTATTCATTCCGTATTCGGATATCATCAAATTGAATAATCTGGAAAAATGGACAATGGAAATGGGACAAATATAATGTCTCATTTCTAGCCCCCATTTCTTCAGTTACTAGATACTAAGAGCGCGATTTCCCTTCGATAAATATAATGTAATAGGACGATAATGTTTCAATAGAATAAACATGTTTTCTGTCATTTTTTTTCAGATTATTCAATTTGATGATATCCGAACACGCAATGAATACTGAATCGAATTAGCATCATTACTTATGTTGAAATGAATACTGTATTCAGTTGGATTCAGGATTCATTTTGGAATGAATACTGAATCCAACCGGATTCGTTATTCATTTTGAATTTAATATTGAATCCAGTAGGATTCATTATTCATTTTCGGAACGAATACTGAATTGAACTGGATTTATTATTTATTCTCAGAACGAATACTGAATCGAGGTGAATTCATTATCGAAAAAAAATGAATGTCCATTTGACATGTATTCGGTACTATTTTTCTACTCGAATACTTTTAGTATTGCCCATCTCTGCTATATATTTCGTTTAGATAATTCAACAACAGAATGCGATGGGATCTATCAAGAATCGTATTTAATTCTGTTCGATAACGTGGGAATCCGTCAGGATTTAAATTGGATTCGCACATGGGATTCCTCGTCGGAATCCAATGTAAGAGCGTGGATTTTAATCGGGATTCCTCGTTGGAATCCAATGTAAGTGCGTGGATTCTGATCGGGATTCCTCATTGGAATCCAACGAAAATCCAACTGATTGGATTCCAATCAGTAGGTAGGGACAAGTATGGGAATCCAATTGGATCCCTACGACAATTTCTGCACGGGGACGTCTCGACCGGACAAAGAAACGACTCCGTTGGATCGTTTCATACGAACGTCATTGGATCCGGACTATTGTTCGAATCCAGTGTTTTTAATGTCAACGATGATTGCGAAGTCAATAATGCTAAATAGTGTACACGAAGGAAGGATCTAGCTCGAAGATGAAAAACGGTATGATTCATGGCCTCAAGTCGATCTCAAGGCTGGTCAAAGATCGACGACTCACCGCGATCGTTAATGTCTATAGAAATAATTGCAAATTCATGCTTATCGTTCGGGATTGAGAATGATCGAGTTTCGCTACTCTCGAGGTGTCTCGAGCCACACGACAAATATATTATTTTGGAGTCTCGAGTGCGCGGCAAAAATCCTCGGGAGTTCGAGCACCATGAGGGGATCTCTCGTTCACCTCGAACGCAAATCCTCGAGGCGCACTTTTACGGTACAGACGAGCAGTAACGCGAGCGGTACACAGGCCTCTCTTGTCGTGAAGTGCGATATTACCGCGAGTCATCGGCGGCTTGCTAGACGGTGACCGTGACTGAGTTTTATACCAGCACTCCGTACGTCACTTTTTTTTCTCTCTTACCATCTTTTTTTAGTCACGCTTTGCAAATTTGGGTAATGAGGCGTTTCGCGCTTCGTTCGATCGGGGAATTATCGGAAAATTCGTTCATCGTTTCTTCCGAACCCATACAAATCGACAAATACATTTCTTCGATGATTATTCGAGCTTTCCCGCCAAATCTTTATACATTTAAAGGGGGAAAAATAAAGCAATTTTTAGTGATTTTTTAAACTAAGAAATAATATTCTATATTTATCAAACTGGAGGTATACTTTAATGGTATATTTAAGTATACAAAACATTTTTTTTAAATTCATATGTCATCAAAATGGCGGTGCTGTGGCAGAATGTTACAGCAAGGTAGACTCTAATTTGCAAAAAAATTCAATTTTTTTTTAGTTATGACAGGTATAGTTTCTATTAGACAGTAATTAAAATGAAGAAAATGCAAATTTAAGGGGTTTTCTCACTTAAGACGCTAAAAAAGGCTATTTTCATGATTTTTTTGTAGGTTTATATTACAGATACCGAAATAAAAGTTGTTACACTTAATAAATATACTTTTTAAATACATTTTTAAAAAATTTCATATATTTATGTAACCCAAACAAACTTTAAACGCGTTTTTCTCGAAACGACGTTTTTCGACGACTTGTTCGACTTGTGAACCGATCACATATTCTTTACAACTATACCTATAGCGCATATCGAGGATTTTTTTAAATTTTGGTATTTACTATTTTTTATAAAAAAACGGTGAAAACTTTTTTTTGTTATTTTTTTCGAATAATGTCTGCCATTATGTTATTCTTGCATATACAAAAAATCGTATGATATGCGCTATAGCCATTAACATACTGAATCTGAAACCGTTTGATTTGTTTGTTTCGGATGATCCATCTCCGAGATTTCATCAACAGCGAAGACCTAGAATTTTTCAGAACATTTTTTTAACCACCATTTTCGTCTATAAATAGTGACTTAGATAAATAATTTTTTTTAAATGTATTTCGAAAGTGTATTTATTTAGTGTAACAACTTTTGTATCAATATCTATAATATAAACCTATCAAAAAAATACATGAAAATAGTAGCTATTTAGCGTCTAAACGGAGAAGACCTCTTAATTGATTTATCATCAAAATGGCGGAGCTGTGGCAGAGTGTTACAGCAAGGTTCACAGGTAGACTCTGACTTGCAAAAAATTCTAAAAAAAAAATTCAGTTAGAAGAGGTATGGTTTCTATTTGACAGTAATTAAGGGAGACTTTGTCCTTGGAGTGCCATATTTCAGGTGTTTACATTTTATTTTTTTTAAAGGAAACGGGTACAGCTTTCTGAGTGCGGTTTTTTTCTTTCTTTTATTCATGATATACAGAACGTTAAAAAATTTTTTTTTTTTAAACCAAAATGGCGGCTGTTGCAGCTCGGCGAAAACAGGTCCTCAAATCGCGGTAGATAAACGGCTGACATCACTGCCCCCTCTTTGTTGATCCGAAACACAAATTCAAAGCATATTATCAATCTGTGACCCTTGGTCATGGAATGACGGATGGATTTTTCGTTTAGTGCAAATTTCGGAAAATGGCGGCAATTTAAAAAAAATCGAATTTTCGCGTTTTTTTTTCGCATAAAAAGATAAATAATAAATTCAAAAATGCATCTATCGAAAAAACGATCCGTCATTCCGTGAAGACATATTTTCTGAGTATGCTCTCCAAATTTCAGGTCGATATGTTAATTACAGCGGTCAGGAGAATGTCGGCCATTTTTAAAAACGTGTTTTCGAGAAAAACGCGTTTAAAGTTTTGTAATGTGTTTACACAAATGTGTTTATAATTACCGCTAATCGGCAATGCCTGGTCCATAGAGGCATCCCTCCTCTTCTTCTAGCTGCTCATGTTGAGCCGCTAACATCTCCCGCTAAATTTCAACGACAAAGCCTCCCTTAAAACGAAGAAAATGCAAATTTAAAAGAACGGCACCCATTTACAAAGAAAAATTCACAGTTTCTACACATTTCACACAAAATTTCTGTAAAATTTGGATTAAAAAGTAGCAATATTATGAATATTTCTACCAAGTTGAGCAATTCTACATGCCAAGTTCGGAAAGGTATTTTTGAAAAAAACCGGGTTCGAAGTTTAAGCCCGCTCCGAATTCGAGCGTTGACGGGCTGTGACGTTTGAAGTTTTTCGAATTTCGCTTTGAAACTTTGCGAAAATATTCTACATATATAGTTCTATTGTTAAAAGAAACAGAAAAGAAATCGTTTTTTTTTGTTGTAAATGTATATCCCGCCTTAACCATTTTCCTATTTTTCGCTGCCATTTTTTGCTTTTCGTTTCTAATTCGCCAATGACTTGCAGATCGAGCGAGAGTTAGCGCAAATGCAGTCAACATGGACTCCAACGTTGGTCTTGACTACATTGTGGATAACCCAGATTATTGCAACAAACTCGCTTCAGGTATTTAACATTTAACATATTTTTTGGAAAATCGTCGCTTCGTTGTGCTTTCGATGTTTCGCTGAATAATGCATTTTCCAAAAGACAATCGGCCGTCTGTCAAATCCACTAAAAAAAACGTGGGAAAAAATGTTTGTCGTTGGAAAAAATATTCATATCGTATAATCTACCACTGACTCGAAAATGAACAAATAACACTCCGATCTTAGTGTCGCGTGTCAAGGGCCTAAAGGAATTCAACTCGATCTTCGGATCTGTGCTATCGAGACGAGTCGTGCAATCAAAAGAATGTATATTTTCTTTTTTTTTCTTCATAATTCCAATGTCTTTGTATTTTGAAAATGACCACGCCGAGGCATGGAGTTTGGAAATACGAATATTGAAAAATCCGTCATCAAACGTTAAATTTATGTGAAAAAAAAGAACGACTTTGGATCACGTGAAAACTAAATACAGCTTACAAATTGAGCGGTAGTTCGAAATAAAAGTTGTGGGATAGAGTGCGTCACCAATTTATGTCCACATCACGACGAATTAACGTATAAATGGATGGTGCCCGTTAGGTTTCTTTTTCGTTGGCACTTTTCGTTCACTTTCCGGGCTCGTACTCGCTTGCAGTCTAGCCAGTTTCGTTATAAACGTGAAAAAACATTTCCCGCATAGCTTTGGACACGGCCTGCACATCCGTAAAGAAACAAGTGGTCGATCTATTATCGGCACTCTGTGTCTACAGCCAGGATGGTCGTCAGCGCGCCATCGATACTCTTCACATTTATCAGGTACTGAAAAATTGAGTAAAAAATGGAAATGGCACCCGAAAATAATATTCAAAATAATGGCGACCGCAATACGAAATTAAAATCCCAAGAAGGTAAAAATCGCCATGCATTGAAAAATTGATATACGCATTCCAAATAGTGAAAAAAATAAATAATGGTGCAGAAAATAACGAAATAAAGATCGCCAACAAATAGCGGCGAGGAAAAGCTTCATAACGATTAAGGGGCTATACCAGTGTGAACGCTGAAAATTTGGGTGATTTTCGGGAATTTTTTGGAAGAAAAGTACTCAATCAAATGTTTCGGAAAATTAAGAATATATTTGGCTATATTTGACTTATATAACGTAATTTTTTCATAGAAAAAGATTGATATCCAAGCGACTTATGCGCTGCCTTCGGAGGCGCCAAAAAAAAGTTCCTCCACTGCTGACATGATTCCGGCCGATTGAGTAGCTGAAACCGAAAAAAGAAAAAATGTCGTTAAACTGGAAGGTATTTCCTGTACAATGACGTAGGATTTTCGAAAAATATCAAAATCTAACAAAATGGCGTAGTTATGAAAAAAAGTCTGTTTTCTTGCCTATAAAATGGTCGTTTTTTTCAATGCCAAATCGTCAATTTTCATCCTATCAAAAATATCCTACGTCATTGTAGAGTCAATATATTCAAGAGTACTCAGTTCAAATTTAAAGTTAATCGGATAATTGCTCTTTCAGTTACAATGTCAGCAAATTTGAAAAATCTCATTTCATATTCTTCAAAGTATAAAAATCTTAAAAGTATAAACTGTCGAAAGGCAAGAAAAATTAAAAAAAATGGAGGAATAAGTAAGATGATTGAAAAATCTTTTGGATATGTACTTGCATGTACAGAAACAACGGAACGCTGTACTTGATTTTAGGCACCCGGTTGATCGGAAACGAAAAAAACGAGTTTTTTTTTCTTAAAATGGACAATATTGGCTAAGACTTGACCGAGCTTTTTTTAGTTATCGTACTTCAATGATAAAAAAACCATTTTTGAACTTTTTCCTCGATTTTTCGTGGAAACATGAGATTGTTATTGCTAATAACTAATGACAAAAAATGTTGAGATGAAAAACGTCGGTCAAGACTAAGCTACTATCCCACTGAATAAGTGTACCAAATTTCAAGTCAATCCGTTTATTGGACGTCGAGAAATCGTGTACACCGTTTTGAAAAACATAGTTTCGAGAAAAACGAGTTTAACTAGCCTAACCCCTTATGCACTAAAAAAGACCCATTCGCAATAAAGAAAATAAGAAAATGGAAAAAATAAAATAAGAAAGTAGGCGTAAATTCCTCCATTGAGGATTGTAACAATAAAATCGGAGAGGCAAAAGTACGATAAAAATGTATATCTTTCTCAAACATGCATGTAATACAGGGTACCGAATAAATCGACACTATATTTCGCAGGAACGAAAGGGCGAACGTTATCGTTTGAGAGCAATTGTCGATGAGCTGCAGAAAGAAACCGCCGAGGATTACCAGACTGCCCTACTGGCGTTCATCAACTGTCTCGTTATCTCGACCCCGGTTCTCAAAGATCGCGTCAGACTTCGGAACGAGTTCATTGGTGAGTTTTCCATTTTTCAATCGCGAAAATATCGCTGCGTTCTTCTTTTCGTCCATTTCGAGAGAAAATCGAAAAATCTTGAAGCAATGCGTTACACTGTAATACAAATTTCGATAGTCAGTTGGACAATATTTTTGGATTGCTAGATAGACAAAAACAATTAATAAAAATAAGCAGAAACGCTAGTCTTTATTTTGGAATGAACTTTCCCAAATAATTTTCATACTCTATCCCAAAAAAGTCCGATTTATTTCTAATAAAAATTGGGATTGCGGTAGACGGTAATTCAAATTTGGATAACCGGGCTGGATAATATTTTGGGATTGCCGGATAGACAATAAAATTAATAAAAATAAGCAGAAACGATAGTTTTTTAAATTTTGGAATGAACTTTACAAATAATTTAATACTCTATCCCAAAAAAGTCCGATTTATTTCTAATAAAAATTGCGATTGCGGTAGACGGTAATTCAAATTTGGATAATCGGGCTGGATAATATTTTTGGATTGCTGGATAGACAAAAAAAAATTAATAAAAATAAGCAGAAACGCTAGTTTTTTTATTTTGGAATGAATTTTCTAAATAATTTTATACTCTATCCCAAAAAAGTCCGATTTATTTGTAATAAAAATTGCGATTGCGGTAGACGGTAATTCAAATTTGGATAATCGGGCTGGATAATATTTTTGGATTGCCGGATAGAAAAAAAAATTAATAAAAATAAGCAGAAACGCTAGTTTTTATTTTGCAATAAACTTTCCAAATAATTTAGTACCCTATCCCACAAAAGTCCGATTTATTTGTAATAAAAATTGCGATTGCGGTAGACGTTAATTTAAATTTGGCTAATCGGGCTGGATAATATTTTTGGATTGCCGGATAGACAAAAAAATTAATAAAAATAAGCAGAAACGCTAGTTTTTTAAATATTGGAATGAACCTTACAAATAATTTAATACTCTATCCCAAAAAAGTCCGATTTGTTTGTAATAAAAATTGCGATTGCGGTAGACGGTAATTCAAATTTGGATAATCGGGCTGGATAATATTTTTGGATTGCCGGATAGACAAAAAAATTAATAAAAATAAGCAGAAACGCTAGTTTTTTAAATTTTGGAATGAACTTTACAAATAATTTAATACTCTATCCCAAAAAAGTCCGATTTATTTCTAATAAAAATTGCGATTGCGGTAGACGGTAATTCAAATTTGGATAATCGGGCTGGATAATATTTTTGGATTGCCGGATAGACAAAAAAATTAATAAAAATAAGCAGAAACGTTAGTTTTTATTTTGCAATAAACTTTCCAAATAATTCAGTACCCTATCCCACAAAAGTCCGATTTATTTGTAATAAAAATTGCGATTGCGGTAGGCGGTAATTCAAATTTGGATAGTCGGGCTGGATCACATTTTTTGTTTGGGTTTGTAGACAAAAAATAAATAAAAATAAGCGAAAGCGCTATTTTTCATTTTGGCATGAATTCTCCGAATAATTAATACTCCAGTTATTAATTCATTTTCTAGTCCAGGAATAATTAATACTCCAGTACCAATTATTGATAATAATTAGTACTGGAGTATTAATTATTTGGAGTATTAATTATTATTAATAATTGGTACTGGAGTATTTATTATTTGGAGTAATTATCCCTGGACTGGAGTATTAATTATTGCTCTGTCCCAAAAAACTCCGATTTATTTCTGATAAAAATTGCGATTGCGGTATACTGTAATTCAAATTTGGATAATCGGGCTAGATAATATTTTTGGATTGCTGGATCGACAAAAAAATTAATAAGACTATGCAAAAGCGCTATTTTTTATTTTGTCATGACTCCTCCAAATAATTCGATACTGTGTCGCAAAAAAATCCGATTTATTTCTACTAAAAAACTTCGAGATAAAATGTCAACAAATTTTCATCATCCAAGTGTCACCGAGTTTTCCTTGTCGCACCTCCCCTCAATATCGACAACCATGCTTTCGAAACTTCGAATAATGATTTTTTTCTTTCCTAGGACTGAAACTGCTACCGATACTGAACGAACTCCGGTGAGCACCAAAAAAACCATTGATTCTCTAACACTTCTAGCGCCAATTGCAGCAACAATAGAAACAATAACAACGATTATGACAATGCCAATAACGAATTGCGTCGTGTCGCAAAGAATAGCGAAAATGAGGGAATGCTTCGTCATCCACCCACCCAAAGGCCTCATCAAGCACCAACAGATTTAACGAAAGCTTGAATAATTCAAGCGAAGGTGCGGAAGACTCGTAACAAAGACGCGAAATACTCGTTTAAATTACACCCTCGTGACGAGAGATTCAAAGCCACGCCTCATCGTGCCAAAAAAAAAAACAAGTATTCCAATCCCCAAAAAAACAACAACCTGCTTGAAATATTTATTATTTCAAATAAGCTAAAGTAAAACTTCCAACAGAGGGGAATCCCCGGTAACAAGCGCCACCCCTGACTCATTCGATTTTGTTTTCTTCTTTTATTTTTCGTATTCCCGCTGTTTCCACTCATCGGCATTGGAAATGAGGGAAAGTGCGAGAGGAGCGAGATATTTTTCACTGGAGCATCGAACTTCCGGCTGTGTTGAGGCGCCAAAAAAAGTTTCCGAGCGTCTCGTACGCGGGCTGGGGCAAAAGTTGCCCACATAGCAGCGGCAACGGTCGAGAAATAGAACGAAATATAGTGTCGTCGTCTTATGGGACCGGGGCTCTGCTTCGATCTGTCTCTCCTTCGCTTTCTGCCTTCAGCTTCGCCGAGAAATTTGGATGGAGAGAAACGAGAGAGTGTGAGAGAGAGAGGGAGATACCTCGAGAGGATATTTAGGAAGGGATGACGAAGAGACGTAGAAAGGGAGAAAAATGAGAGTGAGAGCGAAGAAATAGCGAGGGAGAAGGACAGAGAAAACAGGAGAGAGAGAACGGTGTAAAAGACCGATTTAACTTGGGAGCTAGAGCTTTCTCTGGCAAGCTCGATATGCACCTGCAAAGCTCCTCCTCTGGTTGCTGGAACGACAAAATATATTAAGGGGTCTTTTCACTTTAGACGCTAAAAAAAGGATATTTTCATGATTTTTTTCGATAGGTTTATATTATAGATATTGATATTAAAGTTGTTACACTTCTTAAGGAGTAAGGCCACTGTAACGGCCCAAAAAAAAGGTTTTTTCACTAATTTTTTGCTCCCGAAATTGAAGGTATTTGAAAAAAAACTTTTAATGGTGTTATCGGGCATACATTAAACTTTATTATAAAATTTTTTTACAGTAAAAAAAAAACAAAATGGCGGTTCCACAGCTATCTTCCTGGGACATGTTTTGCTTCCAGGGCTCCGCGGCACGCAGCACCACTGGTGCACTTTTGAATCTAGAACAAAAAAAAAAAACCATTAATCTAGAGGGCTATAGCTAGAGAATGTCGATCGGATTTTAAAAAGTATCAATTTTTGTGGATTTGGCGTGCGTTTGAAAAAAAAAATTGATTTTTGACGAAAAAAACGGCAAGTTTTTTGTTAACAAAAAATCAATAAATAAAGTTCTTGAAAATTCCGATCGACATTCTCAAGATAATGTAAATGTTCACATCTGGTTAAAATTTCACGTAAAAAAAATGAAAATTGTTCGAGTTATGCTGCGTGCCATTTTGAAAAACCATGTTTCGAGAAAAACGCGTTTAAAGTTTTGCGAATAGTTTTTTATTGGAAAAAATTAAAAAAAGAAGTTAAAAGGATTTAAACTATTTTTAAACTAGAGGGTTTAAACTATTTTTTAAGCCAATAAAAAAAAATCGATTTTTCAAAAAATTTACAGTGGCCTTACTCCTTAAATACACTTTCGAAATACATTTTTTTAAATTTTTAATGTATTTATGCAACCCAAGCGAACTTTAAACGCGTTTTTCTCGAAACAAAGTTTTTCGTCGGCTTGTTGATAAAATCTTCGAAACTACTGAACATCAAGGTTTTTTTTAAATTTTGATGTTTACTTTTTTTGCCAAAAACGGTGAAAAAAACACGTTTTTTTTTTTTCGAAAAATGTCTGCCATTTTGTTATTTTTACATTAACATATTGAATCTAAAACCGTTTGATTTTTGTTTCGGAAGATCCATCTCCGAAATTTCGTCAACAGCGCAGACCTACATTTTTTCTAGGAATTTTTTTTTAACTAGCATTTTCGTCTATAAACAGTGACTTGAATAAATATTTATTTTTTGAATGCATTTCGAAAGTGCATTTATTAAGTGTAACAATTTTTATATCAATATCTATAATATAAACCTATCAAAAAATAATGAAAATAGTATTTTTTGGCGTCTAAAGTGAGAAGACCCCTTAAGGAAAGACACCACTGCAACGGGCCAAAAAGGTCGTTTTTTCCGATTTTTTTCGGTCTACTTGATTATTCATTTGAGATTTAGAAAAATGGTTTGTTATTAAGCATACAGTGAACTTATTTCGGGTAAAGTTTCATTAACAAAAAAAAATTAACAACGTTATTCAGGTATAATAGAGTCTGTATAAAAAATGTTGTTTAACTGCCGGATTGATAACTTGACAATGGTTGGTCTGAAAAGTAAATAAAAAAAGGTTTATTATCTGCATAGCTCTCGGTATCCGCAGCCGTTTTTCGTAAGAAAAATAATGCGCAAAATGCATAATTTCTTTTTAAAAAGTTTTTCGTAAGAAAAAATCTGCACGAAATGCATAATTTAAAAAAAGTGGATTTTCGGCGAAATTTTTACTGATTTTCGGGGGCTCAAAAATGCTAGATTTAAAAAAACAGATACGTACAATAGCTACTGCAATTACGGAAATTTTCGTTTTTTTTTAATCATTTTGAAAATCGGACAATTACAGCTAGAGTTACGATTCTGGCCAGATCGAGAAAAGTAGTTGAGAGAAAAACGCGATTGAAAGTTTTAGTATACGTAAATCGTTGTGCTACCTGCTCACAGTAAATCGTCTGGGACTTGGTCAATTTTCAATATTTTAACTCGAATCTTATTTTCATATGTTCTTACAAAGCAAAAAAATCGATTTTCGACCCGTCACAGTGTTGTCTCGCTTTAATTTGTGCGTTTTTTTTTTCTTCATAATACATTGAGATTAGAGAGTACTTTATAGTACACTGAGATTCAATTTTACTTGGTTTCCTGAATTCCTCCTTTTTCCAAATTAATATTAATTTTTGTATGCTCTCGATAAAGATAAGCAAGATTTAATTGACAAATATTGAGGCTATGATATTTACCTACTTGGCATTTTTTTTCCAACTCGCGCAAACGTATGTTTCGTAACGCAATTGTAAATTACGAAAGCACGAAGTTTCGATGAAATATTTGTCAACATTTATCATTCGTTTGACCAATCCCACGTGGCCACTAAATCGTCTGTAACTTGATCAATTTTCAAAATTTCAACTCGAACATTTTTTCACACATTCACGACTATGTATACTTTGAGACAAACAAAAAAAACGATTTTTTTACCCATCACAGTGGTGTTCCTCAAACACAAGATATCCACCCTGCAAGCAGTTTTGGGCCCAACTCAGCTTTACTCATATTTCGACGCTACATTTTTTTCCCTGACACTAAAAGACCACGCTGATTTTTCTCGTGCATTTTTAGCTGCACCTGTGTCCGTGCACATTTGTCTCCACTCATTGGTATTCAGTGCTGGTGCAGTTGGTTAGAGGCAAACAATAGGACGTCCCTCTTCGTCCCTCTCACACTCACGTCCACCCTCGGAAGTCCCTACCGTTATTCCGTCCCCCACGGTTTTCTACATCACCTTCGGATGGCTGTTGAAATATTTCATGACGATTCGGAAGATTTTTTTTCCAAAATCAACAACTGGTGGAGTAAGACAAGGGCTGTTCGGAAAGTTACTAGATCTGCTGATAGCCACCATAGATACAACGGGTCGAATATATATATATATATATATACTAAGGTGGCACAAATTTAAGCCCTATTTTTTTCCGTTTTATAATACAATAAAAAATCGATTTTTAAATGAAAATTTGAATTTTTGGGAAGCTTGAGCGACCCCTAAATATTTTTGACATTTTTTTTCTTTACAGAAGAAGAAGATTGAACTCACCATTCAATCTTCTGTAAAGAAAAAAAATGTCAAAAATATATAGATGTCGCTCAAGCCTCCCAAAAATTCAAATTGTCATTAAAAAATCGATTTTTTTTGTCGCCCACTTCTTAGCCATGGATTTTACGCTTTATGATTTTTAAATTAACATCGCGAAAGCTCTAGCCGGCCAATGAATATTTAGTGGTCACATAAGAGCTTCGAAATGTCCAAATTACGCCATTTTTTTTACTCTTCTCACTCATAAATTCGACGCTTTGTAAAATTTTCAAAACAATTAATCGATTTTCTTCAGAAACAGATTTTTCAACTTCACCCCACACTGCTAACCCAAGAATTATAATCTTTGTTCTCGTAAAATAATGATTAAAAACTTTTGTCCGTAAACAAAATTATAAGTCCCCCGTTTTATCGGGTTAGAAGTGCGAAGTAAATTTGAAAAATCCGTTTCTGCAGAAAAAAAAGGTTCAATTGTTTTGAAAGCTTCACAAAGTTTTAAATTTATGAGTGAGAAGAAAAAAAGTATTCGCGACAATTGGAAATTTCGAAGCTCTTGAGCGACTACTTAAAAACTCATTGGCCGGCTAGAGCTTTCGCGAGCTTCATTTAAAAATTACAAAGCGTAAAATTAATAGGTGAGAAGCGGACGAAAAAAAAACAAATCGATTTTTTGAATGAAAAGTTGAATTTTTGGGAGGCTTGAGCGACCTCTAAATATTTTTTGACCGCTCGCAGCTTCCGCGACAATTTTTTTTTCTTCTTTAAAGTAGATAATTGGATGTTGAGAAGAAGGAAAAAATAGAGCTCAAATTTGTGCCACGCTAATATATGTGCATATCAATAATTATAATATAATTAATATAATTACATTAATATATATATATATATTTAATTATATATATATATATATATATATATATATATATATATATATATATATATATATATATATATATATATATATATATATATATATATAATTAAATATTAACTAAAGATTCGATATTTAATATTTTTGTAGCCCCCTAATATAAGTAATAATATATAATATTATATTATATATATATAGCAGAAGCAACAGTGCGAGAGTAAAAGTGGAGTGAACTCTGCACACAGCCCCATCGCTGCTTCTCCGCTCTTCTTTCTTCCTCTTCGTTTCTTGATTTATCTTGCGCCCATACGGACCTCCAACAACTCTAGCCTCGCCGCGTTTCCGAACTCTCTGACTTTCTTCAGTCAGTGAGTGTCTCCCTTGTCTCGCTATAGAACGCTTCACCAACACTCCAGCGTGAAGTTCCACGTGCCCCGTCGACGCCGGTTTATTCCTTCTTCGCGTGATCACAACGAGAAGTTCTTCGTGACTGAATGACGAAAATATCATTTCGTTTTTCCTCGTCGTCAGGGAGCTTCCGGCTAAGGTGCCTCGATGTTAATTGCGATACGATTCAAGGCGGTGCGATATTCCGAAAGGTGTGATTTTTCGTGGCGAGTTGATCGGTGAGTTGTGATTTTTGCGGAAGAGATCGGTGATCGATGAGGAAGCATTCCGGCTGTGATATCCTCGTAAGGGTCGTTCGCGTGATGCTTTCTCGGTGTCATTCGTGTCCAGAGGGTTGCTGTTCGTCGAATCCAAGTTTTTTTGGGCACGTTGGCAACGTTCGCGATTTAATTCGGGCGTAAAAGTCCGCGCTGTGAGTGGCCGAATTTTCGGTGGAGACGTTTTTTATCGAGTCGACAACGCATGACGCATCGTGTGATTGGTATTGCACGCGTATGATGTAAAGTTAACGGGTTGCCTTTGGTGAAGCGTAAAACGCGGTTGGGATCTACGACCGATACGACCGGAAGTTCTCGCTCCATTCACAATGGCCCTCGTTGTAGTGACAGTTGGCTCCCGTTGCGATCGCCCGTCGAATACCGACAATGGGATCGCGGAATAAAAAGCTGGGGAATATTCGTTCGAATCGTCGAGTTTCGAGAGAAAAAATTATTTTTTAAAAATATGTAAAGCGATACAGAGATACGCGATGACAAAGTCGTGCAATCGGGTGGGATTCAACGAAATCGCGACTTCCGGCCTGACATTTGTCGGCGCTCAATACGCTGATTATATTTGCAGAAAGAAAAAAAATCAATTGCCGGATTTGGGAGTTCAATTGGATGTTTTTGACGATCAACGAGAGGCAGACGAGGAATTAACGAATCACGGGCCACCCGGTATCGATTTGTCGTCGCACGTTGATATATTTTACGCGATACTCGGACAAATTGCCGACACACCACAGGAAATACCATTCCTCAGTATACTCCAGCATCTTTTGCGGCTCGAGCCGAAAGAAGCCGCGAGCGATCTGGCTTGGGACACCGCCGAAACGCTCGTTCACAGGGCTACCCTGCTGGAGAGCCGAGAGGATGCTACGAAACTCCTGAGATCTCCTAGTCTACAGGTATGACGTTCACTCCTCGTTAGTGGATAATATCATTTATATCTATATTATATATAAATATAAATGATCTTGAAATATATATATTTATATATATATATGAGGTATTCCACGTGAATCCGGTGGACCCGTTCCCTCACCCCCACCAATTCGATTTATTTTTTTTATCTGATTCCATTGACTCTAAAAGACACCCTGATTTTTTTTTCTATTTTTCTAAACAACCCTTGGTATAAGAAAAAAATTCTCCGATAAAAACGCCCCGATTTAAAAGCTTGAAAAAATTCCCCAAAATGCGTGATTATATGTAAAAATGTTCAAGCTATCACCCGCAGTGGAAGTATGATTTTTTCCGTGCTTTCTGAACGATTAACGTTTTAAAAAATCGGAAAAATTCGTTGTGGGTATCAAAATATTTAAGTATCCGCCCGAAATAAGCGATTCTCGAATTTTTCGCATTTTTTAAAATATTAATCGCTCAGAAAGCACAGAAAAAATCATACTTCCACTGCGGGTGATAGCTTAAATTTTTTTACATATAATCACGCATTTTTGCGATTTTTTTTTCAGATTTTTAAATCGGTGCGTTTTTTTCGGAGAATTTTTTTTTTGACTTGTTACGAAAAATGTCGAAAAAAATTAAGGGTGCCGTTTGAAGTCAACGGAATCAGATTTTAAACAACAAATCGAATAGGCGGGGGTCAGGGAAAAACTCCACCGGATTCACGTGGAATGCCTCATATATATATATATATATATACAGGGTGTCCCTCTTATCTCTTCCACCCGAAATAACTCGGTAATTATCGACGTCACAAAAAAATTTCCAGACAAAAGTTATACGGTGTGAAGGGGACCATCAAATGCGACAATTTTTTTTCATATCGGTGGAGGCGCTGACGCACAATGACGGTCACCTCCACTTTTTAAAATGGAATGGTACATTTTTTTTCAACCATCTTGTGGAGCATCTCAAGCCGGATAAAAAACATTAGGGAGGTCAACGTCGTGCAAGGTCATTCAAGGTAGCCTATTAAAATGAAATACAAATCTAAATATCTCGGATCACTACCAAATACTTGGTAGCGATCCGAGATATTGGGATTTGTATCATCGGTACTGACCTTGAATGACCTTGAACGAGACCCCCTAATATTTTCTATGCGGCTTGAGGTGCTCCACAAGATCGTTGAAAAAAAGTACCATTCCATTTTAAAAAAGTGGAGGTAACTTTCACTGTGCCTCAGCGCCTCCAGCGAAATAAAAAAAAATTGGTTGCATTTGATGGCCCCCTCCACACCGTACAACTTTTGCCAGCAACATTTTTTTGTAACGTCGATAATTACCGAGTTATTTTGGCTGGCAGAGATAAGAGGGACACCCTACATATATATATATATGTATATATATATATATATAAGTGGGGAAAGAAAGCTTTTTTCCGACGATATATAAGTATATTGGTGGACACTCATTGATGGTGGTTTAGGTATCGAAGACATCAATCACATATTTTGTCTCCAAAGTTAGCTGACGTAGAATAATGTTTGCTTCTCGCGTGCTGACATTTTTATACGTACGCCAGTCTCTAAGGTGGGAGGTACCTTTAGACGGGGAAAAATTACTGATTTTCATGATTTTTCTTTAGAGGAAAGATTTATTCACCATTTTTTTGACTTAGGGTATGTTTTGTTACTACTTTTGACTGTTACATGGTATTTTTTTTATTGATCTTTCAAAACGGCGGAGGTATGGCACAGTCTTCTAAATGGGTTGCGGTGTATGTTGTCAGACGTGACACGTGGCGTCGTCGGGATTCATCTGAAAAAAATCATCGAAGATTTTTCTTTCATTAACACTCATCCGCAGAACTCGGTTCATATTCTGCGTACGAGTGTTAATGAAAGAAAAATCTGTGAGAAATGTTGAAAATCGATGAATGGTGAGCTTTGAAACAAAAAGATAGAATTTTCCGGAAAAAATTCTATATTTTGCAAAAAAAAAACACTTTTTTTATTTTTAGAAAGATTTGGAGTCATGGTTTAGACAATAAGGCTAGAAAGATTCGTACTAAATTTCATCAGAATTGGGCGATTACTTTTTTTAGCTATACCACACGCCAACCAGTTTAGAAGATCGTGCCATTCCTCCTCCATTTTTAAAGATTAATAAAAAAAATACCATGTTACAGCTAAAAGTAGTGATGAAACATATCGTAAGCTTAAAAAATGGTAAAGAAATCTTTCCTTTAAGAAAAAAATCATGAAGATCAGCAAAAAATGTCTCCGCGTGAGGGTATCTCCCCCCTTAAACTGTCCATATATTGGTTTAACGGGTTGCACCTAGCGTGTGGCGGGAAAAAAAAGAAATGTTTGTGATTTTTTTCTGGGCAAACGTGTACAAGTTTTTTATTTGTTTTTTTTTCAATTATAGATCATGGTTTTAAGTATCTTTCACGATATTCGTATTGAAAAATATTCATAAATGTGGTAGATACAATTGTTCGGGTGGCCACTTCCGCTCAGCAACACATCATCCGAAGTAAAAAATAATTAAACACATTTAGTTTTTGCATGAAATTATCTAGTGCTTGGACGAAGGGTTTAATAAAATATGGATGTTCGAATTTTGAAAAAATAGCCGCCGTTCAAAGTGAAAGTATTGATTTTCTGTGAAAAAATGCTCTATTTTCGTCGATAAAAAAACTATGTATCCACAAAAAAACGTTCCTTCGTTCAAGCATTGCTTTTTGAAAGTTCGTTTAAAAGACTTTAAAATGCCGGCGAATATTTTTGAAATGCGTATTTTGAGAATCCGTCGAAAATAAAAAAAACGTTAGAAGAAATGTTCACTAGGTCTAAATTACTTGGTGTTAATAAACCCTTTAAAATTTCAGAACATAAAAAAACCCAAACAACGAAAGTATAGACTGCGATAGATATAATTTATTATAGCATATTTTGTTTGTTCATATTGTTATATAATTGTATAATAATATAATACTAATAATTCAAATATTTTAGGTTATAATATTAAAGAAAACATATATAATTAGTACTATATTTTTATTTTTATAATTGCTATTATTTTGATAATAATTTTTTTACCTCTTCAATTATTTATTTTTTTATCATTTATTATTTACTTTTTTTCCATAACCGACTATATGATTATATCCAAGATATAATTATGAATTTACACTTTCCCACGTATATTTCTAGAATTACATTTTCTTAGTCAACTGAAATATAACCCAAACGGAAAAACATCCATTTGTAAGAAAATTTACGAAACGAAAGGTTAATTATCGTTCGTGAAAAAAAAAAATCTTTCGTTATTTTTTTCTTTTCATAATATACTTTGTCGCGTGTCGTTTTGCATTTGAATCGGAAGTTTATTGCCCCGTCGGTTCTAGAGCCGAGAGACGAATAATAATAATTTGAATTGCGTTCAGACAAATTTGTGCTGCCACTGTCGAGGCGCCGATCAGACTTGTGGAACATCGAGAAAGGCATCTCTGCCGGCTAGCAATACAACGCCGCTACCACCACCTCTTCCGGCGTCAAGCGGGCCGGCGTCACCGCCGAGTCTGTCTACCGGCTTCGTGCTGCCTCCACCTCCGCCGCCCCCGCTTCTCGTCAATGTTACACGCGCCGATGTTCCCTCGGAACCACCTCTACCTCCGCCCCTCAACGTCCCAACGATATTGCGGGCACCAACCCCCGAGCCACCTAGTAATCATGCCAAGCTCCTGCCGCAGCAGGAAATACCCACCCCCAAGACGAAAATGAAGACCATCAATTGGAACAAAATACCGAACCACAAGGTAAATACATCGAAAATATTAATACTCGCGGCCATTTTTTTTATTATAAATGAAGGGCTGTTTTTTGGCATTCGGTAATTCCAAAAGTGAGGGGATGGGAATTTTCGGAGTTTTTTTAAGGGTCTTTATCGTACCCAATTTTTGTATACGAGCTCAGAAAAAAATCCTTTAGTGACCGATCGTATTTATCGTTACTCTTTAATTCGCGACTTTAATTTTTGAACACCTTAATGAATCTTTAAACATCTACCGAGAGGCCCGAAAAAGTGACCAGATTCCGATTTTTTTTTCTGAAAAACGGTTGGTACAAAAGAAATGCATTTTTTTTAACCAAGATACATATATTGATTGAGAGCCTTAAAAAAAATACAGAAAAATAACAAAAACATGCCCAAATCGCGACTTTTGGCGGTGGACACTCTGCACCTTAAACGGTCCATCACAAATCTGAAAACCAAACCGGTTATTCAAGTTAACAATAATGACGAGTCGTTGACGATCGTCGATTTTCAAAATCATTTTTTTTAGCAACGTAGCGACGAATTGAAACTCGAGCATACAAAAACTGTTAAAAAAGTCGTCATTTTTATGTAACTATTGAAAAATGAAAATCGATTTTTGCAAAGTGCGATCGTCAACGGCCTTCAAATGTTTCTCATTGTATGTCCTGTAAATTTGGAAAGAATCCATCAAGTAGTTCTCGAGATGTCATGTCCACCGTCTTTGAAAACAGTGTTTCGAGAAAAACGCGTTTAAGGCGGGAGCCTGAATTAGAAGATCCAAAAAGCGTTTTTTTTCGGGAATTTTTTTAAAAGGCAAAAAAGACAAGTGCCCAATGGACATTAAGGTATCTTTTTATGTATATTTGAAATGTATTAAAAAAAATTCAACATGAAACAATAAATGACTGCAGATTTATCAGCCTATTCCATGTGCCTCTTGCCACTGCAGTCCCCAATCGGCGGAAAAAATGCGGCTCGTAATTCTTGACTGAAACAAAAAAACGAATAAAATGTTCAATTGTCATATACTTTTCTTCTGGGTGAATTAAGGGGCTATACCAGTGTGAAAGCTGAAAATTTGGGTGATTTTGGGGAATTTTTTGGAAAAAAAGTACTCCATTAAATGTTTCGGAAAATGAAGAATATATTTCGCTATATTTGACCTATATTACATAATTTTTTCATAGAAAAATATAGTTAATAAATAGTTATGAAAAAAAGTCTGTTTTCTTGCCTATAAAATGGTCGTTTTTTTCAATGCCAAATCGTCAATTTTCATCCAATCAAAAATATCCTACGTCATTGTAGAGAAAAAATATTCAAAAGTACTCAGTTTAAATTTTAAGCCAAGCGAATAATTGCTCTTTGAATTAGAATGTCAGCAAATTTGAAAAATCTCATTTTGAGAAAAACCCGTTTAAAGATTTAATAATCGATTTTTGCAATATAAAATGATAGACATACGGCCTTAACGTGTTTACACGATATTCTTGAAAGTGTAAACTGTCGAAAAAGGCAAAACAATCGATTTTTTTTAAGTGTCACACTGATATAGCCCCTTAAGAAAAAGCTGAAAAAATCGTGAACCTTTTCTCACGTTTGAAAAAAAAATGTGTTTAAAAAAAAACACTTTAACGTGCTATACAAATTATTTAAAAAGACTTCTTTAATTCACTTAGAAGAGAATTTCATACTGAAGAAAATAAACTTTGGTTTGATTCAATAGGTCGTTTAGTTTTTTTACTACTACGCCCGCCAATTTGAAAAAATTGTAAAAAAATGAAAATTGAAGAAATCGCGCTTCAAAGTTTTCAATAGGAGGAAATATCAATATCAAATATCAATCGCGTCTCTGCTTTTGGCCTTGTGTCTTCGAAAATATTTACAATTGGCCTCTGTAACTTTGTAAATATATTCTTCGATAGTTTATCTATCGATTCACGCAATAAAAAAACGATTTTTCGAACCTTCTAATTCAGGCTCCGGCCTTAATTAAAGTACGACGTATAGTGCTGCTAGCACTCGCCCGGCCGTCTGTTAGGAGCCGTAGTTCATCCAATTTTAGGAATATTCCAATAAAAATTTGCAAGGAGTAAAGCTAAAAAGTTATCGAATAAAAAGATTTTTGGAAAATACTATTTTTTACCCACCTACGTAGACGTGCCTGTCAATTGTCATAAAATGTTTTGCTCAATTCGTGAATATTACGAATCTTGCTTTTCGCCTCGAAGATTTAACGGACTCTCATTTCTCATATAGCCACGTCCGCAATACGAACCATCGCGATTTCAGGTTTCGTGAAATAAAAAAAGTCGCCTCCTTCTTTTATCGAGGATGACAGATTTTTTGAATAAAAAAGATTCTTGACCGGCAGTAGTAAATCAGCACAGTTCGAGAGACTCGTTCTCGGAATAGCGATTGTGGGATTCGTTTAATGAGCTCGTTCCATCGACATCTCGCTTATGAAAAAAGTTCCGCGATTTTTTTTTGTCGTTTCGATAAGCCAAAAATAAGCGCGGGAGATTCTTTTTTTTAAAACAAGTGGCAACACCACGAAAAATTTCGGGAATCAATGCTAATTACTCGTACGGTTTTTTCGATAATTTTGTCCCGACCAGCTATTTTTTATTCCTTTTACGACAAATTATTGCTCCGATCTGAACGGAGAGAAAAAAAAATTGCCAAAACCGGTTGTCCGCACGCGATTGCGACGATTTCTAACTAAATTTGAGAAGGAAAAAAAAAACGTTCTAACGTAAGTGAGCATTGTATCTAAATGAGAATCAGGGACGTGACAGGATATTTATACCGGTTATTTAGGTTCAAGGTGAGTGGGAATAGCTCTTTCGAACTTCGATCTCAGAGTCTGACGATTCTTCACTTTTTTTTTCTCTCTTTTTTGCGCGTCTTTTGCTTCTCTCATTCTTCTTTGTCGCAGGTCATTGGCAAGCGAAACATTTGGTCACTGGTGGCTAACGAGCACTCGAATTCGCCGATGGCCGATTTGGACTGGGCCGAGATGGAAGGACTATTTTGCCAGCAAGCACCGCCAATTGTACCACCAGCTGCTTGCTCGACGAGCCACGGTCCTGCTGGCACCGACGCCGATAGACGACGCCGAGAACCCACCGAGGTATATACATATACATCTGTGCTACCAATTCTCCCCCAACCCCCGCCCTCTCTGCCGAAAATTCCGCGTCCGATCTACGAGGATTCCGTAACTACGAACCCTCGTGATCATGACATGTCCATTCGTCACAGCGGAACGCTGTTCTCTGTTCTAGCAACTCGGAGGTTTCAAAAATTGAAAAAATTGATGCAGATACACTGACAAGGAACATCCCTCAGGTGACACCCTTCGATTTTGTTGAAATTTGGATATGCCATAAAGTACCGAAAAGTAAGCGATACGTAGTTTTTTCATCGGCGGAAAAAACGGTTTTACGGGGTGAAACCACCCCTCGAAAAAAGGCATCTCTGGGGGTAATATAGCAGTTTTACACACAAGGAGTCCACCGATTTCAATGAAACAAAAACGACAATTCTTCTAATCCGAAGCAATGGAAAATCCACTATAGTGAAATTGCAAAAAAAATTAACCGGTGAACCACCCCTATATTAAGGGATGGTTTCACCCCTTAAATCCGTTTTTCCGCCAATAAAAAAATACGTATCGCTTACTTTTCAGTGCTTTATAACACATGCAAATTTCAACAAAATCGAACGGTGTCACCTGAGGGATGTAACTTGTGAGAGGAAAATCCATGGTATTTACAACAAACGCCCATGGTCAAATAGGGGATAGTAAAATTCGTTAGTGTTCATTGACACCGCAATCATAATATGGTTAACACGACTATAAGCGAAGTGTATACCTAACATGCGATTTGGGTGGTGTGTTTGAATATCTATTATCTTCGAAATAATTATTCACTATTGTAAAAGACTTGACAACATAGATATGGTTAAGGGGTTAGGCCACAGTAACGGGTATAAAATCATGTGCGAATTTAACAATTTTTTTTCGTATGAAAAAGTGATTCACTCATAAAATTAATTACACGTCTATTAAGTATGAATATCAAGCTGTTAGAAAATAGATGTCTTTTTTCGATGTACAAAATGGCCGACTACTTATATTTTTTTTTATCTTTTTTTTAGGTGCTCCGCGGCGTGACATTTAGCATCCACAATTTTCCACAAAACAAAAATTCTCGTCAATTTACATTAGAATACCTAGAGAAGTACGTACGGAATTTAAAAAATATTGTTTTATTCAAATGTTGTAGGTATTTGAATGAATTTTCAGTGAAAAATTTCGTATAAAACTGCTCATAAAATGAAAAGTTTTCGATTAATCAGAAATTCCGTACGTACTTCTCTGTGAAATGCAATTAGGAACATAACTTTTAAATTTGAAGTAAATCGAGTGAAAATTGTTGAAGTTATTTGTTATACGCTCAAAGTCGGTGAAAAAAAATTGTCTTGCTATAAATCGAATAGTAATTATTCTTATGATGACAAAGCACCGTGTTAGCGAAAAAAAAATGTTTTTTCGAAAATTCCGCTGTGGCCTTACCCCTTAATTCAGTGCTATAAAAAAATCAGTGCACAAATACTAATGTTGTATACCGTACGTTAAGTTTTGTTCAGTCAAACTTCTACTATTCTTTTTAGGTTTGTATAATTTATATGGTTAACACAAATGTTTTTCGATTATAATTTGTTAGAAGATCTTAGGAAAAGTGCCTATTCGAAAAAAATTATAGTAAAGTTTACTTATAGCGAAGACGTACATAATTTGCAGTTCGAGCAACCGCAGCTTAATAGCTTTAAGGTAATCCTATCGCCAGGCTTCAATCCATAGGATTTTCATAATTTTTTTTGAGCTTCACTAAATATATTAATAATCGTCTCTGTAAAATTTCAGGTTCGGTTATCGACCTAATTACAGAAAAAAAAAAAGTTAAAATTGCGTATTTTTGTGAAGGAATTCCGAGACGACATACAAAAACCCAATTTCCGGTCGCTACAAAAGTATATATAATAGTAGAAATCTGTCAGATTCTTAAAAATATTCAGATTTACATACTCAACACTTGTAGTAATCCAGTGCTCTCAGAAAAAAATACGCTTATTGACCGAATTTTTATGTAATATCAAGTTTAATTTGAACTTCCGGTATTGGATTTATTACCACTTGCTACGATAAAGAGCACAGCTGACTGTAGTCCTAACCTCATCTCACTCATTCGAATTTCCACACATATTTCATTTTTAACCCACCTATTTTGCCGACACAAATTTTCCACGCTTTTTACCAGTCGTGGTCCGAATACAATGCTTTATATTTCCCGCACCTGACATTGTTTTGACAGTTCGACGTTGAAAAGCATGGAGGTTAAACTCGCCTGGTTGAGTAAGAGGAGACGGAGATAGAACCAATGTTGCCAAATATCAAACCTAGAAATACTGCGCGAATCGTTGGAATAACTATTTTTTCATTTTTCTAATTAAATGTGAACATTCATTAAACAGTTGACACAAGGAACATTTTTGTTATAACAAATTATTTTTTTTGCATATGTTAAAAATATAAATTGTACAAATGTCAAGTATGATCAGTGGTATAACTAGTGTGCAGCGATAGGATTACCTTAAGAACTACGCATGTCTCACAAACTGTTAAACAGTATGTTTGTTGCGTTGCAAAGATGGGATATCAGTTCAACACTTCTTCTTGAAGTTCACCTTCTGTTCTTGTAGGACACACATTACTATGCATTTAACAGGTCGTATCATATAGTATAGTATAACTATTATACGGTATAAAACTATTGCGAAACGCCAAAACTACATTTAAACAGTGACTTACATAAAAAAAGATCTGTGCAGAATTTCACCTAAATCGCAGGTAACAGCTATTCGGAATTACAGTCGGAATTCCTTCCGTCTCTTAAGCCATGCCTGTGCTAAAGATGCCAAAAGTACTGGGTAGCGTAGTGGCAACGGGTGTAGGATAGGCAGTTAGATTCTAGCTTCCATTTCGATTAGGCGAAATATTTTCTTCGAAATAAATTATTACAGGAGGTCGGGGAATGGCGAATTATAAAAAAAAATTATCGAGGTAGAACTCTCAGTTGCGTATTTTATTTTGGATTTATTAAATATTCTATGCATTTAGGGAAGCCGTATCGCGAACTTTTCGCAAGTAATTTTTCACCAGACATTAAAATCACCCAACTTCAAGAAAGGTCGAGTATTTTATCCATGAAAGTACAATTGCACCGTTTCGGAAAGTTCCACTACATTGTGAACGGAGAAATTGAAATTTAGACAATATACCACGTTTTTGTGGAGGATCGCGAATTGAGCTGGAGTTCTATTATTAAGGAGTGAGATGCAGTCAGAGGCGTGAAAAAACGAGCATTTTCAATTTTTAAAACATAGTAATTGAGTTTGTTTTACAAAAGTCGTTACACAGACTTTTTATGTTATATTTAAACTTGACTTGTACAAATTTTCAAAGAAAAATATTGATTATTTATAAAAATATCGCCATCTTTGTGGACCCCCTTCGGCATGTAGTGCTTTGCGGTGACCATCATAAAATTTTACTGGATCATCTGAAATTAAAAAAAAAACAAAAAAAAATTATTAGTTTAATAAAAAATCTAGTCCTTAATCGAAGCTTTTTTTTCAAAAATTAACAAAATGGCGGCTTCCGAAAGATAACTTTCAATTTTCGACCAAAAAATAGCTCGTTTATTGTTAAAAAAAATAGAAATTTTCAACAAAAATGAAAATCCTTCGATTAAGGACTAGTTTTCAATGCTATCAATAAGCACACCAAATTTCATCCAAATCTATGGAGTAGTTTTTGAATTATAGTGGTCACCGACTTGAAAAACATAGTTTCAAGAAAAACGCGTTTAAAGTTTTTCGATATGGGTACGGTATTATATGTTCGTAAAATGTTGATCTCGATGGATGAAGCTAAACTTTTTTATGTATTTTGATCCGCTGAATCCGAATATCCGAGCATTCAATTGTTTATAGCCAATTGTTAAAACAATTTTTCAAAAAATTAAAGTTTTGCGGGATGAATTACTTTTTAAAAATATTTTGGGCAATTTGAAAACGAAAGTATTCTTTATAAAATTTTGCTAAAGTTCATAGTTTTTGAGTAATACATTTTTGAAAATTTCTGAAAGAGTTTTCCCATTTTACACTTGATTTATGTATAGAGATACGAATTAAAAAATTACTTACATCGAATCATCAATTCGTGACCCATACAATAGGGCTTCTGCCGATGTGGAAGCTTCCAAAATATCAATTTGTTGTTGTCTTCGAAGCATTCTGCCTTCGGGGATATTATCGTTTGCGCGTTTGTCAACCGCTTCCTGCCATCGGGACCCGACGCCCCTTCACTAATTGTGGGATACCCCGGAAACTATTCATCGGATTGACTTGAACTTTTCAGGGAATATTTTCGAAATATCATACTTCAAGAAAATGTAAATAAAAAAATCGATTTTTAGAAAATTCTGGCTGCATCTCACCCCTTAATGTGTTAGCGAAATTTTTGTTGTTTGAATTGAATTGACGTGAAACTTGCTAAAGCAATTTTATTGTTAATGTCGGCAGTGAAAGCGAAATACATTCTAGGTTGAAATTAACGATTTTTCATAATAAACTGTCGAATTGCTTAAATTTAAATATTTTCGAAAATAAATCAGTATCCTTCAATATTCATCATCGAACCACTCGATTCTCCTTCCTGTGCGATTCAAAACGCACTCCAGCGATTGTTCCTCTTCTCTAATTGCTCACGAATTTTCCAGATCGCCCTTCTCGACGGAAAACGAAGCTTGAACGTTAACATCTTTTTGAAACAGTTCCGGAGGTAAATAGACTGGCCACAATCATTATCCTATCGTTATGATAATTGGCTAAAAAAAATACCAGCGCTTTTGCGATGGCCCTTTGGCTTTTTAAAATCATCTCTTCGATGGGAAAATTGGCGATCGTTGTGCTGGAAGGTTCTTCTTTTTTGTCCAGTTCCAACGAGGACATAATTCAACTCATCAAAGATGGGGGGCACGACGACATCGGAGCGGAAAAGCTTCGCGGCCTGTTGAAGATATTGCCGGAGGTTGACGAGCTTGAGATGCTTAAGAGCTTCGATGGCGACAAATCGAAGCTCGGAAATGCGGAAAAGTTTTTTCTCCAGCTCATACAAGTGCCCAAGTGAGTTCACGATAATTTACCATTTTCCTTTTTTTCGAAACTCACCCTTTCTTCCAATCCACTCTTCGTTGTGTTTCATTTCGCGATGTCACAGCTACAAATTGCGGATCGAGTGTATGCTGCTGAAGGAAGAATTCGCGGCGAACATGAGTTATCTCGAACCGAGCATCAACTCGATGATTCTAGCTGGTGAAGATTTAATGACGAACAAGCCCCTCCAAGAAGTGCTTTACATGGTTCTAGTCGCGGGAAATTTCCTCAATTCGGTGCGTACGTCAAATTAACATTTTTACACGGGGGACATCTTAGTCAGCAGAAGATAAGCAAATTTTCAAGATTTTTCTGTGTCGAAACTTTGTGTTATTCTACATAATTAAAATTTTGTGTAATATTGTTACATCTTTTAGTTATTAAAAAAATCGGTTGCCTGTAAAGTCGGTTTACTGACGATAGTTGAACGTGACAACGTCATAAGAAAATACTGATGGAAAGGTTTCATTTTTCAAAAGAAAATTTTAATTTTGTTTGTTTGATAGATATTTTGTATGGATATAGAGAAGGAGGTAAATGGAAATCACAATTGAGTTGATCAAGTTACATTTATTTGTACGCATAAATACAATTATGTCAATTTTTATTTATTTTTTTTACAATGTACATATTTTTTACAAGTATGAATGTGTTTGAGCAATTGTTTTACAACTTTTATTTTTTCATAAAATTCTTCGTTCAGAAAATCATTTTAAATTTACAAAATACTTGAATAAAATTTATTGTTTAAATTTCTACTCGACTGTTAAAATTTAATTTTGGATTTTATTATTTTATAATAATAAATTTTGTATTGACATTATTTCTTTCAGCAAGTGAACTGAATAAAAGTTGTTGTTCAATTAGTTACTTAATTATTTTTGCAAATTTTATTGTAATTTGTTGTAAAAAGGTAATAATTTTGAATAATTTATTATAAGAATAAACTGTGATTAAATTATTGTTCATAAATCTTAAATTTAAAATTTAAAAATTGGAAACATCATTAAAATTTTTGTAACTCTAGCTTTTAAAAAGCCCGCCGCAATGTGTTTGATATAGGAGAAAATTGTTCCCTTTGACGGCTGGCTGGTCCAACCTGTCATTTCAGACACGTTGTTATGATATGTGGAAGATTTAACATTTATGTTTTAATTTTTTGAAATCATAGCTACGGTCGATAATTATTTCGATCGAATAGTAAAGCAATTGATTTTTACTCATCGTGAAATAGTTCTGTTAACTTATTATTATAGTTTTGTCAATTATAGCATAACCTACAATCGCTGCACTAGCGGACCGATGCTATTTATTTTAATGATGAAAGCACGAATATTCGACAATATATCACCGAACATATATTTAATATCGAAAGAATCATTGCCTTTATCGCCGCAATTACCGTTGCTATAAACAATTCATACCACATTCACTTTTCACTGCACTTCATACTTGACGAAAACATGTACATGTATTATTGTATAGCAGCTGTCCACGCGGACGCATCGCTCATGGCTTCTGCACACTGCGCGCGATGGGCGACAAGCGATGAGCGATATCCAATGAGAGCTCGAGTATGACGGAAATGCTCTATGAGAGTGACGTTGCCATTGGATATCGCTGATCGCTCGTCGCTCGTCGCTCGCAGTGTACAGAGGCCATCACTCAAGTAGGAGAGAGACAAATGTCGAACGCTGCCGAACGCTGCCGAACGCGGAGGCCGATTGTACCTCTTTGTCGCTCGTTCCGCGCTCTCGCTTACACTTCAAGCCTTAAATGGAACGCCTCAGAGCGAGGTAACGGCGATGAGTCATGCTTTTTCGTGCGTGCAGCCGGCTCCATCGAATTATAAGACGTTATCACGTCAAAAAAAGTCTTTAAATGTTTAAAATGGCGGCTGTACAAAATACCCTCTGAGTTGTATACCCACGGCGTACAACCTGGCGTCTGGTGCGTTAATCTGAAACATCAGAGCAAAGAAGTTTTACATTTCTAAGATCCGGGGTCGGGTTGTAATTCCGAACTTTGAATGATCAGAACGCTCCAAACTCCGAAAGAATTTTACACGAAAGACCAAAACTCCGAAAATCTGAACACCGTCAAAATAATTCGGCTATGGAAGTTTTTAAAGTTTCAAAATTTTGAATAAATCGACGAATTATTTCAAGATCTTTTTTAAGGGGCTATATTAGTGTAAACGCTGAAAATTTGGGTGATTTTCGGGAATTTTTTGGAAGAAAGGTACTCAATTAAATGTTTCGGAGAATTAAGAATATATTTAGCTATATTTGACCTATATTACATAATTTTTTCATAGAAAAATATCGAGATCCAAGCGACTTATGCGCTGCCTTCGGAGGCGCCAAAAAAAAAGTTCCTCCACTGCTGACATGATTCCCACCGATTGACTAGCTGAAACCAAAAAAGGAAAAAATGTTGTTAAACTGGAAGGTATTTTCTGTACAATGACGTAGGATTTTCGAAAAATATCAAAATCTAACAAAATGGCGTAATTATGAAAAAAAGTCTGTTTTCTTGCCTATAAAATGGTCATTTTTTTAAATGCCAAATCGTCAATTTTCATCCAATCGAAAATATCCTACGTCATTGTGGAGTAAATATATTCAAGAGTACTCAGTTGAAATTTCAAGTCAATCGGATAGTTGCTCTTTGAGTTACAATGTCAGCAAATTTGAAAAATCTCATTTCCAGAAAAACGCGTTTAAAGATTTAACTATCGATTTTTGCAAGATAAAATGATATAAATGATAATGATATTCTTGAAAGTATAAACCGTCGAAAAAGGCAAAATCAATCGATTTTTTTAAAGTGCCACACTGGTATAGCCCCTTAAAGTTTGTTTGGGTTACATAGATACATACATTTAAAAAAAATGTATTTCGAAACTGTATTTATTAAGTGTAACAACTTTTATATCAATATCCATACCATAAACCTATCAAAAAAAATCATGAAAATAGCCTGTTTTTAGTGTCTAAAGTGAGAAGCCCCCTTAATTGTCGTTTGTCGTATCGAATTTCACGAAGGAACCGGGAAACTGGTTGCACGTGACTTATTTCTCTGTGCCCCACAGGGTGGCTACGCCGGAAACGCGGCTGGAGTGAAATTGTCCTCGTTGCAAAAGCTGACGGAGATTCGGGCAAACAAGCCTGGAATGAATCTCATACATTACGTAGCACTCGTGAGTACCCGAAATTACGTTAATGGCAAGGTGTAAGTGCGAACGAAAAATTCCCGCGAGCTCGTCCCTTTTACTCCGAAAGAACGAAAACGAATTTATTTTTCCAGCAAGCCGAGCGGAAGAGGAAAGACCTGCTCAACTTTACGAGAGGAATGAGCGCCCTGGAGGCGGCAACGAAGTGAGTCAATTCATCAATCGTTACCATAAACACAACCGAAAAATGGAATGATCAAAGATAGGAAATATTTGCGAATGATAACGCTACTTTAAAAAAAATGTTTCATTGAACGCCATCGAAGAACGACGATCGAGCAGCTGGCCAACGAGTTCAATACGTTGGACACGAAGATAAAGAAGATCAAAAATCAAATTCAACTTTCGTCGACCGAGGTCGACATACAAGACCAGATGGCCCAATTTTTGCAGGTAACTCGCCAATGTTTATTCCCTTTCCCAATACCGCGTCCACCATCTTGTCTCCGGAGCATCGATGAGTCATTCATCGATGAATCATCGATCATTCTAGATGGCCGAACGAGAAATGGCTCAGTTGAAACGCGACATGGAGGAACTCGAGGCCGTCAGGCGAACACTCGCCGAATTTTTCTGCGAAGATTCCAACACCTTCAAACTCGAAGAGTGCTACAGAGTGTTCCATCAGTTTTGCCAAAAGTTCAATCAAGCGGTCGCGGAGAACGAGAGACGAAGGATCCAGGAGGAGCAAGTTGTCGCGAGGCGCAAACAGCGAGAGGAACAACTGTTGGCGAGAAAACGAATGCGTGAGTTGATTGCTCGTTGTTCAATTGGCAGATTGATGCAGGCGTATCTATGGAACAATTGCTCGTTGCGTCAATTTATTCGCCATTGCCAAGGATGCCGTTGAGGTTATTGCTTGAGGCGGGATATACATTTAGACACGACAAAAATAAGCAAAATTGAGGGATTTCTTGAACTAAGAAATAATTATTGTACAATTATCAAACTTTAGGTGTACTTTAATATTATATCTGAGTATACAAAGTAGTTTTTTTTTTTTCAATTTTTCAAAAATAATTCCCGTCAAGTAGAAGGTGCCAATATTATCAATATTTCTACCAAGTTTCAACTCAATCGGTTTAATAGTTTTTGAGTAATCCTGCATGCCAATTTCGATAATGCAATTTTGAGAAAAACGCGTTTGAAGTTCATGCCCGCTCTGAATCCGAGCGGTGAGGCACATCGTTGACCTGCTGAAACGTTTGAAGTTTTCCGAATTTCATCTGAAATCAAAAAACTAAATGAATTTCGTTTCTGTACTGTATTATGGAGTTTTTAATCGAAGGATTCAATAAAATAATGATTTTTGATAAAATGGTCGCGATCGTAAGTGATCGTCGAAATTTCGGTGAACAAAACACTCTATTTTTCTTGATATCAAAAAAAGTATGCAATGAAAAGAAAAATCCTTCGGTTAAGGACTGCCTTTTGATATACAAAAAATGTCTGTGAAATTTGAGGCAGATCGGTTTAGTCGTTTTTGAGATATTTTGGTCACTGATTCTGACAAAGTAATTCCGAGAAAAACGCGTTTAAAGTCTTACGTCAGGTATATACGTAGATAAAATTTAATTTATTACCTCTAAATGGAATCATCGATGCCCGGACCATAGAGCAAACCTTCTACAGAGGTAGAACAGCAACCTTCTACAGAGGCCTCTGAATGCATTTTCCAGTTATTTTAGTCAGAGTTAGGTTCATATAGGAGGCGATGCATGTCACTTCAGCCAGGAAAAAAAATCCATAAAGAATTTTGAAAAATCGAGTTACTTTACTGAAAAATATTCACCGAGAGTCGAAATTTAAAAAAAATTCTGACGTTTTTTTCTCGTTTATTACCATTTTTTAACATTTTTCCATCCAAATGGCTGTATCTTTGGCAGGATTTAACGTATTTACATTCGTAAAAAATGAAAATGTGCGTCTTTTTATGGCCTTCCAGAAAAAAATTAATTTAGATTTTATTGAGCAAGTTGAACGTCCGTTTCAGGGCAAAATATGCAAAAATATTTTTTTTCTCAAGGAAAGACACTCGTTATTTTTTTTTAATTTCCCCGAATTGTGAATACGAAAAACGGATTTTTCGTATTTTTTATATTATGGGATTCCTAAACACCGAGAAGTAACAGATATGTTTTTTTTTACATTAATATTCGATTGAGGAGTGTGGAGCACTCGCCGTATGTTTACCAGGTTTTTGAAATACATATCACATATATGTCATATGTATTTCAAAAACCTGGTAAACATACAGCGAGTGCTCCACACTCTTCAATCGAATATGAATAAAAAAATAAATAAAATAATAGCTGCTACTTCACGGTGTTTAGGAATCCCATAATATAAAAAATACGAAAAATCCGTTTTTCGTATTCACAATTCGGGGAATTTTTTTTAAATAAAATAACGAGTGTCTTACGTTGAGAACAAAAATATTTTTGCATATTTTGCCTTGAAACGGACGTTCGACTTGCTCAATAAAATCTAAATTCTGGAAGGCCATAAAAAGACGCACAATTTCGTTTTTTACGAATGTAAATACGTCAAATCCTGCCGAAGAGACAGCCATTTGAATGGAAAAATGTTAAAAATGGTAATCAACGAGAAATATCGTCGGAATTTTTTTTTTTTTAATTTCGACACTCGGTGAATATTTTTCAATAAAGTAACTCGATTTTTCAAAATTATTTGTGGTTTTTTTTTACTGGCTGAAGTGACACGGATCGCCTCATAGAAGGAAAATATGTTCTCAAAGTAATCTTCACACCGTATTGATTTCCGATGAAAACTGCGGCCTTCAGAGTTTACACAAACAGCGAAGTCTGATAACAGATTATATGTTCCATATTTTCAGAGGAAATGCTTCGAAAAATTGAAAATATTCGTTTGAAAATATGTATAAAATATTCCCAAAGTTTGAATAAATTCTATTCATTCGTTCCTTGTGAAAAAAATCATGAAAATCATGATAATTACGATTATATACCGTACATTGATTATCTACCGTATATTTTTCGCGATATTCAACGATACGCATAATTAATGTTTTGCTACATGTTTTTAGTTCCTGTGCTAAATGTTTAGCAGAGGAACTTCGTTTTCCCTCCCACCCTTTAAAAATGATTGAACAACAACCTTAAGGATGCATGGGAGTCTGCCGGAAATGGCAGCACGTCAATGAAAATTGGTCTGTTATTTTCTTTTTTTTTTTCGATCAAGTGAGCAATCAAGCTGAAACTCCGGGCTCCGAGTCCGAGTGCAATCTGATGGACTACGGCCTCCTGGACATTCACAACAGTTTCGCTCACAAGCAGTACAGTCGTAGCGACGCGAAGATCAAGAGGCTGCAGAACGGTGGCGTCACTTCGGACGAGGATGTCTCGATCACCGGCTCACCGAGTATAAGGCGACGATTGGGCTCGTGCTCCGGTGGCGGGCCTGATCAACAATTTACCAAAGAAGAAACTTACTCGCCGGACGTGACTCCGAACGGGACGCTCAGACGTCGTCGCAGTCGGATACCCTGCGAGGACGACGAAGGCAACCTCATGGACTTCTTGAGAACGACCGGCCAAGAGAACACGCGGGAACGCAAATCTTGGGGCAGTTTGGGTAAATTTTTTTTTCCCTCTTTTTTAAGGGGCTACATTTACCAACAGGCTCGAAAAAAGTTGCTAAATTCCGAATTTTTATTCTGGGAAACGGTTAGTGAAAAAGAATCGCATTTTTTTTAAAGAACGAAGGTTAATATATTCAGGACCTTAAAGAAAATCACCAAAAAATACAGAAAAACAACAAAAATATGGCCGCCGGCAGATGATGAATTTTTTTACAATGTTTGGCGGTGGACACTTCATCTTAAACGGTCCATTTGAAATCTAAAAACCAAACGGGTGTTTCAAGTGGAAGCAGGAAGCCAGTTCAGATTACTCAAAAAATCGATTTTCTTATTCCATAAATTGTTAGTAAAACTATTCAAGAATATGTTCCCAAAGTAGTATAAATATTTCATTACTGTATTAATTTTTTTTTGTTTTCGATCATTTTTTTTTCAAACGCGTTTTTCTCGACACGACTTTTTTCAACTTGTGTAGACTCTAGTTCAAAGAGTTTCTAACCTATAATTCGATAAAATGATAGTTTCTTGGTATAATTACGCTCTATTTGAACCTAAATTTGGACTAATATCATTGTTTAAAGAATATTCTTTACAGCAAAAAAGTTATAAAATAATGGCAAAACATACACCCTTTTGTTTAACCGCCTTTAAGAAATACAAATTTCAATTTGTTATCAGAGTTAGGTTCATATAGAAGGAAAACATGTTCTTAAAGTAATCTCCAAATAGTATTGATTTCCGATGAAAACTGTGGCCTCCAGAATGTACACAAACAGCAAAGTTCGATGGCGACCTTCGATAGGCGGCTGGTTATGTGTTCCATATTTTTAGAGAAAATGCTTCGTAAAAAATTAAAATATTCGTTTAAAAATATGTATAAAATGTTCCCAAAGTTTATGAAAAAATCTTATCAATTAATTCCTTGTAAAAGAAAATCATGCGAATCACTAAAAAAAAACGTACGCCTAAACTAGTTTCCCGCCTTAACGATAAATACGAATTGTTGATAATCGTCGCTTTTTTCAATAATTTTTTTCAATCAAAGTGGTGACGAATTGACACTCGAATGTACGAAATCTAGGAACAAAGTTGTCATTTTTACGTAACTATTAAAAAATGAAGATAGATTTTGGAAAAGTGAGATCGTCAATGACCTTTAAATGTTTCTCATCGTATCTCCTGTAAATTTGGAAACAATTCATCAAGTGGTTCTCGAGATATCATGTCCTCCGACCTCGAAAACAGTTTCATTACCAGCTGCCGTGTTTTCGTTGTATTTTTGTATTTTTTGATAATTTTTTGACACGCTCTCAATACATGTACCTTTAAAAAAATGTGTTTTTTTTTCGCCGCCCATTTTTCGAAAAAAAAATTCGGCATTTGTTCGGAGCCACTAGAAATTTTCTTACCCAGAGAGGAGGACGGATAGGGAAAATCTTCGATCGACCATTTCCCCGAAAAATATCTCTTTTTTTTTCTTTCTCGTTCAAAGATCGTTCATGGGCACGAAGGGCCCGAGGGCAGCCACGTCGCGGCGATCTGTTGAACGCCGATTTTTCGGGAGATCGCGAGAGACCGAGCTCGCCCTCGCCATTGGCCGAAAGTAAGCCCTTCCTACAAGAGGAAGAAACCAAACCAACGGGGTGAGTTTGCAGACGTTTCCAACACGTAGGATCGTCGATATGTCGCGGTGTAAAATTAATATTCGATGAAATTTGCGAAGGCGAGCCTGGAGGCAAAAGATCGAGGCTTGGCTATCGGAAAACGAGAAGGAGGAACGAGCCGGTGAAGAACTCCAAAGAAGAGCGAGACAGCTGCAAGCCAATCGCAAGTCCTTCGAGGATTCTGGTATTGTTGCATTATTTTTTCATCTCCCCGTCACTTTTCGTATAACATCGGTCAACGCAAATTTTGAGTCTGGGTTCTCGATGTCAAATTTTTATTTTTACCACTTGGCTACTAAAGGAATAAAAAATACTTTCACCAGATAAAGTTTGCTTTTGTAGAAACTAGAACGATATTTCGGATTTTAAGTAAAATTACCTATTTTCTCAAACATTTATTGTAAATAACAATTGAACAAACCTTAGTTTCGCATTTAAATCACATTTATCAAAAAGAATAATCAATAATAAACTACTAATGTAAAAGAATTGATAAACAAAGTTCAATAATGTATATTTTTCGTACTTTTATGTTTGTATGGACTTTCTCGTATTAAGCCCCAAACGTAATCTTCCATCATGTTCTCATTATACTGCCCCTGATAACGTCGTTCAGAGTCCATCACATCTTGGAATAAACGTTCTCCTTGTTCTCCTGAATAAGCACCCATATTATCCTTGAATCGGTCCAAGTCAGCATGTAACATATGGACTTTAACGCACATTCTGCAGCCCATGAGTTTAAAGCTCTCAAGCATACTTTCAATCAATTCTTTATAGTACTCAGCTGTGTAGTTTCCGAGGGAACCCATGAATTGCTTTAAGGCGGGATCCTGAATTAGAAGGTCCGAAAAAAACGTTTTTTTATTGCTTAAATCGATAGATAAACTATCCAAGAATATATTTACAAAGTTACAGAGGCCAGTTGTATATATTTTTTAAGATACAAGGCCAAAAGCAGAGAAGCGATTGGTATTTGATATTGATATTTCCTCCTACTGAAAACTTTGCAGCGCGTTTTCTCCAGTTTTAATTTTCACAATTTTTCCAAATTGGCGGGCGTGGTAGCAAAAAAACTAAACGACCTATTAAATCAAACCAAAGTTTATTTTCTTTAAACTGAAAATTTCTTCAATGTGAATTAAAAGAGTCGTTGAAAAAGTATTTTTAAATAATTTTTATAGCACGTTAAAGTGTTTTTTTAAACACATTTTTTTTCAAACCTGAAAAAAGTCATAATTTCACGATTTTTTCAGCTTTTTCTTAATTCACCCAGAAGAAAAATATATGACAATTGAACATTTTTTTGGTTTATTTGGTTCAGTCAAGAATTACGAGCTGCATCTTTCCCGCCGATTCCCCGATTCCCATGAATCCCGCCGAAGACGCACATGGAATAGGCTTATAAATCTGTAGTCATTTATTGTTTCATATTGAAATTTTTTTCATACATTTCAAATATACATGAAAAGATACCTTAATATTTACTGGGATCACTTCTCTTGTCACGTTTTTTTCCCTTAAAAAAATATCCGAAAAAACGCTTTTTTGGACCTTCAAATTCAGGCTCCCGCCTTAAGGCTGTTCCAGGCTTGTTTTTCACGAGTATTGAATAACTGGGTAAATTTGTCACTGGCCATTGTTTTCTTCAATACAAGCTTTTATTTAACTTCCCGACTACTTAGAGCTCTAAAATTTTGCAAACATGCATCTAAAAGGTGACAATGCATAATTCAACTAAAAAAAAGATCCATAAAATTTTCAAATTTTCATGTAAACCTAGCGATATCTAATCATCCATATAAAATCTCACTACCGCATACAAACAAATTCATAGCCGACTGTGTTTGTGTGTGAAAAGTTTATATACAGCAATTAGTCGTAAGTTCAATCGCAATTACAGTCTTTGTTATTTTTTACAAGCATTCCATGTTCCTAACGTACAAACTCGTAAACTAGTAACCTACTAGTAACAACTCACTAGTAAAATCAATTAAAGACTAATAAGTCGAAAGCAATTTGTGCATAAAAAAGATATTTTAAAAACAAGCTTTTATTTAGTGTACTGTATGTCTTAATTTTATGTCACCTATATGTGACTATAAATAAAAGCTTGGGGCGCTCAAAATTTAGGCATATAATCTTTAATTTAAACAAATCTGTCAATACGTCAACTGTATTTAATTTACTGCAAAACAACCTTAGTATGCCTAAATAAAAATCCTGCAACTGAGTATAAACGTGTGATAATAATGTTTTCTCTAATTACTATTCTGCCAAATTAAATTCGGTCAAGGAAACTGAATTGATCAAATTTATTAAACATTCAAAAAGTTGAGTGCCCCAATTTTTTATTTATAGTCACATATAGGTGACTTCGTGAAAAAATTATTTTCTAATTTTTACTACGTTAAATAAAAGCTTGTTTATTTTTTAATATTTTTTTCACATATAATTTGTGGTCCGACGAAAATACCCACTTCCATTTTGGCTTCTGATAATTCGGGAAAAAATTCATCAAATATTGGAAAGCTTGAGAATCTTGATTAAGAGCCTTTACGAATTGTTTCGTGAGGCCTAATTTTATATGGAAGAGAGGCATCATTACATCCTTAGGCTCTACAATTGGTTCCCATTTTCCAAAAACTTCAAGACTTATTTATCAACGTAAAAAAAAACGAAAGCAAACTTTATAAGTAACAAATGAAGATTTTGGTTATTATTCGATGGATAAAATCAAAATTTATTTATTAAAATTCAAACTAAAAAAAAACATTGTTGACCTTTGTATCCACTTCCCTATTGGTTCAATCGTAATCGTGAATTGTACAGAGAGCGAAGGCAAGAGTTCATTGATGAACACACTGGCGGAGGACAACTCGATTCACGGAGGGTACCCGGACGTCTACGATTGGCGACCGTCCGTCGAGAAGACGGACGTCATGAGAACGATGGAAGCTATTGAAGGTAAAGGCGAATACATAGATCAGCATTTTTCATTGCCAGCATTTTTGAAATTCAATATTTTCATTAATTTCGACACTTTTCGAGGGTAGTAGACGGAGAAAGTAATTGTTCTACTCTAGAGGCCTGAATTTTGACCCTTTTTTCGGCCTTGATAAAAAACATAATATTTTCAAAACTGTTATCATGTTCGATACTGACCGCTTAGTAAACATAACAAATTTCGACATTCTATTTTTTATATTTTTCGAATAAAAAATTCGTGGGAAATCAAACATTTTTTGGCCCAATATAGAAATGCCCCTTAAAAGTTCGGTAACTTCGCTTGAAATTTTATCAGTATACTGGGATGTTTTTGTACTCAATTTCGCTCGCATAGACATGTGTTGAATGCTCCTTAATGAAATGTGCTCCTGAAAAGTTTCATTGAGGAACACGTAGAATTGTGTTGAAGAGCATTAATACTAACTTTCAAGTAAATCTGAACAGATATTTCTTTTACCATACAAACTTTGCTACCCCATTTTCCCCTTGAGGATTGAATTTCCAAAAACGCTGAAATTTCATTGATTTTGTCTAGGAGCAGTAATACAAAGTTTCAAGTAAATTTTACCCGATTTTTTTTTCATTTTCCGTGCAAACTTTGCCGCCCCCTTTTGTTTAGGGGTTGAATTTCGGAAAACGCTAAAATACGTGTTTTATTAATTCTGTTGAAGATCTTTGATATTAAGTTTCAAGTAAACCTTCTGATCAGGTTTTTTAAATTTTACATACGAACTTTGCCACCCTCTTTCTCCCTTTAGGGGTTGAATTTCTAAAAACGCTGAAATACGTGTTTCATTAATTGTGTCAAGAATTACGAATACTAAATTTAAAGTAAATCCAACCAGATCTTTTTAAATTTCCATACAATTATTTCCACCTCTTTTCTTTCCTTAAGGGTTGAAATTCGAACAATCCCTGCTTACAAGGAAAGGTTGCGAGGTCGATCTCTCCGAATTCGATGAAATTTGGCATGCTTGTAGAATGGGTGAAAATAGGCGACACACATTTTTTTATATCTGCGGAACCCGATTTTTAAGGGTAGAATCGCACCCTCGAAGATTGGGGTGTTTTTCGTTTTTCGTCGATAACGTTTTAACGGTACGAGATATGAAAAAATTTCAAATTGCAACAATGTTTATTTTTTTCGTGTACTATACATTGGAGATGGGAACGATAACGTTATCGACGAAAAAAGAAAAACTCCTATTATCGAGGGTGCGTTTCACCCCTTAAAAATCTGGTTCCGCAGATATGAAAAAATACATGTCGCTTATTTTTACCCATTCTACAAGCATGCCAATTTTCATCGAAATCGGAGAGATCGACCTCGCAACCTTTCCTTGTTGGTGGGTGCTTACCTCACAAAAGCAACCAACTGCCCACATTTCATGTAATTAGCTTCAACGTTTTTTGGCTCGGCGTTGATGAATCAGTCAGGACAGATAAAAATATGTATAGATAGATGAAAATCAGTTGATTGTTAAATGTTCGGGCTCCCGAAAGGAATACCTCAACTAGAACTTTGAGGTTTAGTCTTCACATTGTGATGCTTATGACTGACTTTACGTCACCACATTCGACAATTCTAAATTTCTCAACTAGACTTTGAGGCTTGGCCTTTACAGTGCGATGCCTTTACAACCTTACAGTTGATTGTTAAATATTCGGGCTCGCGAAAGGAATACCTCAACTAGAACTTTGAGGCTTGGCCTTTACATTGTGATGCTTATGACTGACTCTACGTCTCCACATTCGACAATTCCAAATTTCTCAACTAGAATTTCGAGGTTTGGCCTTTACAGTGCGATGCCTTTACAACCTTACAGTTGATTGTTAAATATTCGGGCTCGCGAAAGGAATACCTCAACTAGAACTTTGAGGCTTGGCCTTTACATTGTGATGCTTATGACTGACTTTACGTCTCCACATTCGACAATTCCAAATTTCTCAACTAGAATTTCGAGGTTTGGCCTTCACATTGTGATGCTTATGACTGACTTTACGTCTCCACATTTGACAATTCCAAATCTCTCAACTAGACTTTGAGGCTTGGCGATTACGTTGTGATGCCTTAACAACCATACAGTTCATTGCTAAATATTCGGGCTCGCGAAAGGAATACCGCAACTCGAACTTTGAGGCTTCGCCTTTACATTGTGATGCTTATGACTGACTTTACGTCTCCACAGTCGACAATTCCAAATTTTTCAACTAAAACTTCGACGCTCGGCCTTCATATTGTGATGCTTATGACTGACTTTACGTCTCCACATTCGACAAATACAAATTTCTCAACTAGACTTTGAGGCTTGGCCTCTACAGTGTGATGCCTTTACAACTTTACAGTTGATTATTAAATATACGGGCTCGCGAAAAAAAACATCAACTAGAACTTTGAGGATTGGCCTTTACATTGTGATGCTTATGACTGACTTTACGTCTCCACATTCGACAATTCCAAATTTCTCAACTAGAACTTCGAGGCTTGGCCTTCACATTGTGATGCTTATGACTGACTTTACGTCTCCACATTCGACAATTCCAAATTTCTCAACTAGACTTTGAGGCTTGGCCTTTACGTTGTGATGCCTTAACAACCGTACAGTTGATTGCTAAATATTCGGGCTCGTGAAAGGAATACCTCAACTAGAACTTTGAGGCTTGGCCTTCACATTGTGAAACTTATGACTAACTTTACGTCACCACATTCGACAATTCCAAATTTCTCAACTGGACTTTGAGGCTTGGCCTTTACATTGTGATGCCTTTACAACCGTACAGTTGATTATTAAATATACGGGCTCGTGAAAGGAATACCTCAACTAGAACTTTGAGGCTCGGTCTTTACAGTGTAATGCTTTTGACAGACTTTACGTCACCACATTCCGACAATTCCAAATTTTTCAACTGGAACTCCGAGGCTTGGCCTTCACATTGTGATGCTTATGAATGACTTTACGTCTCCCCATTCGACAATTCCAAATTTCCGACTACTTTAGCACGTCACTGTATCTCCGATGCATCCTCAAGTGTCGATTCCACATGACAATTACGACCGTGCTCTTTCTTCCCGATATTCCTTGACTCGCAGAAGCGCAACCTCATCAGCCTCAGACCGACAAGTCGCAATGGCGCAAATCGAGTCTCAACGTACCGAGCAGTTTGGAGGAGACGGATCCCCGTTACTCCAGGCGTGTCAGATCGCGTTTGACAACAGACAACGTTCTCGGACCAAGCACATTGCAGGTGGGTGGCAAAAGAAAAAAAGATTATTACTAAAGTATAAATCATTTGCCTTGGGAGATGCCGATTTACGAGGCAACGAATTTCGGCAGGCGATCCGCGAGGAGGAGCGTAAGAAGAACAACAAAACGAGCGATTCGACGATGCCAGAGGCCCATGACGAATTGACGATATATCTTCGGCAACCGACGATCTCGTCGCAGACCAATTCGAGCGTTCGAAGGTTCACGAAATTGGCCACTAAGAGGAGCAACGAGGAAGATCGGATGAGCGACAAGATCGAGATCGATTCGGACAACATCGAGACACCACCGACCACCAGGAGAGTCTTCAGTCCACCGAGGGAGGTTAAGCCAGTCGAGAAGGAGCCCTGCAAGCGCGAACGATGCAGCAGCTCCATCCAGGAACGCGAGGGAAAGATCACACCGGCAAAACCCAGTAGCACGGTTACCGATCTTGGCAGTGGTGAGATTCTTCTCTTTTCTTCCCATCAAAATTTCACTCATTTCGCAAAACGATGTTCACCCAAAGTCCTTCCTGACGAAAAAGTTTAAGGGGCTACATCAACCTAGAGGCGCGAAAAAAAATTGACAAATTCAGAAAAAGAATTCCGGGAAACGGTTGGTGAAAAAGAAACTCATTTTTTTAACGCAAAGCTACATAAATTGAGACTTAAAAAAAGCACCAAACAATACGGAAAAACAACAATATGGCCGCCGGCAGATGAAGAATTTTTTTGCGACATTTGGTGGTCGACATTCTCCAGATTGAAGGTCCATCCGAAATCTATAAACCAAACGGGTTATTCAAGTTGACAATAAATACGAGCCGTTGACGATGTTCGATTTTTTTAAATCATCTGTTTTAACAACGTGGCGACGAATTGAAACTCGAGCATACAAAATCTAGGAAAAAGTCGTCATTTTTATGTAACTATTAAAAAATGAAGATCGATTTTTAAAAATCGACAGATCTTACTCAAAGTGCAACTATTTCATGGCATTGAAAATGTATAATAGTAAATGTCTTTGTTATTTTTCAAAAAATATTGATACACTGAGGTATACAATTGTGTTTGTTTGGGTTTGTTTGTATAATAATTGTTATATAATTTTTGTAATATATTTGTAACATAACTTGCAGTATAATTTTTAAATTAATAACAAGATTAGATTTAGAGGGGGGGGGGGGGGGGGGGGGCATTTTTCAACCGAACACAGGCATTCAGCATGTCGCAGCTCCCCCCACTCTACTACAACAGAGTGGGGGTAGCGTTAGTTTCGTGTGACATCCAGCTAATTCAGACCCTTTACCCAGAGTACCTCAACAACCGTATACATTTTTAAAAGCATTTTCAATGCTAAAAGTGAGATCGTCAACGACCTTTAAATCTTTCTCATCGTATCTCCTGTAAATTCAGAAACAATCCATCGAGTGGTTCTCGAGATCTTACGTCCACCGACTTTGAAAACAGTGTTACGAGAAAAAAGCGTTTATGCTGCTTCTACCGCTCGTCCGGTCGACTATTGGAAGCTGTAGCTCATTCAATTTTAGGAACATTCCATTAACATTTTCAGGGAATATAGCTAAAATGTGATACTATCGAATGAAAATATTCGTTTTGAAAATGAAGTTTTCGTTCCGTGTTTCTTGATATAAAGTTACGATTTTTTCTAAAATATCGATACTTACATTGAAGTATCTAGTCGCGGGCAATATGACGCTTCTTCATCTTCATAATAGTTTACAAAATAATAAGAGCCTGTACTTTATCTATTGTAAATGATGCCACACCTGTAGGGACTGAGGGCTCTAACCGGTCGCGCTACCCGTTCCCACTAAAGTGACTGTAACTCCGTCGATTTCCGACTTGTGAATAAAAATGTTGCCAACATATTTTTCAATACATGTACTTTCAAGAATTATTTTAAAAAAAACGTCCTTCAAATTTTGCTTGAAGGATGTGGAAAAGCTACTGTGCAAGTTCTTGCACAGTCATTTTCCCCCTTAACTGACATTGCGTATAGAAAGGGGTAGAAAGAGGTTTAAATTAAAAACTTGAAGATGCAGAAATTTTGCTATTTCTGGCAGTTTTAAAACCGTGACATAACGCAAACCTCCCCCCCCCCCCCCCCCCCCCCTACATACGTAGACCGTAACGCCTGGAAGAACGCACCGCCTAATTACGTTAGGTAATTTACGTCCGGCCCCCATGGATATAGGAAAACTGTGGAAAACGTATTAGTCCAGTCGAGATAGGTCTATAATTCGATTAACCTGGAATTAATTCCGGGCTTCGATTTTCTTTTTTTTAACTTAGGGGGGGGGGGGGGGGGGGTTGTTGGTAGTATAAATCTCGATTTTCGGGAAAATCCCCCTGGTGCGTTTGCCGCCATCTTGATTTGAAGAGGGATTTTTTGTTTTTCGAATAACTCGCTTAATTTCAACTTTAAAGTGAAAATGATCATATCAAAATCCCCACAATTTTGGTGATTATAGTTTTTACCTTAGGATCGATATTTATAATTACACTGCAAATAGGGGTAAAAAGTTCACCCCTAAATTAAGTATAAGTCCGAAAATATTGATCCTAGGGTAAAAATGGTGCTGACCAAAGTTGAAGAAAATATAATTTCCTACCCGATTACTCCCTACCATTTTTACGATAAATTTGATAATAAACGAAATAATTGAACATAACAAAAAGTTCACCCCTAAATTAAGTATAAGTCCGAAAATATTGATTCGAGGGTAAAAATACTAATAACCAAAGTTGGAGGAAATAAAATTTCCTATGTGATTATTTATTACCATTTTCACAATAAACTTGATAATAAACGAGATAAGTAAAAAAAAAAGTTTTTTACCGCTTTTAACAGTCTAACTCTATAAATATCGATCCTAGGGTAAAAATTATAATTACCAAACTTGTGGAGAATTACATTTACCACAACTTTGAATACAATCATTTTTACTCTAAGGTTGAAAATAAGCGAGTTATTCGAAAAACAAAACAAAATCCCTCTTCAAATCAAGATGGCGGCAAACGCACCAGGGGGATTTTCCCGAAAATCGAGATTTACACTACCAACCACCTCCCCCCTAATAATAAAAAAAGAAAATCGAAGCCCGGAATTAATTCCAGGTGAAATCCTATTTCGACTGGACTATATACCAATACAGCCGGCCCCAGTTTCGCCGGGTGTAACAAACCAGTCTTATTCGCAGGAAACTTCGACCGTTACGCGGCGGCCCGTAAGACCCGGCGTTACAAGAAGGGTCAGGACTTCCCGTTGGACTGCAAGCCGGAAGTGAGCGCGGTCGTGAAGCAGGAGGCATGCGTGATCGCGGGTGGCGGTGAGAGTTTCGCCGACGAGAAGCTCCAGCGGCCGAGTACGTTGGCACTGGCGGAGGATCGCGAGGACGACGAGGACGCGATGTTGAGAATTTGGCAGGACAAGTTGAAGCGTCGTCACGCAACGACGAGTATAGACGCGGCAATGGCGGAGATAGCGAAAGCCGGCGAGGAGATCGAGCAGCAGATGTCATCACGGCCGATCATCAGCCACGGGAGGATAAGTTCGAGATTGCCGGTGACGCAACCAGCGCCGGTGGTAGCGGTGACGAATACGGTGCTGAGTCCGGTGATGCAGGAGTCGAGGCCGCGCGAGACGACGCCGATATGGCCGGAGCGAGCAGTGCCGTGTCGCGAGAGGCATCGAAGCATGATAGACCCGAGCCAGGTCCGCGAGGCTATGAGGCTCGCGAGCAATCCGCCCAATCAAGTCCACCAGGCGAAGCCCCTGGTGCTCAGCCCAACCGAAGACGCGCAGGAATCGTCCGTTCTCAGGGTGACGAGCCCCGACCAGGTGGACAATCGCGACGTTTCCAACGCGAGTCAACGCCAACGTAGCGGCAACTCCGAGCGTATCACCGAGAAGAGCCAAGTGGGTCCAAAAATTGCCATCGACAAGTCCCCAGTGAACGTCATCAGCGCCAATAAGCAGACGTGCTCGATATTCAAGCCTCGCTTCATTCCCGACATAAGTATCACCAGCTCGCCGCCATTGCTCGGCACCGTCATCAAAGCCAAGGACCAAGAGATGAACGACGAGGGCTTCGAAGAGACCCAGAGCCTCGTCTCGGAGACTCTCTCGCAGGAAACATCGTCCGGCAATTACGAAACCGACAACCACGAGTGCTCGTCCCCTCGATCCTCACCCGCCGCCGAGCTGCGCTACAACCCCAACAAAGCCAACGGCAAAGTCACCGCGATGGCCGAACGAGCCGGACGGCCCGTCGGCAAAGACGAGATCGCACGGCTCAAGGCTTTCGGGCCCAGGTCCGGATCCGTGAAGCTGATCGGCGAAAAATCGAGCTTCCTGCCGAAACGAACCGGTAGCCTGAAACGCGAGCTCACGCCGAGAAAAATCGAGACCAACAGGAGATTGCAAACGACGTTGGCGGGTAGCGCCGGGCCTGGGAGAAACGAGGTCGAACGCTCGGGATCGCGCAGCAGCCTCAGAAGCTCGAGAAGCTCACTCAACAGCTCCACCTCGGTTAATACCGTTCGCAAACTGACACCGAGCCACGCACAACTCGGCAATTACACAACCGCCATCTGCGCAATGACCAGCGATCTGAGGAAAAATCCGTCCAATCCACTGTTGACGGGAGGCGCGAGCAAGGAGAATTGCGAGGGCGGTAGAGCGTCCGCGCCCAGAACGAACTCCAGTCGGATTCCGGCCAGCAGAAGCAGCAGCAGCGGCAGCAGCGTTGGACCGGTCACGAGGAACATCAGAAAGATTGCCATGGTGAGTTTCTACGCTTTGCCATTGGGTTGGAATACATGCCAGGCTTGCGCCACTTGATGACACTTCGTTTTTGCAACGTTGACTACGTGACGCGGATATATTCGATTTTTGAAGTACCGATTTTTTGGAAGATGCTGGCTCTGCGCTGACCTGTCACGAAAGACGTAAAAAAAAAATTCATCTGTCATTGCGGTTTGGAGAGATTTAAGGAGTAAGGCCACTGTAACGGCCCAAAAAAAAGGTTTTTTCACTAATTTTTTGCTCCCGAAATTGAAGGTATTTGAAAAAAAACTTTTAATGGTGTTATCGGGCATACATTAAACTTTATTATAAAATTTTTTTACAGTAAAAAAAAAACAAAATGGCGGTTCCACAGCTATCTTCCCGGGACATGTTTTGCTTCCAGGGCTCCGCGGCACGCAGCACCACTGGTGCACTTTTGAATCTAGAACAAAAAAAAACCATTAATCTAGAGGGCTATAGCTAGAGAATGTCGATCGGATTTTAAAAAGTATCAATTTTTGTGGATTTGGCGTGCGTTTGAAAAAAAAAATTGATTTTTGACGAAAAAAACGGCAAGTTTTTTGTTAATAAAAAATCAATAAATAAAATTCTTGAAAATTCCGATCGACATTCTCAAGATAATGTAAATGTTCACATCTGGTTAAAATTTCAAGTAAAAAAAATGAAAATTGTTCGAGTTATGCTGCGGGCCATTTTGAAAAACCATGTTTCGAGAAAAACGCGTTTAAAGTTTTGCGAATAGTTTTTTATTGGAAAAAATTAAAAAAAGAAGTTAAAAGGATTTAAACTATTTTTAAACTAGAGGGTTTAAACTATTTTTTAAGCCAATAAAAAAAATCGATTTTTCAAAAAATTTACAGTGGCCTTACTCCTTAAGGAGCCAGTCCACTTTGGAGCCACGACAAAAAGGCTATTTGAGTGATTTTTTTTTTGAGGATTTTATGGAAGATATGAATATAAAAGTTGTTCGGCTGGATAAATAGAGACTTGAAATACATTTTTAAAAAAATTATTCATTTTTATTATTTTTTAAGGAGGTTGGAGCGTTAGCCACAATCCAAGGTTAAATTTAATAAAAAATGCATTTTATTGTTTACACTATACTGAGTCTTTACGAATTTTTTGAACTTTTTTCACCACCAAACACCAGAGCTAAAAAATAGTTTAATGTATGTAATTTAACGTGCGTTTAGATGGGGAAGACGTTCACACTACAGGTTATGTAATTTTTATTGTTATTTAGTACTAAGATAAACCATTTCTAACAACGGATTAGCGCAAACTGAACCTTTGTGAACATTTAGAAAAAAATCCTCATCTTGCCCATCGTAAACCATGGGCCAATAATCTCGTGACGTAAATATGAATAGGCATAATTATGAACTACTCAAAATTTCATTGTGAATTGTATAAAACATTCGTTGTCGTAGTTTTTTCATAATAATCATCGATAATATTATGCTTTTTGAAGTTGGTAGTAACACAAAAGTTTTTCTACTTTACGTAATAAAAATGTTAAAATCCATAGGTTTGCCCTTTAATTATATATTTTAAAAAATGTAGCATATATAGAATAAATCTGTACCTCGTATGCATTTGTTTGAAGTTCATTGAAACAAAAAAAATTAATAAACCGTCATTTGACTCAACTGAATCGCTCCAACCTCCTTAAGTACAAAAACTATAGTTTAACGTAACGCCTCAAAAATATGTGGGCTAGGTAGCTCCATCACAACTCGGCAACGGCTTGTCCGAAGTAAAAAAAATCAAAGTCCATTAGATTCCGTATGACATCAGCTACAAAATGACCCTTGGATATAAAGTTTTATCAAAAAATAAAAAAATGGCAAATGAAAAACGAAAAAAGTATTTTAAAACGTGTTTTTTCGCACTTTTTCGCAAAAAAAAGAGAAAAAATCCAAATTTTAAAACCGTCGAGGGTCATCTTGTTGCGAATCATGTTTACAGTATGTGGTTCAAATTTCAAGACAATCGGTTTATTAGTTTTAGAGATACGATGGCATTAGATTTTGAAAACGTTGTTTCGAGAAAAACGCGTTTGAAGTTTATACTATGAAAATCCCGTCTGATTGCTCATCATCGTTGATTTCTTCAAGTCTTGCTTACTTTCGATTTTGTGAATTTTCATAGTGGACTGGCCCCTTAATGGGAGGTACCTGAGTAAACGGCGAGAAAAACAGGTAAACTTCGGGAATTTATATCTCAAAAACTAATGTTTCGGTTCGATCCGGAATTTTTTGTTGGAAAATATGTACATTGAGGTATGTTTGGGAATTTTTTAAAATAAATTCGTTGACTGGAAGCGATTCAAACGCGATTATCTCGAAACATAGTTTTCAAAGTCGGTGCCAGATGTATCTCGAAAACGGCTTGTCCGATTTTGTCCAAATATGGATACAATATTCTTCAATAGTTTTTCTCGTTCGTCGCGAAGGATTTTTTTGAAACTTCATTTTTGACAGAATTGCGACCGTTTTAATTTAACATTCGTTTTTCGTTTGAAATTTCTGACGATTTTGGATTGCATACACATTGCATAAAACAGCAATGATTCAATCGAATGAAAAACCCCTACGTGGCGAACGAGAAAAACTATCGAAGAATATTGTATCCAAATTTGGACAAAATCGGACAAGCCGTTTTCAAGATACATCTGGCACCGACTTAGAAAAATATGTTTCGAAATAGTCGCGTTTGAATCGCTTCCAGTCAACGAATTTATTTTTAAACATTCCTAAACATACCCCAATGTACATATTTTCCAATAAAAAAACCCGGATCCAATCGAAACATTAGTTTTTGAGATAAAAATTCCCGAAGTTTACCCGTTTTTCTCGTCGTTTACTCAGGCACCTCCCCTTAAGGAGGTTGGAGCAGTCCAGTGAAGTCAGATGACGGTTTGGCGATTGTTGGCAATTAACCTCAAAAAATGCATACGGGGTATAGATTCATTCTGCATTATGCTAATTTTTCGTAAAATATACGATTAAAGAGCAAAATTATGCATTTGTATATTTTTATTAGGTGAAAGAGAAAAAACTTTTGTGTTAATACCAACTTGAAAATCAACCGATGTGTTGGTCTAGTGGTTAGCGTACCTGCCTCTGAAATCAACACATCGGGAGGTCGCGGGTTCGAATCACCGTCTCGTAGTTTCGTCGAGAAATAAAAACACAGGCGTGACGTAGCTCCAGTTGTACACAGATGTCTCGCACACGGACCGGTACGTGTGTGTGTCGGATGGGTATGGCTGTAGCCTGTGAGCTATTTCTCGACGAAACGCGACTAGCTCCGAGGCTGGGAAGCGAACTCGTGACCGGCTGTATTGGTATAGGTTTTCCGCAGTTTCCCTATACCCATGACAGAAATGTCATGATGAATATAATACAGAGGGGGAAGTCGGCTGCGGCCGCAATGGGGAGGGGGGATGATGGAGAGAAAGAACAAGTGTAGAGCGGTGGACATATAAGTGGAGCCTTGTAAAAAGCCGAAAAGGCTGTGCAAGTAAAACTTGAAATAATACCAACTTGAAAAAGTATAACATTATCGATGATTATTATGAAAAGACTGCGCCAGTTAATGTTTTATAAAACTCAAAATTAAATTTCGAGTCATTCATAATTATGCCTATTTATGTAACGAGATTATTTGTTATTACTATTACTTAATATTAAGTATTGCCGAAATACCGCAACTCAGCGGACATTGTGGTTGGCAGCAATGCTCTCCATTCGCCAGCCAAGATTTGTCATCTTTTATCAAACTATGATGGTTCAATATTGAATATATGTGGTTTACAATGGGCAATATATGTTTTTTTTCTAAATGTTCACAAAGGTTTACTTAGCGTTAATTCGTTGTTAGAAATGGTTTAACTTGGTGCTGAGTAGCCAAAAAGATTTAATATAACCTAACGTAAAATTGCATGCATTAAGGGCCTTCTCACTTTAGACGCTAAAAAAGGCTATTTTCATGAATTTTTTTGATAGGTTTATACTATAGATATTTATATAAAAGTTTGAATAAATACACTTTCGAAATACATTAAAAAAAAAAACATTTATCTAAGTCACTCTTTATAGACGAAAATAGTCGTTAAAAAATGTCCTGAAAAAATTGTAGGTCTGCGCTGTTGATGAAATCTCGGAAATGGATAATCCGAAACAAAAAAATCAAACTATTTTAGATTCAGTATATTAATGGCTATAGCACATATCATATGATTTTTGATATATGCAAAAATAACAAAATGGCGGACATTTTTCGAAAAAACAAAAAAAAACGTGTTTTTTCGCCGTTTTTTAGCAAAAAAATAGTTAATTTAAAAAAATCCTTGATATGCGTTATAGCTATAGTTATAAAGAATATGTGGTCGAAATTTCATAAGGATCGGTTCAGTAGTTTCGAAGATTTTATCAACAAGCCGTCGAAAAACATTGTTTCGAGAAAAACGCGTTTAAAATTTGTTTGGGTTACATAAATACACAAAAAAATCTTTTTAATGTATTTGGAAAGTGTATTTATTAAGTGTAACAACTTTTATATCAATATCTATAATATAAACCTATCGAAAAAAAACATGAAAATAGCCTTTTTTAGCGTCTAAAGTGACAAGACCCCTTAACCTGTTTTTTATCTCCGGTATCTTGCGGTGAAATTTTTTTGAAAGATTCGTAAAGACTCGGTTCCGCCTAGGCAATAACATATATTTTTTCAAATTTTGTATTGTGGCAATCGCTCCAACCTCCTTAGGAAACAGTGAGATGGTCAAGATTATCGGTACTTGGGTGCCATCAACTGCCCGATCAACATTTAGAGAATCGAATTTTCGTTTGCGATTTCTTGATTAAAATACTCGGCAGGAATTGTTGCAACGTAGGTGGAACTTGCTACTCCATCCACCGTATAGTCTCTGCACCTTGCAACTCCAGACCACCATTCGTTCAGAGCTTTGCAGAACATTCTCAATGGTGTAACTTTACCAAACATTGACTGATGTCAAAAATATTTGGGTCAGTTTTTCACTGATAAGCTTCAGGAATTTTACGTCGAATTTTTCATCGATAATAGATAAAACTTATTTTGAATTCACAAATAAATAATTAAATTATAATACCGTGTACATGTAATTTTAAAAAACCATTGAAAAATAAAAACAAATTAATTATGTTACAACTCAAGGCAATCGTTGAGTCCTAGACGTCCACTTCAGATGAATGGACGAGGGCATTGCCATTGTAATTTCGTATATCAAGGAAGTTCATTTTTGTTTTTAGACATTTTTCTTTGCCCGATATTCTTCATTGTCAATAAACGTCAAAAAACTAGAATTCTAGAATATTTCCGGTCGTCAGTGTGTGAGAATGCTTTTTTTTTATCGTCGTTGACAGGCAACGAACGAGCCCTCGAAACTCATGGGCATTCGGGCACGACCGGTGGTGGCTTCTCGCAGCAGCAGCAGCGGCAGCAGCGTTGGTCTACAACCGGCGATGAACAATCGGCAACCGATCGGAAAAATAGTCCCAAACGCTAAGAGCAGATTGGTACAGCCTAGGCCAGCTCCGAGAAATCACAGCTTCATGAGACCGACCGCTGCTAGTGTTAACAAAGGTTCTATTCCAAATCTTCCCAAAAGCATCAAGAGCTCGGCGAAATAAGGCCATTACAATGGAATGATATAAAATCCAATACAGAATATATATATATATATATATATATTGGGGTGTGTCAAAAAAATTGTCTCCAGCCCTTTGAACAAATGTGATTAGGTATAATAATAATTCATGCCAAAATTGAGCTCTCGAGCTCAAGCTCAAGTGGTAGCACTCGATAACTTTTTTTCCCCCTTCATTGACACTCTTAATTCGCTCTTTACGTTCTAACTTGAATAACTCAACAACTAATTAATATTAGTAAAATCCGATTGGAACTTTCTGAAGCTGACTCTTACGATTCTACAAACCTTTTACGAAAATTTCGATATCACGATTTTAACATAAATGACAGTTTTGCGCTAGGGCACGGATTCGAAAAAAAAGCCTTGAAAAAATTAATAAAGCTTCAAAAATTGAAACCGGATTTAATAAATGTTAATTACTTAAGTGATCGAATAACTTGACAGTTATTGATTAAAAGGGGGGATCCCTTTAAGCCGCCGAAAATAAGCGAATTTTTAAGATGTTCTTGTGTCGGAACTATTTATTCTAAATAATTATAATTTCATGTACATATTATTACACCTGTTAATTTTCTAAATTTTTTTGTCTTCAAAAATGGCGGTTCTACTACACTTGCTTCAGAGACGATTGTCGCCTGAGTTGTTCCACGGCGTACAACCTAGCGTCTGTTGTATTGATCTGTAATATCAGAGCTGAGAAGTTTTACGTTTCTAAGACCCACACGCTCTGTATGAACCTACAAAATCCAGTGTAAAGTGAAAATTGGAAAAATGGTGCGCGTTTGAAAAAATGTTTTATTTATCACGATTTTTTTTCTATAGTATGTGTTAATAAAAAACTAGATTTATAATATTTTTCAAGCAACTTTAAGTTCAGACAGACGGTAATCATGTTATCTGAAAGTGTGAAAAATTTCAAAATGAACGATCCAATGGTTTTTGAGTTATCTTGTACGAGGTTCATAAAGAAATTTCAGGAAAACGCGTTTAATGTTTTAAGACTGAAAAGTTCTGTGACTGTCTTGATGAATGCGTGAATTTTTTGTCATACCTAACGATGTTGTTCGAAGGACTAAAAGATGATTTTTTTTTCGTCGCAACCTAATACCCCTACGCCTATGTGCGGAATAAAAAATAGGCGGAAAACGAACAGAATGCCGTTGATAAATTTTTGTACGATTAGGATCCGTCGTTTGTCGCCTCGTGGAAGAAAAATGTCCGTGCATATGACGAAATCTTTGTTTAGTGATCCGCCGTTATTGCCCTTGCGACCCTCGATCGAACACGACTGAATTATTCGTAGAGTAATCGTTGAAAAATCTTTGTTGAAGAACTTTTTCAACGATGCACTCCTCGAAATTAATAATTAAAAAAAAAAACACGAAAGCCACTCACGTACCCTACACGAATTAACCAAATGAAAGTTATCTGAAGCGTTTGCGGTACGTAAATGTGCAACGGTTTCGACGAACACATTTAGTGTTTAGAGATTTGCTAGAGCGTAGATTTTTATTTCGTTCGGCCAATTATTCATAGCGATGGACAAGACTATATTGTTTTACGTATAAGAGCGAACAAAAGAAGAAATAACTTTACACGTGCTTGGCAGCCAATCAGGTTTTGGCCACGGTACCGAGCGATTTTTGAATCAGTGCTAAATTTGGAAAATCTTTTATTCTTCAAACTTCGATCGACGTGACGTACAAATATAATTGTACTGATTTCTTTCTTGAACGCTCATGACGGGCCGCAAGAAGATCGTATTTTTCGATTTTTTTTGTTTAGCAGACTATTTATTTTGTATTTGAAAAAAGGCATGTTATTAAGCATGCATAGAACTAATCACGTGTAAATTTTGATGGGAAGAAAATTAACGACGTTATTGAGTAAAGCCTCTGTATACAAAATGTGGCCTAACAGCCGGATCGATAACTTGGCAATCGTTTGTCCGAAGAATAAAAATAAAAACGTTTTATAATATTTATAAATGTAGCTCTCATTGTACATGCCGTTTTTTTTTCGAAAAAAATGACAAAATGGCGAATATTAAAAAAGGGCTAATTTTGGCAAAATTTTTGCTCGTATTCGTGGCGTTAAAAAAATACTACAAATAAAAAGAAACGGTCACGTACAACGATAGCTACCGCAAAGATGGAAATTTTGGTTTTCTGAAATTCAAAATCGGGCAATTAAAGCTAGAGTTATGATTCCGACCAGGTCGAGAAAAGTCGTTTAGAAAAAAATGCAATACCTGCTCTCACTAAATCGTCTGTAACTTGGTCAATGGTCAATATTTTCACTTTAATTTTTTTTAAATATTCTAGAATATGTAAGCTTTGATAAAATCCAAAAAAATAGATTTTTAACCCGTCACAGTGGAATCGAATTGAATTTCAATTAGTCTTGTTCCAAATTTCACCTTTTTTCCCAAATGAATATTAATTTTTAAACGCTCTCGATAAAAATAAGCAAGATTTAATTGACAAATATCGAGGCCTATCTGCTATATTTACAGACTTGGCGATTTCTTCTCCAACTCGCGAAAATTACGTGACGAGATCGTAAATTACAAAAGCACGAAGTTTCGTAGAAAGATTTTTTTCAACATTTAACACTCGTTTGACCAATCCCGCGTGGCCAGCTTGACGATATTCGTAGATTACGTACAGTATGCATAATTTTGATTAAAAAAAGCAAAACAACTAGGTTATAACACGGCGAACGTGTAGGATATATGTAGGCATACGCAAAAACGGAACAGTAATTTATTTCCATCCGAATGTACGCTTTTTCCGGAGATTCTGACGTTTTGCAGGTCGCCAAAAATAATTTTACTCCAAAAAGGTGAATCAAATAAATTATCAACACGAAGGTATCGGAGTAACAATATATTTGTCTCTTTTCTCAACACCGCGAGATACACGAGTAGCCATTGTGCCAAATAATTATTGCCTTCTTCGAGACTCCATATACGAAAATACAACAGTACTTACTTCATAACAAACGAAACGTTCCGTTTTTTTAAGTGCCATGTAGATTCGCTGAAATTGTATCGTTTTGTTTTGTCTCGACGGTGCGTTCACCACATTACGTACTCATCCTGTTATTATTTTTTGTTTTTCTTTTGACACCGCTCTTTTGTTCGGGAGTGTTATTCACGACGTTCCAAGTTCGAGGCACGAATTATATACACGTAGGTACATAATAAATGACACATCGCTCCTCCGTTTTGAACCGAGAGGACAGCGCGACCATCGGCTGATTTTGGAAACTTTGCTCGCTCAAAAATGCCAAGCCGTAAACTGAAAATTCAAAATAACTAACGAGCAACGCGTGTATTTTTTTGTACATAAAAAATGATTACTCTTTGATGGGGTACACCGTGCACGGGGCTTTGCAACGTTTCCAGATTCGGCCGCTAGGAGTGCTGGCGAGCGACTTGACGATAATCGCAGAGTTACCCACACGGAGCGAATAGACGGCCTGTATATTTTACCGACTAATGAAAATCAAATTCCGATTATGTGAGCGTCGAAATATACAATATACAATAAAGAGTAAAATTTAATATAAACGAAAAAGTACATGTGGCGTATTTTCTTTTTATACATTTCCATTGCCAGATCCTACGACATCCATATAGGGATTTGATAGGCACGCCGCACGTAGGGAGTCCACGTTGGAATCCAAGTGGATTCCGCGCTGTTTCCCGAATGACGTCGTTCGAGAATGTTTTGCATGAAATTCTCAAGCGGAATTGTTTGGATCGATTGGATCGGATCGGAAATATGTGTTGAATCATAACCTGCACGCTTCGTGAGCGTGTACTTCTGTGGCGATATTATGTCAAAGTGCAGTAAAATAAATAAACGATAATTACAGTGGATTTCCAGTGGCGTGATTCAAATCGATTTTCACGATGTACTTTTTTAAGGGCTTAGGCTACTGCGACAAACCGAAAATCAAAGTTAATTTAAAAAAATGAATTTTAAAGGGATAGGATGTTTGAACAATCGTTCGGACATTTATTTGTAAGTACATTGAGGTAGTCCTACCGCTTCACACTAGTCATGCCACTGATCATACTTGAGACTTGTAGAATTTATATTTTTAACAGATGCAACAAAAAAATTTGTAATAACTAAATTGTCCATATGTAAACTGTTTAATGAATGTTCACATTTAATTAGAAAAAGTAGTTATTCCGACGATTCGCGTAGTATTTCTAGGTTTGATATTTGGCAATATTGGTTCTATCTCCGTTTCTTTTTACTCAACCAGGCGAATTTAACCTCCATGCTTTTTAACGTCGATTTGTCAAAACAATGTCAGGTGCGGGAAATATAAAGCATTGTATTCGGGCCACGACTGGTAAAAAGCGTGGAAAATTCGTGTCGGCGAAAAGTGTCGGTTAAAAATGAAAAATATGTGTGGAAATTGGATTGAGTGAGATGAGGTTAGGACTACGGTCAGCTGTTGCCTTGCCGTAGCCTCTTTATCGTAGCAAGTGGTAATAAATCCAATACCGGAAGTTCAAATTATACTTGATATTACATAAAAATTAGGTCAATAAGCGTATTTTTTTCTCAGAGCCCGGGATGACCACAAGTGTTAAGTATGTAAATCTGATTATTTTTAAGAATCTGACGAATTCTCACTATTATAGACACTTTTGTAGCGACCGGAAATTAGGTTTTTGGATGACGTCTCGGAATTTCTTGAAAAAAATTCGCAATTTTAATTTTTCTTTTCTCTGTAATTAGGTCGATAAACGACCCCGAAATTTTACAGAGACGATTATTAATATATTTAGTGAAGCTCAAAAAAAAAATGAAAATCCTATGGATGAAGCCTGGCGATAGGACTACCTTAAGGCTTTATATGCCTTCGAAAAAATGTATCGTTTTTTTATGTTATTGGCTTAGTCATGTGATTTGAATCGACTTTCAAGATTCACTTTTTCAAGCGATTCAGACTTTTTTAAAAGTGATTTGTACTTTTTTAAGGTGTTAGGCTACTATGACAAACCGAAAATCGAAGTTATTTAAAAAAATTGATTTTAAAGGACTAGGTAAGACGATTAAGAAATCATTCGAACATTTATTTATATGTACATTAAGGCTAATATGTACGTTGAGGCTTTATACACATTTAGAAAAAAAATGTATCGTTTTTTTTATTGACTTAAATTATGTCTAAACATCCCAAGAATGATACGGTCCGAAGAAAAATGATGTTGGAACTTTAAAGGCGTTTTTTTTGGAACCATGTGGTCAAAATCGGGCGGTCTCGTAACTCTTACAATTTTCAACCGATTTGCTTCAAACTTCAACTGCAGCTTCTTAGATAGATTTTTTACCGAAGTACACGCGATTTTTACGATTGACTAAAAATTACGGTTTTTATAAACAAATTATGGCCATTTTTTAGTCAAAAAAGCGACTTTTTTCTTAAAAATGTTGCAAACTTTATAAAAATCAAAATTTTGTAATAATCGTATCTACTTCGTTAGTAAAACTCATGTAGATTGCGGAAAAAAATCGCTTTTGTTTTAGGTGCTCATGTGCATCTCTAACGAGGTCGTCCGTGAAGGGCCTTAAAAAAGACGTTCCATTTCTACCAGCCCGCGAGCCGCCAGTTTGTATTTTTAGGTTATTAAAAAATGCATTTGAGTGCCTTCAGATACGTGAAATAAAGCCTCCAAACCTCATTTTAATTACTTCATTAGTATATTCCAAACAAAAACCCCAAAAGCATTGTTTTCCGACCATCCAAAAGCATATAAGGCCTCAACAAAGTTGTGTACCAAATTTCATTAAAAATATCAATAATAAAAGAAGACATGAACAATCTCATGGAGGACCTTTGAACGTGAGGGGCTCAACGGTGCACTTGATTGTTTCCACCCGATTGATATAAACCAGAAAAAGCGAGTTTTTTCTTTAAATAGATAAAATCGGCTAATTGTAAGACTTGACCGAACTCTTTTTTTGTTATCGTGTTTTAATAACCGAAAAAATAAATTATGAATTTTATTTCGATTTTTCGAGGAAAAATGACATCATTATTATTAATAACTAATGAAGAAAATATGTTCAGAATAAAACCGTCGGTCAACTACTATTACACTGAATAAGTGTACTAAATTTCAAGCCAATTCGTTCATTCGATGTCGAGAAATCATGTACACCTGAGGAGGGGTGCATCCAATAACTCTTCTCACCACAATTTTATGTACGAATAATACTTTATTAAATATCAAGACACACGCGAAGGAACAACCCGACAAAGAGCGCACCGGAAGTAGTCAGTCAAGTGAGAACGAGAAAGAACGGACTAGAGAGGCATTTCGCCTACTAGAAAGTCGTCCTTGCAATAAGCGTTTGTTCGCGACGGTGGCGCTGTCGGTAAAGAAGGGCGTGCGGAGTATCACAGCTTGTAATTGCTGTCGCTGGTGGTCCCGCGAGTAGCAGAAATGCCACGCACCGTTTTTAAAAACATAGTTTTGAGAAAAACGCATGTAAAGTTTCACTTGCAATTCTAATGTTGTAATCATAATTTTACCTTCAATCTGTGATTCCTGCACCATATGTTGGACCTTGCTCTCCATTTTGAGTTGCCTCGAGCGACGAACGAGCGTTCGTCATTTTCCTCACTTTGTGTATCTATATATCGTATGTCTATATACCACCACTTGTATATCTGTACATTTTCTTTAGAAAATTCAGAGTACAGAATCCAATAGGATCCATCAAGTTTGATAATGTGGGAATCCTTCAGAATTCGAAATAGATTCGTATATCAAATAGGGAACCTCCGATGAGAATCCAATGTACGAGCGTGACATTTTAGTATTAAAAAAAATGAACTAAAAAAATTGAAAATTTTATTGAATGTTTTTATTTCTTATAGTTCCGTCGTTCGGAGTCATTTTCCTTTAAGGTTATGTAGTTATGGTCAAATCTTAGGAGTTGGCTGAAATCTAAGTATAATGTAAATATGACCTTCATGGACTGATGCCCAAAAATTCAATTCGATTCACCGTTAAATTCATGAGATAATTGCAATTGAATATGGGTATTTTTGTACGCGATCCCTATACCTAACTCGTAAACCGATAGGAGTTTGCTCGCACTTCTCGATATAGGTTCTAAACGGATCTTAGGGCTTCAAAATAAAAACATGCGTGTACGCAGTACTATTGTGGGATTGATTTTTAAAAAAGTGACAAACTTTGACCGTTTAATTTCGGAGATATCGACGTATGAAAAGTGGTAATTTTATTCCACACCGAACTCGGGCCCAACCATCTGTAACGGAACGGCAACAGTGTACGCTGCAGCCAGCTGATCGGCGCGTGGTCTGGGAACTCGAAGCGTGTTTGTTTTCCCCGAGTTCTAGTAATTCTGAGACGGATGTGAAATAAATTTATTCGGCAAACAAATTTAATTTGTTCAATTTATGCATGTAATTATGCATGTATTTGTCTTTGTTACAGCGAATACAATTTAAACTGTCGGCAAGGTGTTGTAAATCCACGATCCGACGTCCTTCGACAGCGAATTTTTGTTGCTGATTGTTGAGGTTATGGTTATTCGCATCGCGTTTAGCCGCATTTGCTTGACACATGGCTGCCACAGCTTTCAGTCTTTCAGCAAGCGCCATTTTTCTCGTAAACTTTCCTTTGTATCGCATTTCGGTTGACATTTTCACGCTTTTTTTGTTTATATAAAATATTTCGCGAAAGACGGATCGTAGGGAGCTCAACGCTATGACTGCAGGAAAATCGCGCTGTTGCCACGATTACAGCGCCGCTCTCGATACGAGTATGAGACCTATCTATGCATAAGGTGCGAATATGTGGGACATATAGAGGGTACAAGCTCTGGCAAAAATGTACAACCAACAGCATCGTATAGGCATTGGATGTTACTATACGCTTCGACCGAAACTTTTGACTCATACGTGTACCTACAGAACTACCTTGACGCGCCCCGCCTTATTCCAATTCCATTTGTTCCCCTCCTCGCGTGACGTTTTGGTATAGGGATCCAATCTGAAGAGCCATTGGATGCCTATCAAGAAATAGAGACAAGTAACGGAGTAGAAGTTTGCATTATTGGACTGCAACGAAATCATATTTTCTTCTTCCAGATTTTGTTTCGGCTCATCTAGACTACAAAAATTATTGTAATATTTTCCCGGATTTTTTAAATTGAAAACCTATAACCATAACCTGCAAACAATATTTTTGATCGTACAAGTAGAGAAACGAAGAAAATCAAAAGTAATTTTCGTTGCATTCCAACGATGTAAACTTCAGCACCATTGACAAGTATGGGAATCCATTCGGATCGTTGCGACAATTACCGCACGGGCCTTGCGAGACACAGGACGAATCATCAAACAAATTTGCGAAACGTTTCAATATACCCTTTATTTTATACAAATAAATGTATGTACAATTTTCTTGTTTTCTATTCCTTCTCTCGTTTTTTTTTACGTATATTTACACGGTTTATCTTCTGTACCATATATTTTCCATACGTATATATATATAAGCATTGGACGGTGCGTGGATCCGAGGCACACACGACTTTTAATGATCGTTTTGCTATATATATATATTTATATATACTCGCACGTATATATCACTGCCACCAAGCAGGAGAACAACTAACATAATAAATCTCTCAGTGGACACGGATATATATTAATCCTATGGGACAATTTATTTACAAGAAAAAAAAAAGAAAAATTTATCTCAGTCTTGAAACTTTTGAGCAAAAATTGTAACACGCACATATTAAGTCAATTAATTATGAATCCCTCTTACAGACCCCCACTTGAAGTTTTGACAGGGCGTGATTTCAATAATAATAATAATAACTTAAACTAAGGAGTTCGTAGTCATTTATAAATTGACTAAATCAAGCAATATGACCGTCTATCGTCTGTCGCGAAATTCATACGAATATTTACAAGACAACGATGCCTGAGAGCGCATCCGACATATATATATATATATATATATATATATATATATTGACGTTATTCAATTGTTTCTTCGTCGTTGTTGGTGTCAAAATTAAGGGGCAGACGTTACACGCTATACTGCAGGAAAATGAATGTATATAAATACTATAACAGTGGAAAGTAACAATAAATACCTTCAATGGACTCGAAAGTGCCTTTCAACGAATAAAAACATAAATAATACAATACTTAAAATAGACTTTTCTTCTTTTACGATCGCGGACAAAATGAATCTGGTTATCCGGGGCTCGGGGCGCGACAAAAAAAAACGAGGGGCAACAGGGCGCTTAAAGAATATAACGCTATTGTGAATTGCACTTGTGAAGTACCTTCGATACTCCGTACACTAGATACGTAAACAATCTTTTCTTCTTCTAGAGGTAACTCGACGGAATGGTTTGTCTCTTCTTTTTATTTTCTTATTTTTCCGTTGCTTTAGTTTTTTTACGAGCTTTCCGTACGATCGCGAAAGGTGAGGGATACCGGTCCCTTGGGTGCGATTATGTACTCGAATTGTAAATTAATTTCCTCTTCGGCGACTATCTCGAACTCTCGTACCACCTGTTGAATTACGAAGTTACAATTATTAATAGTTCACTTTTTAGGGGCCGGGTTGAAATTCCGAACTTTGAATGATCAGAATGAAAACTCCGGAAAAATACTACCCCGAAAGAATTTTACACGAAAGACGAAAACTCAAAAAATCTGAACGCCGTCAAAATAATTCGGCTATGGAAGTTTTTAAAGTTTGGAAATTTTCAATAAATCAACGAATTATTTCAAGAATTTTGTTTTTATTACAAAGTGATTTTACGTCAATTTTGAAATTTGTCTAGACAATGTTATACGTTCTACATCACTTACAGTCAAGTGTGTAGACTTTCGCTGGCATGATCTCGACGCACCTTGAAATTTAGGAGCAGTGAAATTTAGGAATTTTAAACCTTCGGCGCATTTAAAGTTCGGAATTTCAACCCGGCCTCTATGTCAAGATCATGCCAGTGAAAGTCTACAAAGTTGGATGTAAATTATGTAGAACGAGTGACATTGTCTAGACAAATTTCAAAATTGACGCAAAATTACTTCTTGATAAAAAAAAAATCTTGAAATAACTCGTCGATTTATTAAAAATTTTGAAACTTTAAAAACGTCCATAGTCGGATTATTTGAAGGGTATTCAGATTTTCGGAGTTTTGGTCTTCCGCGTGAAATTCTTTTGGAATTTTGATCTTTCAGGGTAGTATAAGAATACTGTATTTCTATAATTTCTATAACTGTATTTTATATATTTCTATATTTCTATATTTCTATGACTGTATTTCTATAACTTAGTAATAACTTCAAATTATCGGAACGCTCAAAACTCCGAAAAATCGCAGTTTTGAGCGTTCTGATATTAGATAACAGTTCGGAATTACAACCCGGCCCCATCTTGAATTTCGGAATGTTATAATATGGAATTTTAAACCGTCGGAGCATTCAAAGTACGGAACTTCAACCCGGCTCATCTTTTTAAATTTAAATTTAACCACCTAAATTGATTAATATGTATATATATAGATTTTGATGTGTGGATTTTTGTAATATTATTTATGTATATTTGATAACGCAGTGTTATACAGGGTGTCCTGTTATAAATGGATAACATACGTCGATAAGCAACTGTCGATAAGTCAGATTATGTCCAACTATGTGCTGCAATTTCACTCTAGTAAAATCCCCACGTTTTTCGAGATAAAAATCATCTGCTTTTGGTTTTTCGTATGTCATTTCTACAAATGATAACTTTTTTGACCCGGTTATTTTTTAAATGCGTTTGGTTATTTGTTTCATCTACAAACGTCTTCTTTTTAACCATAAATGTTAAGGAAACTTTATGAAAAAAGATCTTATGCAGAATTTTCATACAAACCAATTCGAACATTTATCTTTGATAGCCTGCGGGGTAAAAAAAATATACTACGAATATCGTGCCAATTACTTTGAAAAGTTGCTTAGTTATTGTCGATTCATATCATTTGTGTAAATGGCGTGCGAAAAACCAAAAGCACACGATTGAAAAAAAACATAAAGCCCAAAAACTCGAAATCCGTGGGACTTTTACTAAATTGAAATTCCAGCACATAGTAGGACAATCCGACCTGTCGACAGTTGCCGGATCATCCATTCATATCAGGCCACCCTGTATGTTACTTGTGTTTTTTTGTTTGTATATATATATTTTGTTTATTTTTTTTTTTTATATATATTTACAAGTTAAGGGGGTCTTCTCACTTTAGACGCTAAAAAAGACTATTTTCATGAATTTTTTTGATAGGTTTATATTATAGATATTCGTATAAAAATTGTTACACTTAATAAATACATTTAAAAAAAATATATATGTGTTTATGTAACCCAAACAAACTTTAAGCGCGTTTTTCTCGAAACAAAGTTTTTCGACGGCTTGTTGATAAAATCTTCGAAACTACTGAACCGATCCTTCTGAAATTGTAACCACATATTCTTTACAACTATAGCTATAGCGCACTTCAAGGATTTTTTTAAATTTTGGTATTTACTATTTTTTTGCCAAAAAACGGTGAAAACTTTTTTTTGTTTTTTCCAAAAATGTCCGCCATTTTGTTATTTTTGCATATATCAAAAATCGTATGATATGCGCTATGGCCATTGACATACTGAATCTAAAACCGTTTGATTTATTTGTTTCGGATGATCCATCTCCAAGATTTCATCAACAGCGCAAACCTACAATTTTCTTAACTACCATTTTCGTCTATAAATAGTGATTTGAATAAATACATTTTTTTTAAAATGTATTTCGATAGTGTATTTATTAAGTGTAACAACTTTTATATCAATATCGATAATATAAAACTATCCAAAAAATTGATGAAAGTAGCCTTTTTTAGCGTCTAGAGTGAGAAGAACCCTTAAATTAATGTACAGCCATGTACTCACCTTGGCAACGATGAGCTGCAGTGCCTGTTCGACGAAACGTTTGCCGGGACATATTCGTCTTCCGAAGCCGAACGGCGCGACGAGAAGTGGCGAGTGGGCGCCCTCTGGTTTGAGCCATCTTTCGGGTATCCACTGTGACGCCTCCTTGAAATTTTCGTCCTTTAGACCGGCTATCCACGTGTGCAGGAGAACCACCGTCTGAAAAACGAAAATTTGACATTTGATTTTTCGAGAGAAAACGATCAATCGTGACTATTTCTTTGTCACAATGACTTATAATGTTTAGAAAGAACAAAAATGGAACATTAAATGATACCGATATCCTCATTTTATAGCAAGATGCAATTTTTGGAAATATCGATCTATGGTTTTCGACGGATATTCAAAATATAACATTTCAAAAATATTTTCCGAAAATTTCCGTTCCGTTCAGAATTGAACGGAAAATGACCTTTTTTTTTAAATTGGTGAGCAAAGTATTTAAAAAATCATTGCACTTGAACGAAGGAATTTTTTTTTTCGAAGCATATTTTTCTTTTATCAATGAAAATAGAGTTTTTTCAAACCATTGTATCTACCACAATTATAAATATTTTTCAATACAATAATTATAAAAGATACTTGAAACCATACTTTTTAATATAAAAAAAAAACAAAATTTGAAAACCTGCATACGTTTTCCCAGCAAAAAATGTACGAACATTCCTCTTTTTTCCAGCCACGAGCTAGGTTTTAACGGTTCATCTAATTTCGACACAAATGCGTTCCGAGAACTTCAATTTCTTCGGGTTTGTCGGAGTTTGAGAACAATTTTTATTTGTTTTCGAAATAAATTTCAAGCAACGGACCAAATGATTCGCGGATCGAGCAAGCTTTGTTTCGGTTGAATAAATTGGAGTAAAAAAATAATCAACGGCGTTCATCCAAAAAAATAAAATAAAGCGGCAACAATTTATCGAAATAAATTCGAACCGTGACCGAGAGATGTCGTTAAGTCAGTTTAAGGGCGGAAATACCTTTTGGCGAGGAAAAAATTGGGTGATTTTCGTGGTTTTTTTTTTAAAGAAACGATTTCTTCACCATTTTTGAGACTTAGGGTATGTTTCATTGCTACTTTTTGCTGTTACATGGTTTTTAAAAATTATTCTTCAAAAATGGCGGACGTATGGAACGGTCTGCTAGATTGCGTTTTCAAAACTGTTTTGTATAAATCTTTCTAAAATAAATAAAAAGTATTTTTTTATTGCGAAATGTAGCCATTTTTTTAAATCAATCTTTTCGTTTTAAAGCGTACCATGTCGTCGATTTTCAACATATCTCACTTTTTCTTGGTTCATATTCGGCGTATTATCGTTAATGAAATAAAAATCTTCGTTGGTTTTTTTTCAGACGATTCCTGCCAATGCTACGTGTAACGCTGTCTGACAACATTCGCCGCAACCAGTTTAGAAGACCGTGCCACGCCTTCGCTATTTTTAAAGATTAATAAATAAAAATCCCATGTAACAGCCAAAAGTAGTAATAAAATATACTCCAAGTCTCAAAAATGGTAAAGAAATCTTCTTTTTTAAGATAAATCATGAAGAGCAGCTATTTTTTCCTCGACTAAAGGTATCTTCCCTCTTAAATTTTGCGCATTAAGTCAAATTTCAAACAATTCACGTACGAATAATAATTCTTTTTCAAAAGCGAGAAGAAAAAATGTGTAATTGGAATAACTGAAGATGCATTCTACGAGTGATATTTTTTACAAGCTTTTATTTAACTTGACTTCCGGTGAGATGCAAGACGGAACATCGACATTTCACCCACTTCCCGACTACTTGGAGCTCTGAAATTTAGCAAGCATGCATCCAAAAGATGGCAATGCATGGGGAAAAAAACAAAAATATCCATAAAATTTTCAACTTTTCATGGAAAATTAGCGATATCTAGTCATCCATAGAAAATCTTACTAACACATACGAACAAATTCGTAGCCGACTGTGTTTGTATGTGAAACGTTTATATGCAGCAGTTAGTCGTAGGTTCAATCCCAAATGCAGTCTTTGTTATGTTTTACAAGCATTCCATGTTCCTAACGTACAAATTCGTAAACTAGTAAACTACTAGTAACAACTAACGAGTGAAATCAATTAAAGACTAAAAAGTAGAAAATAATTTATATGTAGAAAAATATGTTGTTTAACCAGCTTTTATTTAATGTACTAATAAGGAGAAATTTTTTTTTTACCAAGTCACTTATATATGACTATAAATAAAAGCTTGGGGCGCTCAAAATGGGTGCAGTTCCGAAAACCCCCCATCTCCGATTGAGCTAAAATTTTGTGAAGACTTTCATTTTAGTGTTATGAAAGAACTCCTGAAGGGATTTTTGGCGCATCGAAGTAGTTTTCGAGATATCGATTTTTGAAATTGTGAAAAAAAAAATTTCTTTGGCTGAAAACTCGGTAAATATGCAGTTTTTGAAAAAATAATAAGAGACACCTTTTGTAGGAAATTGAATTTGCTACAAAGAAGGTTCTATACAAAGTTTTCAAAAACTGCATATTTTTGCTTGAAAATTTAAAAAATGCGTTTAATTGACAATGGGCGAGTTTTTGGCTAATTTTAAGGGTGTGCTGGCTACTGGAGTGAATGGCAACTGGAATGAGTTGCTACTGGACCAGGGGGGCCGCGGGGCGGAGGGCGGGGTGGAGGGCCGAAGCCCCCCCAATGACACTAAAACTACTTTTTATATAATTAAAAATTGATTAAAAATAAAAAAATTAATGAACGTTCGGTTCACCGTGGTCAGCTGACTGTAAACTTTCCCATTGTCAATTAAACATAAACATTTTTTAATTTTCAGGCTAAAGTATGCAGTTTTTGAAAATTTTGTATGAGACTCTTTTTGTAGCAAATTTAATTTCCTAAAAAAAGTATCTCTTATCACTTTTTCGAAAACTGCATATTTACCACTATTTTTTGAGACACCAGCGAAAGAAAATATTTTTTACAATTTAAAAAATCGATATCTCGAAAACTACTTCAATGCGCCAAGAATCCCGTTAGGGGTTCTTTTATAGCACTAAAATGTAGGTCTTCACAAAATTTCAGCGCAATCGGAGGTGGGGGGTTTTCGGAACTTTATCCCTCAAAAGTTAGACATATAATTTTCAACTTACATAAATCCGTTAACATATCAACTGTATTTAATTAACTGTAAAACGACCTTAGATTTCTTAAATAAAAATCCTGCAACTGAGTATAAACGTGTGATAATAATTTCTCGAATTACTGTTGTGCCAAATTTAATACGGCTAAGGTAATCCTATCGCTTCGCACTAGTCATACCACTGATCATACTTGAGACTTGTACAATTCATATTTTTAACATATGCGAAAAAAATAATTGGTAATGACTAAAATTTTCCATGTGTATGCTGTTGAATGAATGTTCACAATTAAGGGGTTACCCCCCACTTGCGATTGTGAAAAAATCGATTTTTTTTTATTGCATTTTTTTTAAGTCTTTTTGAAGTCAGTATCTGAGAATATGTCCTGAAAATTTCAAGTCGATCCGAACAAAATTGACTGAGATATGAGCGTTGAAAGAGAAGAATCCGTTGTGTAAACGACCGGAAATTGAAACTTTAAACGCGTTTTTCTCAAAATGGCATTTCTGAAGTCGGTGATCAAGATTACTCGAACACCAATGAACCGATCTTCTTGAAATTTTGCAGGCTTATTTAATACATAAAAATGTAGTCTTTAATAGTTCGATTTTTTTTTCGAAAAAAAATGGCCGTTTTTTTTTCGTTAAAATCGAACCATTAACTTTGACTGTCCGCCATTTTGTGAAAAATGAATGTTTTTTAAAATCCTTCGATTAAAGACTAGTTTATACTTATATTTGACTAAATCCAACCGCATTTTTTTTTCAGATGATCCACTTCGCCGCAACGTTGGTCACCGCAAACCGTGTATATAAAAACATTATTTCATTGACGGCCATTTGCCACTAAACAATGTAATATTTTTCAATAAAAAAATTACTGAAGGTTCTTCAAGATGTGTTCTTTAAGATGGTATATTGATCGATTAAAAAAGTTTTGTAGTTTTCTTTAAAAAAATTCATGAAAAAGGCCTTTTTTTGCGCTACAAGTGGGGGTAACGCGTTAAATAAAAATCCTGCAACTGAGTATAAACGTGTGATAATAATTTCTCGAATTACTGTTGTGCCAAACTTAATACGATTAAGGTAAACCTATCGCTTCACACTAGTCATACCACTGATCATACTTGAGACTTGTACAGTTCATACTTTTAACATATGCGAAAAAAATAATTGGTAATAAATAAAATTTTCCATGTGTATGCTGTTGAATGAATGTTCACAATTAATCAGAAAAATGAAAAAAATTATTATTCCAACGATTCGTGCAATATTTCTAGGTTTGATATTTGGCAACATTGGTTCCATCTCCGTCTCTTTTCACTCAATCAGGCGAGTTTAACCCCCATGCTTTTTAACGTCGATCTGTCAAAACAATGTCAGGCGCGGGAAATATAAAGCATTGTATTCGGGCCACGACTGGTAAAAAGCGTGGAAAATTGGTGTCGGCGAAATATGTCGGTTAAAAATGAAATACGTGTGGAAAATCGAATGAGTGAGATGAGGTTAGGACCACAGTCAGCTGTTGCCTTGCTGTCGCGTCTCTTTATCGTAACAAGTGGTAATAAATCCAATACCGGAAGTTCAAATTAAACCTGATATTACATAAAAATTAGGTCAATAAGCGTAATTTTTTCTAAGAGCATTGGATTACTACAAGTGTTAAGTATGTGAATCTGATTATTTTTAAGAATCTGACGGATTCCCACTATTATATACGCTTTTGTAGCGACCGGAAATTGGGTTTTTGCACGTCGTCTCGGAATTCCTTCGCAAAAATACCCAATTTTTATATTTTTTTCTCTGTAATTAGGTCGGTAACCGACCCTGAAATTTTACAGAGACAATTATTATTATATTTAGTGTAGCCCAAAAAAAAAAATGAAAATCCTATGTATCGAAGCCTGGCGATATTATTTCCCACTTTCTAGTAAAATAAATTCCCACTTTTATGGGAATTATTATTTTTATGGGAAAAATTTTTATGGGAAATTATTACTTTTAGTATTATTTTTAAAATAATTATTTTTATTTTTATTTATATTTAATTATTTTCTAATTAAATATAAAATATATAAAATATAAAATATATTTTATATATTTTATATTTAATATATGTTTTCTATATATTATATAAAAATATATATTTTTATATATTATAATATATATTTTATATTGAATATATAAAATATAAAATATAATTTAATTTATATTTAATTATATAAGGATTATTTTTAAAATAATTACTTTTATGGGAAAAATTATTTCCGACTTTCTAGTAAAATAAATAAAAGCTTGTTTTATGAAGATATTTTTTTTACATGTAAATTTTCTTTCCTCGCAGCGAGGATAAGCTTCTCTTTGCTGTATTTCAAGTGTACACCTCTCGTCCCGGTCCAGCATATATTTCACAGACAATTCGACTCACCCCGGCGTCAAGGCTGTGCCCCGAGAGCTCGATCGACTCGTCCAAAATTCGCGCGATACAGGGCACCGTTGGTATCACCCTGAATGCCTCGGTGATGCAAGCCCGAAGATATTTTGCGTTTCGCAAGTCCTCGGCGGCGATGTCGCAACCGGGTGGCGCAAGGGTCTGGGTCTCTTCGTAAAGCAGCTTTTGTACTCTGGTGTCGCGTCCGATCAAGTAGAAAAGGAAAACCAGCGTGTTTCCCAGCTATCCGAACGACAAGCACAAATTTACAATTGCGATCAGGCGCAATGCGAACAATATCAATTATCTCTTCTTCAATTATTTTTATTCGAAATCTTTTCGTGCAAATTTACTTCGTGGATTTCCACACTACTGCAAACTAAATTATCCACAAAAGTACTTAGTGATCTCTTAATTTTTTGGAAACTGCGATAACCCATTTTTGCGAATTTTTTGTTTAAAAAAAAATTCTTCCCATATTTTCCATTCTTGTAAAATATTTTGAAAATCGGTAACACGAATAAGCGATTTTCAAAATATTTTATAGAAATAATTCTCTATGTACAATATATATATTTTTTTATTTTGCACCCCCCCCCCCCCTCTCGCAAATAAAGGCTCCGAAAAGCCGATGATCGACACTTTGAAAAAAAAAAAAAAAAAAAAAAAACATTCAAAGAATGTTGAACTCGCTTACCGTGTGTATTCCGGCCGCAATGAAATCTATAATGGCCGCTTTTTTGTCTCTCATGTCCAAATTTTTTTCCCGCAGGATCGACTGGAACACCGCCTCGACGCCCTCGTCCCTCGCGTCCTCTTTTTGCTCGTTTATCGTCGCCTCCAGGAGTTCCGATATTATGCTTCAAAAAAGATACGAGGTTGCAGTGCGTTCGAGCCACTTCGTTCGAAACGTGAAAGGGGAAGAAACGTTTGGAAAGGCTACGAAGGTGGGCTCGTTGGAGGAAGCAATTGGAAGAACAAAAGAAGCGGAAAGGGCCGAAGGGAGAGCGCGATAAGTGGGAGCGGTTAAATAGAAGGGTAAATGAGAAAAGGACGAAGAAAGAGATGGTAAGAGGGAAAGAAAAGGGGCGAGACATAAGATGGGGATCAAGTGGTATCAAATTGGACGGTTCCTTGGGTACCATCCGCGTAATTGCAATATTTGATTTTTATTCGACGATGACTACTTTGAAAAATTAGTGAATAATTTAATTGAATTTTTATCGATAATTCAATAACATAATCGCTTTATTTTTATTCTACTAAATTCTCAAAGTAGATGAGTTTTTACTCGTCTACTTTTCAAGAGATCGCGAATTAATTTTTCATCTGTTAGCAATTTTAAAGACGTCGATACTTGTCAATATTTGACACGTTGCATTTTTTGGTGTCGATGAATTGGAGTAATTTTTTTTTCGGCCTAAAAAGCGTGTTTTTCTCGTTTTTCTGTGGAAATAATTATTTTCAATGCTATTTTCAGTTATCATTGGACTTTTGAAATGCTCGCAATAGTGAGCATTAAAAATGCGTAAAAGTTAATTCGATGCCATTTCCATTAATTACTGCAATTATTAAAATTTATTGCAATCACAATTGAAAATTCATTTCAAACATCGATGAAAATTCATGGCGATAATTCTCATGCTATTAGATTCGATGTTATTGTTTATTAGTTATTGCAATAATTAATTCAATAAAAATTAGTTTTTATCTCTATCTCGGTATAAGAATAATTAAACTTGAAGATACTCGTTCAAATTTTTATCAGTTTCGCAACAATTAACGAAAAAAGGCATCGAATTAAATTGCATGAAAATGATCGTAATACATTTTAATTCATAATGGCAATAAAATGTCAGCTACAAAAATAAATTTTAATTAATGATAATCATTGAAATAAATTTAATTAATCGCTGCGACATATTGTAATTATCGATATCAATTTTTTTTTGAATTATTGCAATACATTTTAATTATCGATGTTAATTTTTCTTAATTAACGCAACAAAATTGTAGTTCTTGAAATACATTTTAATTAATTATCGCAATAATGAATGAAAGGGGTATCGAATTAATTATTTTCATTAATTATTGCAATACATTTTAATGATCGATATTAATTTTTCTTAATTATTGCAATAAAATTGTAGTTCCCGAGATAAAATTTAATCAATTATGGCAATAATGAATGAAAGTGGCATCGATTTAATTATTTTCATTAATTATTGCAATACATTTTAATGATCGATATTAATTTTTCTGAATTACTGCAATAAAATTGTAGCTCCTGAAATAAACTTTAATTGATTATGGCAATAATTAATGAAAATGGCATCGAATTAATTATTTACATTCATTATTGCAATACATTTTAATGATCGATAGTAATTTTTCTGAATTACCGCAATAAAATTGTAGTTCCTGAAATAAACTTTAATTGATTATGGCAATAATTAATTAAAATGGCATCGAATTAATTATTTTCATCTATTATTGCAATAATTAATGAAAATAACTTCGAACGAGTAGCGTTAAATATAATTATTCGTATACAGTGATAGGGACACTCTCTCGTGAAAGACGGACATAACGAGGCTGCAGGGTACCCATAGTGGCTACCCTCGGGAAAGAGCGTCGGGCCGAAACATCAGGTAGGAAATGGAGGAAAAGCTGAGTAACATTGTAAACGTCTATCCTGGACAACTCACTTGTAAATGGCGTCTTCGCTCTCGATTAGCTGCTTGTACGCGAGTGTCGGTAATATTTTCCAAATTGGAAGACCGTAGAAAGCGTCGCGCGAAGCTGTGAAGTGGATTCTGACAGCTTCCGCGAGTCTCGTTGTGAGCGATGTCGCGGAATGCGGTTTGAGAAAGCCCAGGTGTCGACCGAGTATCAGCGTGCACGTGCCTAGACGAGTTTCGAAGAACCGTGAGAATAAATGGGCGGGAGATATGTACGCCGAGCGATTGGCCAAAAATCGTCGCGTACACATCTATCATATGGTCCTGCCAAAAGAGGCTACCCCCGCGAACTTTGCAGCCGCGACAAAACCAAAATTACCACTGTTATTCAAATTATCGATGATCGACTTTGGGGGATCCCACCGGTCCAGAGGGTCGGACAGAAAGGATTTACTTTAACTTCGGGTTTTTCGTACTTTGGGGTTTTGGAAAACGTGCAATTGGCCTGCTACCGATGAGTTGCTGCCTTAAGGGGTTACCCCCACTTGCGATTTTGAAAAGATCGATTTTTTTTATTGCATTTTTTTGAAGTATAAGTATCTGAGAATATGTGTGAAAATTTCAAGTCGATTCGAACAAAATTGACTGAGATATGAGCGTTGAAAGAGAAGAATCCGTTGTGTAAACGACCGGACATTGAAACTTTAAACGCGTTTTTCTCAAAATGGCATTTCTGAAGTCGGTGACCAAGATTACTCGAACACTAATTAACCGATCTTCTTGAAATTTTGCAGGCTTATTTAATACATAAAAATGTAGTCTTCAATCGTCCGATTTTTTTTTTTCGAAAAAAAATGGACGTTTTATAGCCAAAAAACGGCCGTTTTTTTTTCGTTAAAATCGAACCATTAACTTTGACTGTCCGCCATTTTGTGAAAAATGAATATTTTTCAAAATCCTTCGATTAAAGACTAGTTTATACTTATATTTGACTAAATCCATCCGCATTTTTTTTTCAGGTGATCCACTTCGCCGCAATGTTGGTCACCGCAAACCGTGTATATAAAAACATTATTTCATTGACGGCCATTTGCCACTAAACAATGTAATATTTTTCAATAAAAAAATTACTGAAAGTTCTTCAAGATGTGTTCTTTAAGATCGTATATTGATCGATTAAAAAAGTTTCGTAGTTTTCTTTAAAAAAATTCATGAAAAAGGCCTTTTTTGCGCTACAAGTGGGGGTAACGCCTTAAGGAGAGATATTCACCTAGATGGTCGAGGTCGAGGATTTAGAAGCTGTGAACATTCCGTCAACCGTAGAAAACCTACACTATGGGCCTTGGTATCGATGATTCCATGCAAGTTGACAAATTTCATAATTTATTCATTCCCAAATTTTCAAACGCTTTTTTTCTCAAAACCACGTTTTTCAAATCGGTACCCAACATTTCTCGAAAACCAATGAACCGATTGCCTTGACGTTTTTTGTGGTTATTCTATACACCATTGTCTAGTACTTGTCATAGGATTTTTTTTCCGCTACTTAGTTTTTGTTTTATAGGCAAAATAATAACTAATTTTTGGCCCAAAAGTCACTATTTATGTTCAAACGTCCGCCATTTTGTCACAAATCGATATTTTCAAAATCGGCTATGACAATTACGAGATTATAGTATCTAATTTAATAGACTTTTTGGTTTTTTTTTGCAGATGATTTTTGAAGAAACGCCAGTGGGTACCGTATACGCAGATTTTTTTACGACGCCCCAAGGATCATACAATATCCTTGTACATTTTTTATATTTTTAAATAAAGAAAATTAAACATATTTTTGAATGTATATACTTTTAGATAATTAAAACCATTTATTTAGTTTTTAAAATTTTTAGATAATTAATTTTTTTTAGATTTTAATTTTTTAGATAATTAATTAATAATTTTTTTAGATAATTAATGTATATACATTTAGATAATTAAAACCCCAATCCGAAATTTCAAATAGTTTTGCTTGAAAAAATTCACAAAAATGACCTTTTTTCCGGCTCCTAGGTGTATATCTCCCCTTAAGGCGGGACCACTGTGACGGTTGAAAAAAAAAAACACTTTTTTCCATTTTCTCAAAGTATACATATTGAAGGATAGATGATTTTTTTTAAATATCAAATTCCAGATGTTGTAATGGGGACAGGTAGCGCAACCTACCCGGAGTCGTAACCCTAACTATAATTGTTCGATTTTTTAATTCAAAAACCAAAATTTCCGGAATTGCGTAGCTGCCGTACGTTTTTTTTTTCTGAATTCGTACATTTTTTTTCTGAAATTTAGTATTTTTCAAGCCCCCGACTGTAAATAAAAGTTTTGCGTACACTTTTTTGACACCCTGCATTTTTTTTTTTTTTTTTTTTTTTTTTTTCGAAAAGCGCCCACCCACAATAAGAAATACATTTATACAGATTATAATACGTTTTTTATTAATATTTGTCAGACCAACCATTGTCAAGTTATCGAACCGGCCGTTCGACCATATTTTCTATACAGAGGCTCTATTATATCCTCAATAACGTTGTTAATTTTATTTAATTTTTTTTTCAATAAAAATTCATAGGAAATACGTTCAATGTATGCTTGAGGCGGGATATACATTTACAACTATAAAAAAAAACGATTTTGTTTTTTTTCTTTATTGATAGAACTATATATGTAGAATATTTTCCCAAAGTTTCAAAGTGAAATTCGAAAAACTTCACGCGTTACACAAAAATTGACATGCAGGATAACTCAAAAACTAGTAAGCCGATTGAGTTGAAACTTGGTAGAAATATTGATAATATTGGTACCTTCTACTTGACGAAAATTGTTTTTGAAAAATTGGAGAAAAAAACGACTTTTTTAATCCACATTTTACAGAAATGTTGCGTAAATGGCTGATTTTTTTTGTAACTGCCTGCCATTTTCTCAAATTTGCATTTTCTTAATTTTAATTACTGCACGCCGATTCGCAACTCCCGACCTTGCTGTTAACACTCTGCCACAGTTCCGCCATTTTGATGATGAATTAATTTAAAAAAATGGTTTGGATTACTTAAATGTACTATTAAATTATACCTAAAGTTTGATAATTGTAGAATAATTATTTCTTCGTTTAAAAAATCCCTCAATATTGCTTATTTTTTTCCTGTCTAAATGTATATCCCGCCTTAATAACGTACATTTATTCCAAATCCTATAAATAATCTAGTAGACAAAAACATCGGTAAACCAATCTTTTTTCGGTCCGTCAGGGTGGTCCTCGGTTTTCCTCCCTCAACCCTATGTTGACACACTCGGCCATTTTCACCCGAACGAACGTGAAATAAAAAGCTCACTTTCCCAAACTAGAAAGTTTTCAATAACTTTTTATAAAACTTCGATTTTATAATTTCGAATTTCAATTATGCAGATATATTGAGAAATGTTTTTGTGTAACCTTGATTTTTTTTCAATAAAAACCGACTAAAGGGTTGTTAATGACAGATGGATAATATTGATATAAATAATATTTATCGGGCACACTTATATTTGGCCACGATTTTGACACACTCGGTCAATTTCAATTATAAATATTATTTACTTCAATTATTCAATGATTGAAATAAATATTATTTATTTGAATAATTGAAATTGACCAGTGTTTCAATTTTGACGATTACGACACACTTTACCAATTTCAATGATTGAAATAAATAATACTTATTTAAATATTATCCACCTGCCATTAACGACCCTTCGGTCGGTATTTATTGAAAAGAATCAGGGTTGCCTACACAAAAGATCAGGGTTCCACAAAAATATTTATTTCAGGGTTCCACAAAAAATCGTTTTTCAAATTAGCTGCAACTTCAAAAAATCCCATCCGACGCCCTACCAATTTTCACACTGTCTCCCAAACTAAATTATCCACAAAAGTACGTACAGATTTCTTGATTTTTGCGAAACTCTTCTTGCGATAAACAGTTTTTTGCAAATTTTGTATTCTAAAAAAAACCATTGTTTCCCATATTTTTCCCGTTTCTATAAAATATTTTCAAATTCCCCAGTCATTTCTCTAGCCATGGAGAAAAACATTGAAAAAATGGTCCACTTTGAACCGCGTACAATGAAGTTTTTCAAATGGACTTGCGACTTTTTTTTCTCGAGCATCAAAAATTCTGAAAATTAACCCTACTTTCCGTTCCTCTGGAGTGGGCGTCACCCCTCAGTCGCACTGAATAAATAAGCCAGCGGCAAAAGGGAAAAAAGACAATGAAAGCAGGGCGATGAAAAAAAAAAAAAAGGATGAAGGACGATCGAGGAATCGGCGAAGATTCGATGACAGATCGAGTGATGAAACGAGCAGGATGACGAGACAACGCGGATTGTGGCGAGCAGGGAGAAGATCAACGACGAGTACGACAAAAACTCACTCTCGAGGCCCATTCTGTAAGCAATTTCCTCGAATCCCGTCACGTCATCGCCGGATCTTCGAACTCGAATCAGGTTGATGAAGTCGTCCGATACTTGATTGAGAGCGGGAAAGAATCCGAGCACGGTGTTCGCACCCATCAGTTCGGGTGTCAGCGCGGCGCGCAGTTTTTGCCACGTCTCGCCCTGCCTTGAAGCACAAATATATACCCGTTGTCATATTCCTATTTTGTTTTTTTTTCGTCCCCTTCTGACCGTTAGACAGAAGAAAAAAAAGATAGCCATTATAGCCATTTTAGCGAAACACAAGAGCATCAATCTTGACGCTGTGTGGGGTGTGACAAGAAAGAGAAAAAGAGGAGCAGCTGAGAGTGCACGTGAAAGGTGCGATAGCACGTGATACGCAAGGGCCAGCGCGATCCGAGAACGATCAATTTTTCGGACAAATCGTATATCGGCGTTTGCGGGCTGAGGAAAAGTAAGCGATTTTTTTCAATTTTTTGAAAAATTCGGCTAAGCTTTTTTTTAAGGCCTTAGGCCACAGTAACGGGTGTGAAATCATGTGCGAATATAACGATTTTTTTTGTATGAAAAAATGATACACTCATAAAATTAATTACACATTTATTTAGTATGAATATCAAGCTCTTAGAAAATATATATATATATATTTTTTTTCGATGTACAAAATGGTCGACTACTCCAAACTTCTCGAAACAGCTTTTTTCCAATTGGCGTGACAAATAACTTCGACAATTTCACTCGATTTACTTCAAATATAAAATTTATGTTCCTAATTGCATTTCGCAAAGATGTACGTACGGAATTTCTGACTAATCAAAAACTTTTCATTTTATGAGCAGTTTATGAGCAGTTATACCGAAATTTTTCACAGAAAATTCATTTCTTAAGTTCAAATACCTACAACTTTTGTATAAAACAATATTTTTCAATTCCGTACGTACTTCTCTAGGTATTCTAATGTAGATCGACGAGAATTTTTGTTTTTTGTTCTAGGTGAACAATCGCGGATGCTAAATGTCACGCCGCGGAGCGTCTAAAAAAAAGATAACAGAAAATATTAGTAGTCGGCCATTTTGTACATCGAAAAAAAAAAATTATAACAGCTTGATATTCATACTAAATAGATGTGTAATTAATTTTATGAGTGAATCACTTTTTCATACGAAAAAAAATTTTTAAATTCGCACATGATTTTATACCCGTTGCTGTGGCCTAACCCCTTGAGCGAGTCGTTGGGATAGTCTTTCCGAATTTGACGTCCTCAAAATATGACTTCTCGGCCAGGCTCCAAACAGTAACTAAGGTATTGCTAGTAAACAAGAAAGTTACTATATCTACAGGGTGTCCCTCTTATCTCTGTCACCCGAAAAAAATCGGTAATTATCGACGTCACAAAAAAATGTTCCAGACAAAAGTTGTACGGTGTGAAGGGGGCCATCAAATGCGACAATTTTTTTTAAATTTCGGCGGAGGCTATGACGCACAGTGAAGGTCACCAACACTTTTTTAAGTGTTTAAGGGGTTTAAGGGCTTACCCCCACTTGCGATTTTGAAAAAATCAATTTTTTTTTATTGCATTTTTTGGAAGTATAAGTATCTGAGAATATGTCCTGAAAATTTCAAGTCGATCCGAACAAAATTGACTGAGATATGAGCGTTGAAAGAGAAGAATCCGTTGTGTAAACGACCGGAAATTGAAACTTTAAACGCGTTTTTCTCAAAATGGCATTTCTGAAGTCGGTGACCAAGATTACTCGAACACTAATGAACCGATCTTCTTGAAATTTTGCAGGCTTATTTAATACATAAAAATGTAGTCTTTAATAGTTCGATTTTTTTTTCGAAAAAAATGGCCGTTTTATAGCCAAAAAACGGCCGTTTTTTTGGTAACACGCGTTTTGACCCGACGACAAAATATCCTCGACAAAATATCCGCGACAAAATATCCGAAGACACAATATCCGCAGGATAAAATATCCTCATGACAAAATATCCGCAAGACAAAATATCTGCCGATATTATATCCGCTATCGGTAATTAAATCTATGATTAACGTTATTACTCTTAAACTAGGACAACTGGCTTCATGAGACAGTCAATGTTTGTCTCTCTGCTGTGTATGTAGTGCTAATGTTTCTTGAAGGAATGACGTTGTAGTGCTACAGTTTAAAGTGTGTATGTAGTGCTACAGTTTGAAGTGTTTAAAGAAGGGAGCAAAATTATTAATATATGACGGATATGTTTATTCAAAAAAGAGTGTGAATAAAACAAGCATAACTTGGCATTGTGTTGAGCATAAGAAACGTTCATGTAATATTATTATAGTACATCCTATTATAGTACATACTATTATTATAGTATCCAAGTATATTTGCGTGGCATTGCTAACAATATTTTATTAAACTAATATTATATACAAAAACTTTACAATAAAGAAATAAGTGCAATGAAGAAGCTCGTATTGTGCCCCCACCCCACTATCTCACACACCCCACAAAGGTGTTTTGCGCGCGACCCCGTTGATGTGGTGGACGAGATTTAGGATTTTGTCTCGCGGATGTTTTGTCATGAGAATATTTTGTCTTTCGGATATTTTATCTTCCGGATATTTTGTCTTTCGGATATTTTGTCCTCGGATATTTTGTCGCGGATATTTTGTCGCGGATATTTTGTCGCGGATATTTTGTCGCGGATATTTTGTCGTCGGGTCAGATGTGACGTAGCCGTTTTTTTTCGTTAAAATCGAACCATTAACTTTGACTGTCCATTTTGTGAAAAATGAATATTTTTTAAAATCCTTCGATTAAAGACTAGTTTATACTTATATTTGACTAAATCCATCCGCATTTTTTTGTTCAGATGATCCACTTCGCCGCAATGTTGGTCACCGCAAACCGTGTATATAAAAACATTATTTCATTGACGGCCATTTGCCACTAAACAATGTAATTTTTTTCAATAAAAAAATTACTGAAAGTTCTTCAAGATGTGTTCTTCAACGTTTCTTTAAGATGATATATTGATCGATTAAAAAAGTTTCGTAGTTTTCTTTAAAAAAAATTCATGAAAAAGGCCTTTATTTGCGCTACAAGTGGGGGTAACGCCTTAATGAATACACTTTCGAAATACATTGAAATTTTTTAAAATTGTATTCATGTAAAACACACAAACTTTAAAAGCGTTTTTCTCGAAACAACGTTTTTCGACGGCTGGTTGATAAAATCGTCGAAACTACTGAACCGACCCTTATGAAATTTTAACCACATATTCTTCACAACTATAGCGTCAGCATATATTAAGGATTTTTTTTAAATTTTGATACTTGCAATTTTTTTTGGCCAAAAACACTGAATAAAAAAGTTTTTGTTTTGTTTTTTTTTCCGAAAAATGTCCATTTTGTTATTTTTGCATATATCAAAAATCGTATGATATGCGCTACAGCCATTAACATACTGAATCTAAAAGCGTTTTATTTTTTCTTTTCGGATCATCCATCTCCGAGATTTCATCAGCAGCGCAGACCTACGATTTTTTAGGACATTTTTTTAACTACCATTTTCGTCTATAGATAGTGACTTGAATAAATAAATAAATTGTTTTTTTAAATGTATTTCGAAAGTGTATTTATTAAGGGCGGGGTAAAGTATTAAATTTTTTTTTTTCATTTTTTTTTCATTTTTTAAATAAATGCATAATATATCAAGAATATTGTGTTAAAATTTTTATGCAATCGAGAAGTATTCTCAAACTTATGTGTAATGAGCGCTAAGCGACCAAACTGCTCTTCTGCGTTTTTCAAACCGTTTTTCTGAGACTTGTCATATTTGAAGTCCGTGTGCACGATAACTCAAAATCTACTGGACCAATCGCTTTGAAATTTTGCACAGTACTTCTTCACATAATTCACCAGGTATTGTCGAGAGCTTTTTTGTTTTTTTAAATAATTACTAATTTTTCAACAACAAATTAGCCGATTTTTTTAGCGAAAATCGGGTTTTTGGCTCCCAAGTGCTACGAAAAATCGAGAAAAAAAATCCTCCCGTCATTACCTCGAGAAACATCTCCTTTAACAAATGCATTTTGATTTTTTTGTTTCAGATGATTCTGTTGCGAGTTATGGTGCACACGGCAAACCAACTTTTTTTCGATGCGCCTCCGGGGTTTAATTTTCACTCGCTCAATTTTGAATATTTTGCAATGCAAATTTAGGAGTATGTTGTTCAAATGTTACTTTATTATATGTAAATTTTTCAATAAACGAACACTATTCGTTACGCCAAAAAAAAATCTTAAAAACATGCCTTTTTTTCGCCGAATTAACTTTACCCCGCCCTCAAGTGTAACATCTTTTATATCACGATCTACAATATAAACCTATTTTAAAAAACCACAAAAACAGCCTTTCGTAGCGTCTAAAGTGAGAAGGCCCCTTCGTCAAGTAATCTATACATTACTAAAAAGCGTTACAAGTAATCAAAGCATCAATGAATTATTCTTCGGCGCCGATAAATTTGTAAATTGCTACTCCACCCGAGAATCTATATAAATCGATTGGCACCAACCCAGGACCACCACCCACATACCTACCTACGGTACAGTCCTCCATCCTGTATGACATAATTCACCCTGAGGCGGCCGCGAATCATGGACAAAAATTGGCGAATCACAAGAACATTTCGTTCCATAATTAGCAAAAAAAAACAGAAAAAATGAAAAAAAAATTGCTCGTACAAATTCTTCGATCTACTGGCACAATTTACTGCTCTCCTCGGATCGGGCAATCTTCGCGCGCGAGATCTCGAGAAAAATGTTAGCGCGCGGGCTATCGTTTGAGTGCAAAATCTCGTGCGACCGGAGACAATGAGCGAGCGAAAAGAAATACCAAAATGATATTAAATAATGAAACAAGAAGAAGACGAAGAAGAGGACAAAAAAAAGTGTGAAAGAAATGACTTTTATGGCGTGTGTGACCCTGAAAAAAAAAACACCTGGAACACGCGGCTATTTTCGGCGAAATATTTCCGCCGAATCGCCACCGCAGACCAGATCGCCGGAGCGGCTATTTCGAAAAAAAATTTGCAAGCGCGATACGCACACGCGATGAGAAACTAAAATCGCGCTTTTCAGCTCCACAGGCGATAATTCAGAAGATAGACAACTGGAAATCCCCTCTGCGCGCGGGCCTCAACGCGATGGGACGGCGCACTTTGTCCAATAAATCGCGAGATATTTGTAATCGATGTGAGAACGCGAGGGAGCAAAGAACAAGTTTGATGGGCCAATGTGGGCTCGCGTCACAATGCCCCCGCGTGCACGTTGAAACGACGATAGGATGTTGTCCTTGTTGCGTCATCGAAGCCTACTAATTTTGTCGTTGCGAGTTTTCGCTACGAGAACCTTGACAGCGCGTCTAGGCCAACGGATGTGGATGATGAACCACCTGTTTCGGACACTCCTGTATGGGCCATTCGAGGACGAAACCTCCCCCGTCTGGATGACAGTTTGGCGATATTTATTGCTTTCCAACTGTCAATATGTACCGTTGCAGCTTTTTACCGATTGCTCTTGTCAATTGAATCCTTTCCTATCACTCCCTACTGGCACTTCGCTGTACAAGCTTTCGAAAGCAAACATACGCTTACGTTTTTTCCCACACGGAAATGAAAAATATATGGAAAAATATATTTTTCGATATATTAACAATGGATGTAAAGTATATTTCCGATATATATTATCCATCCAAAATATTATCCATCCAAAAATGATGTTCTAACTTGAAAACTATGAACTTTATCAAAAAAAATTTTCAACAAAAGTTTTTAGTTTTTAGCTGACAAATTTTTTGGCAATAAAAAAAAGTTATGTTTCCGTTTGAAAAAAAACATGTCAGCCTTTGTAACGCCGCCATTTTGAATTTTGGCTCCTCAAATAAAATTTTTTCAAACGTCCCCCTTCAATCCCTAGAAGTTTTGTTCCACACAATAGTTCGTCCGAGCAATATTTTTCGAGAAAATTCAGGTGTAAGATTAAAATGGGACACCCTGTATATTAAAACTATATTGAAAATATACTTACAGTGTACTCAAATTACGGTCGAAATATACTACAAATGTATTTTAAATGTATTCGAATTATAATTGAAATAAACTTTAAATGTATTTAAACTACATCTAAAATATACACGATATATGTTCATGCTCCGTTTGAAATATACTTGAAATATGTTCATACTACATTTCAAATATTATTGAAATATATTCAACGTGTATTTACGATATGCTTGAAATATATATAAACTATACTTGAGATATTCTTAAAAATTTTGTTATGACGTTATTTGCATCATTGCACCCTTTTAGGATGTTTTACGTTGTCATTAATTACGATTATGGTGTTTGCGCTTCAAATATATTGATGGTTGAAATTTAAATTATAACAGACGCTTACACGCCGTAAGGTGATTTCGAACCCGGGACCTCTGAGTGATGAGTTGGGACGTTATCCACTGAGCTAGTTATACTTGTTAAATTGTTGAACTTTCGTATCGTCTACATATCGTACAATACACGATGTTAGTTTGTTGAGAAATGTGCGGATTAACAAGAGTAACTAACATTATCGGATCAATTACTCAATTGCGTTCGCATACAGAGCGATAATCGCATAGAATTACATAACCTTCAATTTTTTTCGTCCGATCATTTATTCCGGCTAGCGCGGCTAGGTCATCGCGAGATACCGACTCGAAGATGTTTTCCATTCGCAACGTCATCTGTTGCTCAAGTTGCTTAACCAACCATATTCAAAATATATAAAACATACATTCAGTTTGTACGTTTGTTATATTTAAGATGTATCTTAAATGGATTTATATTTATATATCGCATAGGTTTTACTCCTACCCAAAAATGTAATTGGCGTATCCAATGGAGCCAATTATATTTAATACATGTTTTTTATATTTTTCAATATATGTTTTATATATTTTATTTTCATGTGGGTTAGGATGAGCAATAAATATTGAAAAAGCCATGAATTTACCTACTCCCAAACTACATATGTGAAATATGTTCAGAAATTGAAAAACCACAGTATATTGAGGGGTTAGGCTACTGTGAAAATTTCAAAAAATCGATGGGAAAAACTGTGAAAATTTCAAAAAATCGATGGGAAAAACTGTGAAAATTTCAAAAAAATCGATGGGAAAAACTGTGAAAATTTGAAAAAATTCGAGCGGATAAATTTTCAAAAAGCCCGTACCGCCGATTAATTTGGAATTTCGCGTACCCATGTATTTTGATTCACTGATCGACGAATACGATAGTGGAGTACCCGAAAATTTGACTTTTAAGGGTAGGTACCTGAATAAACGGCGAAAAAAACAGGCAAACTGCAGGAATTTTTATTTCAAAAACTAATGTTTCGATTGGATCCGGGTTGTTTTTTTATTGGAAAATATGTACATTGAGATGTGTTTGGGAATTTTTAAAAATAAATTCGTTGACTGGAAGCGATTCAAACGTGATTATCTCGAAACACAGTTTTCAAAGTCCGTGCCAGACGTATCTCGAAAACGGTTTGTTCGATTTTGTTCAAATTTGGATACAATATTCTTCCATAGTTTTTCTCGCTCGCCACGGCAATTCGCGGCGAAATAAGACTAGTTCCACGACTGGGGGACGAACTCGATGACCGGCTGTATTCGGTGTAGGTTTTCCGCAGTTTCCCTATACCCATGACAGAAATGTCATGATAAATGTAATACAGAGGGGGAAGTCGGCTGCGGCCGCAAGAGGGGGGAAACAGGAAGAAAAAGGAGTAAACAGTAGAGAAAAGAAACGGGCACAATGAGGGGAAAGAATAGGTAACAATACACCTAAGGAAAAAACCAATTTAAAAAAAAACCACTATAAAGATATTTCGAAATATTTCGAAGCTTTCGTCGATTGAACGGAGAGAAAACTTTTCAACGTGACTGTGGCGAGACTTACTGCCTTAAGCCGATACGTTTTACCACCAGTCGCGTTCACCATAGGAAACTCGGTAAAACCGCCAAGCGGTCACCTATCCCGATTGCAATTTGACGGTAATTCCATAGGCTATAAAACAGCCTCCAATAACGGCGCGAATCGTTAATTCGCCAAGGATATTAAAAAATGTGGATGTATCATAGGCAGGATCGGTCGATGTGTCCTCGAATGTCCCATATATACCCGTCTATATATATATATATATATATATATATATATATATATATATATATATATATATATATATATATAATATATGCGACTAATTATAAATTCTCTCTAACCGCCGAGAGAAATTCGGCGCCGAGACCTTAAACTAGACCTTTTTGCATAATATCTTACATAGACGATATACGTATGTATATGTGTGTGTGTGTGTCTTACGCGATGAGTTAAGAATATAACGAAGACTCACTCGTTTACGAGACCAAGGTTGGTGTAACGATCCTGTCGGGTCTGACGATATTGCGATATGATTTCCTGTGGCGGACGAAGAGGATACCTCGAGCCCCGTCTAAGTACAGCCTCGATGTCTTCACGCGAGAATACAGAGATAACCGGCCAATTCCAGAGGGCTTCCTCCTTGCACAGTGGCCCGTAGCGACGGTTCAGGTCTACTCTTAAATCAAGGATTAGCGACCGGGCCGATCGATCAGTTGGTCTATTAATTTCTTCGCCTCGTGTATCATTAATTTTTGGTTCTTATCTGTTTGGCTTGATTTTTATCCTCAACGAGATCTCGACTCGTTCGTACGATCGAATTCAGGCTTTGTTGTCTTATTTGGACAAAGAATTTTATATCTTTTTTTTCTAGAGAAACGTAATTTTCACGTCTGCTTCGGGACGAGTGAAATGTTTCAATTTGGGTTTTCTTGTTAAAGGGCTACATCGAACGGAGTGAAAAAATTGCCATTTCCAAAAATATTATTTGACATTATCACCTTTTAGAAGTGGACCCTGAAAAGTCCATTGAAATATTCCTAAAATTGAATGAGTTACAGCTGCTAACAGTCGGCTGGGCCATATTTCAAACTTTGAACTCGTTTTTCTCGAAACACTGCTTTCAATGTCCGTGGACATGATATCTGGAGAAGTACTCGTTGGATTGTTTCCAAATTTAGAGGAGGTACGATGAGAAATATTTGAAGGTCGTTGACGATCTCACTTATTCAAAATTGATCTTCGTTTTTTAATGGTTACGTAAAAATGACGACGTTTTTCATAGATTTTGTATTGCCGAGTTTCAATTTGTCGCCAGATTGTTAAAAAAAAATTATTTTCAAAATCGACGATCGTCAACGACTCGTATTTATTGTTAACTTGAATAACCCGTTCGGTTTTTAGATTTCGAATGGACCGTTTAAGCCGGAGAGTGTCCACCGCCAAAGATCGTGAAAAAAATTTCATCATCGGCCGGCGGCCATGTTTTCGTTGCTTTGCGGAATTTTTGGTATTTGTTTTAAGTCTCTCGCTATGTGTACCTTTCTGTGTCACAAAACTGCGTTGTCCAGAAAAAAAAATCGGAATTTAGCAATTTTTTCGAGTCTCTAGACAGATGTAGTCCCTTAAATTTTTTAATCGTTTCATTTTGTGGCTTCTGATGCACTCGACACACTGCACGTTGTTTTTTTGTTGATATTATCGAGAAATGATTTAGTTTTTCGTCAAATAGTCAAATTAGGAGGCGGAACGGTGAAGTAAAAAAAAAAGCTCGAAAGATGCATGTCTCCTTACCTTTGTAAGCGTCGTGGATCTTGTTCATTTGATAGTAGCCGAACCACGAGAAGATCCACCGAGTGCCGAGAACCGGAAGTGCCAGTGGACCGGGCACATTTTGCGCCGTTTGATAACCACTCGTCGATCTGTTTTTGCTCGAGGCTGAAAATTGTTTTCGGAAAACGTTGAGAGGTGGAAAATAATTGAAGGCTTTTTATAAAATTTATTGATGTAACTCTCCGAACGCTTGGGATAAAGTAAAAAAAAAAGTTGAAAAGAAAATTATGACGCGACCGAATCTACTTGAACCATTCAATTAATTGTAAAATAATACTCTGGTCATGGGCAAAAATTAAACGGTGTTTCAATTGACATTTTGTCAAAAAAAAAAGTAGGATGAAAGTGAATTTAAAAATTAAATAAAAATTGTATAACTTCCATTTATACATGGACTTTGAATAAATTAATTTTTAATAATAAATTAATCGGATATCGAATAAATGGAGAAATTTACTTTGGATAGTAAATGAAATTGGATGTTGAAAACTGAAAAAAAAAAAAGAAGAAAAAATATTGAACGTCGCTGTGTGACGCATTTTTAACGACAAATCTTAGCTTTTTATCGCTACTCTGAAGATGACAATATTAATTCTATTGGTGGCAAGAAATGGAACGATGTTTCACTTCACATGTCGTGTGGAAAAAAGTGAGATGGAATTGAATTAAAAAATAAAATAAAAATTCGTAACTTTGACTTATAAATTAACTTTGGATAATAAATAAATGCATAAATTAACTTTGGATAATGAATGAATGGATAAGTGAACCTTTGGATAATAAATGAAATAGCCTTTGGATAAATAAAAAAAGAAACAAAATCATTCACGTCGCCGTGTGACGAGTTTTTGCACGATGAATCGTCGTTTTTTTTATCGCTGCTCTAAATATCACAATGTTAATTCTATTCGTGGCAAGAAATGGAACGAAGTTTTACTTCACATACCATCGAAAAAAGTAGGATGGAATTGAATTAAAAAATGAAATAAAAATGTATGTCTTCCACCTGTCAATTGGCTTTGGATCAGTTAACTTTACCCGATAAACGAAATGGATAATAAATAAAAGCATAAATTAACTTTGGATAATAAATGAGATTGTCTTTGCTAAAACATTGAGAAAAAAAAATCGTGTACTTCGCAGCGTGACAATGTTAAAATAGGCAGAGGCTTCATCGGATATTCAACGGTCACTAGCTACGCGACGATAGTGTTAGGAAATTCAATGCCCATTGCGATCATTGTGCAATGCCGTAATCTTCGATATTCCGTACTATTACTGGACGTCGAAATTCACGCCCCTCTCGATAACGGTAGACGAGAAAAAAAAATTAATATTAAAAAAAAAAAACGCCGACAAGATTTATCCTCGAATCTCTGTAAAATGAATCATGAGGAGCTCCTCCTCGATCTTAAGGATCCCACCCGAGAATTATTAATTTTTCATAGAATTCAATCCTGCAAAAAAATAATCCCAAATTACAAAATAACAATTTTCAATCTGCAACGCTATTATTTTTGCTCGCCAAAGGACATCGACTGTACAATAATTCCTCGACAAAATAATCGAATAAAATCTGGAGAAGAAAAAATCGATCGTTTCTACATTTCGTAAATTATCGCTTTTTTCTGTTCGCGACGTTGGAGCGAAAAAAAGGGAGGGAGAAAGCAACCGAAAGGATTCTTGGCAATCGTCGAGAGGACACCGATCCGAGGATTCCACTTCTTTTACCTACTTTTCTCTCCTTTTTTTTGTACACGAACACAAGCGCGCGCACTCGTATATTTATATCTCTAGGACGCATCGCGCCCCATCTATAAGAGTACAAACCACACGGACATTCTGAATTCGCCAATTTATGCAAATTCGCAGGCTCTTTCAATGTTAATCCCGCATAATCCGACGATAATCGTCGCGAGCTTATGTGAATTCACGAATTCGTTATCTCCTCGCGGTCATTCGTTTAAACCTGACGGTCA